>JAFBJQ010000677.1:181242-481664 GCA_016785345.1 Trinectes maculatus
TAAAGTAATCCCACACCTCTCAATTCCAGTCAATTTCCTGATTGGCAATTCTAAGGCACTGATACCTTGCACCTCAAATACATCTTTCCCTGTCATTTATTTTTATGCACATCTCTTTAGCTCTTATTACATTTTGGGCTTAATGTAAAATGCACAGCTCTCCACTGCATACTGCGGGTGTAAACCCCAAAGCAGACAGATAATCCAAATGAAGGCTGAGTAAGTGACATATGATGGGATGCAGTGGCATAGGAGTAGGAAATGTGCACCAGCAGGAGTGAGTATAAATAGTCTGACACACTGTGAGGCTGCTGCCCAAGGGCTGTGGCTTATAATAACTGTAAAATCAGATGTCCTAGGTTCTTCCTGTCCTAAGCTGTCAGGCCAGTAAGGATGCACTTGGTCCCTAGTGGGGATATCCTTAAAATAAGAACATAGTGGCGCGCAGGAGGTTTTTTTCCTCGCCTTTGACATTGAGTTATGGGGCTCTGGGCTCTGGCCGGTGGTCTGAACAATTTGTGGTCCAGCAACATCACCGCGCACAGAATGAATGATGCCCTGCAGTGTTTTTGTTGGGGCGTTATCAATGTGCTGACTATAAATAATAATTACCAAAAAAAATAAAAGGCCCTACGCTTGACCAGAGGACTTTCATCCAAAAAGTCTGTTTTTCTTTATGGTCTGAAAGTATTGGGGTTTTTCTCCTGGGCTGGGCCACGTGAGGCATGGGGAGATGAAGAAGACATGCACATGTGCATGCACGCATGAATGCCTGCGCATGCACGCGTGCACACGCAAACACCCGCTTGTGTACACAAGCACGTTCGCATGCACAAAGGCATACTTGCACAAACAAACAGAAACACACACACACGTAAAGCCATTTAAAAAAAAATGTATGGATGCATTAATAAACACATGGAGCTGTAATTAGCTTCACTTGCTGCTTCTGCTATGAAGTGCCTATGTGTGTGTGTGTGTGTGTGTGTGTGTGTGTAACGGGGCAGTTTACTTCGGATCATTATCTTCTCGTAAATTTACTCTCTTCCTCAGCGGAGCTTTCACCTCGTCCTCCAGAGTCCTGCTTGGGTCTTTCTGCAGCTCAAGCCGTGGTATTATAAACTAGGAGAACATTTTGTGGGTTTGGCTTGGGCTAAAGCAAAACTTGGACCCACCCGCTAATTGCTAATTACAAGCCCCTACCCAGTGGTTGCTTGACTTTTTGTCAGGGGCTTCTCTCCTCGCTCTCCATGAAAGGAGCCCTGCAACCCAAACCGGGCCTGGGCTTTGAGCTGCAGCCTATAGGTCCCCTGAGGAGCGCCAGGGATGCACGGCCCATGACTCACAATGTGGCTATACGGCTGCCATGCACATTAACTGGACTTATACATGGCAACCTGGCTGTTTTCATAACCCAATATAACCATGCACTGATTTGTCTCCTTTGCAATAACCCAGCTTGAATTTAACATCTTGGACGTCAACGTCAAGGCTTTCATTTTGCTTCAAAAGCACTTTCATGAGAACAAGTTTCTCAACATCGCAAAGGACAAAGTCTTGATTTATGAGGCTGCTAATGACTCGAGAACCTCTCTCAACGTCGTCTGCACCAGACAGGTAGTGAGCAGCGATACTTCAGGTGGCGTTAGCTTTAGGAGCCAGCAGAGGCCCCTCCATTCCCTCCAACCTGTCACTGATTAGTCTGTGGAATAAACAAAGCCCTAAATAATAGGATGAGAGCTGCCCCGGGGAGAGGCTGGGGAGTTGTCTAGTCATGTTGCTCACAATTTAGGAGTCTTTTAGAACACTCCCTCGCCCCATAAATCTTCCTCAAGAGATTATCTGATGTGAAGCCGGGGATGCTCTGCAAATCCAAATATTTTCCTGAGCAGGTTGTGGATCATTCTTTGTGAGTGCAGTAATTCATTCCCACACAGCTTGAAATGGCGCATTAGAAAAGCATCAATGGCAGCGCGAGTCTTCACAAGTTATGGAGTTTGGCTTTGGCACGAGGTGAGGCCGTTATTTGTTGGTTTATATGTTTTCCAAACCACACAGATTTAAATGCTTTTGATGCTGACCGCCACATCCAGTATCAATTCTGTCTTATTCCGATATTGTTTATGCAGTGGCTGTTGTACTGTAGTTGTCCCGCTGAGTTCTGAGATTCACGCTGGGTTGCTCCCAAACCTGCCCTCGTGTTGTGAACTTTAGAAACCACGCATGGCTGGCTCTCAAATCTTTATATGACATTACCTAAAGGTCAGTGGCCATGTGTGTGTTTGTGTTTTCTTTTGGTTATGGTTGTGTTATGTCTGCTTACTCCTTCAGAGCGACGCGGCTTGAACGATCAGACATCATTCGTTGTGTTAAGTCCTGTAAGCCCACCGACGTCGCCTGTGTTCTTGACCCCACGCACTCAATGTCCCATACCTTCATCTCATTGCCCACCTTCAGGGAGTTCACAAAGCCAGAGGGTAAGTACACATCTTTTTTTTAAACATGGTAAAAAAAAACATTATGCAATAATCCAGATGGTTCATCAGAGACTCTTGTATTTTAGGGAAATTATGACGCTTGAATAAGCAGCTATGACTGGCTAGGTACCAAAAAAAGAAACCCCACCAAGCAGCTCATTTTAAAGCGCATTAATAAACATGAATTCATACACAATTTGCACTGGTGAAAATGGCAGGGAGAGTTAGCTTCCACCTGCTATGCTAAGGAAATGCAAGCAATCAATCCCCCAATCTTACCATTGGCGAAGCGGCGAAAAAACGTATTTCAGAAAAATGTTCAACTGTTGCTTTCCAACAATATTTCAGAAATGACTGATCTTTGAAGCGCCCCTAACATGCCTTCTGCACATCCCTCTACATTTCACTAACCCACAAAAGCCCATATTTGTGGCTTTACTTTGTGACAGAACACTCCATTAAAATCTGTGGAAACAACAAATTTGAGGACAGTATGATAAATTGCTGGTTTTGCTGGTGTCACAGTGGTCCTCGGTCTCCCACTCAACCTCCCAACTTTTTCTTTTTTATCTCTGTTATCCTTTCTGCTCCCATCAAATGCATTTTCCTGCAATTGTCAGAATCCATATGCCCACCTCTGACCCCCCCAAATGAGCTATTCCGTGATGTTCTCCACATAGTCTTTTCTTGGCTACCTACACCACACAATGCCACGCTGGTTGGATACAGTCTGAGTTACCACAATAATCATTCGCAGACAATGACAGCTGACAAGCATCTATTGGCGAGCATGCAGAGTATGTTTCAGACACACTCATGCTCAGTGTCATAGGAAGTTAAGATCTTGTCATTTCTCATAAGAGTTGGGGCGTAAAGGACTCGAGGGCCTTCAGCTGAACTACAGCATTGAAAAGCCTCAACCTTCCTGTGACCCTCTCAGTTTATAATAAACACAGACCTTTCCGTCTCTCGTGTTATTGTCTTTTTCTTGGAATGAAAAATAAATAAATAAAGCGGCTGGCCCAGGTTCGGCGGCACAATCCCAGTGTGATTATGAGCGCTTAGGCTCAAAGAGCTCTTCGTGTCTAATTGTTGTCTTCCGACAGAGATTGTTTTCCTGAGAACCACGGTTCCGGCTTATGGATCCTATCACCTAGGCAGTTACGATGTCAAGTTTGACATCCTGGAGGGCAACGTGGAAAACGCCTTCGATATCATCAAGAGGGTAGAGAATGGATTGTATGTAGGTGAGTATAGTGTTTTTCTTTGCTCTGTTTTGTGATGTTTGAATGAACAAATCTAATGCAAACCTCATTTAAAAAAAGCACACACACACACACACACACCTACACACACACATACACACATGCACAAATCAAACTCACATGTGCACACTGAGAAGGGACAAAAAGCACAAAAACCTTCCACAGGGAATGTCTGGACCTTCTGACATAAGTATATCTGACATGGCCCGCTCTGGTCTCCGGCAGTGTGGTGGCATCGTGTAGCTGTCATCATCTTTATGGGGGCTCTTGGTGTATACGTCTTTGGAGAGTTGTCCTCTCAGTGGCTCTTCGAGACAGACGAACAGGCCTGTTTCTGTCTCACCAAATATTTGGCACGAGTTTTCCCAGTCTTGTGGTTGAACAAAGTACCATTTAATTCACTTATCCACGGCTGTGCTTATCCCAAGCAGATCATTACGTTCCACAATGAGTTATGGTGGTCTGAATGTACAGGAATAGAATGTATAAATCCATACTTGTGTATTTACACGCACATGTGCATGAGTGATTGCAGTTGACAAGCAGTTCGTCATAACTACCTGCTCGGTGACCACCAGCATGCGAAAAGAGCCCCGAGCTAGTTCAAGTAGGCGCAGCAGATACCATCTCCACTGGTGTGTAACAACAACACATGTTTGGGAAGAAGCCATTCCCATCCTTTAGTCTGGTGGTGACCCAGGGCTGCTGCACGCCTCTGGGAGAGATGAACTGAGCCTTGGCCTTGGGAGAATGAGGGTGTTGTGTGTGAGCCCGGGGATGACACATCCTTGGGCTTGTCTGGGTGATTTTGTTTTGGTTGTGCGTTCAGATGCAGGCGTGGCGGCAGTGGAAGGACAGCGTCTTCTTCTTCTTGCTGATAGATGAAGAGATGGCCTGTCAGTACGCACATCTGTCTCTACAGAACGAAAGCGAGAGAGAGAGAGAGGGAGGAGACACTGACACTGACACTGCTTCAGCAAGTGTTCCCCTCTTGAACAGACGTGTGCTTATCAAATGCACTAAAATTCTCACAAGGACAAGGGAAAAAAATGTTTATTACCAACAATAATTCACGTAACGCGGTGTAGAAGCAGTTATAATTACACTGCGCTCTCTTATAATGGTATGTTTTTGTTGGCCTGCGCTGCGTTGTAATTTTGAGCGATAAGCCTTTTTTTGTCACGCGTATAATGTCTGCTTTGTGCGTCTGTGTGCGCGTGTAAAGTGAAGTGTGTGTAAAGAGGATTTAAGAGAAATTCCCCGTTTACAGCAGAGCTCTTTTGCAGTGGCAAGTATGAATTTGTGTGAGCGGGGAAGGGAGAGAGAATAAAATTGCAGCGAAAGAGAGACAAAAATAAGACACTGATTCAATGAGGGAAGAGAGAGAGAGAGAGAGAGAGAGAGAGAAAATATGTGCAGAAGTAATCCTGTGTGCTTTGCTTCATGTGGTTAAATGTATTGTTCCATTTCCCCACGCTAGGCCTCAGTGTCTCGCCGAGCATTAGAGCACTTAAACTGGCGACCACATGAAAGGCCTGTTTGTGAAGAGCCACTTCTCTCCCAAACCCATTGGTTGCTTATTGGATGCAGCTCTTGCATGTTAGCACCAGTTACCCATCGCATATCCAAACTGAGGCCCTGTGGCACGGAGCCTTTGGTCACTGACTACTCGCTGTGAAGTGTGGCGTCCATTGTGCTGTTAAGGCCCCATTGGTTTTATTTAGTGGGTGGTGCTGCTGGTGCTTTGGCCCACAGATGCTGCTGTTGCGTAACCATTGTGTGAGGCTCGCTGACGTGTCACTTAAGGAAGCTGAGTTTCCAGTATCTCCAGTGTCTCCAACAGTGGTATTACAGCTTGGTGGGATTTGAGGAGTAGCAGACATTGAGGCTCCACTAATGAACAAGTGCGTGAACTCAAACTAACTTTCGCCATTATTTTTGGCCACTGTTTGTGTTATTGAAAGGGACAAAAGAGGCAGTCAGGAAACTTCAGAATCTGGTGCAGAGTGATTCTTGAATGGTTTGATTGGCTTTTGCGCTTTTCCGTTCTGCCCACTTGCTCACAACCAGTCAGCTGCACACACACACACACACACACACACATGCATTCATTGTATGCATAGACATGTGCACATACAGTACATACAGATGCAAACATACGTACACAACAACAATGTTCGGAATAAGAACCGCACCACGCTTTCTGTGGTTCCAGTCATCCATCAATAGCTTTTCCAGCACTGTCACAACTAGATGACAACCCTGACATTCTTACGCATCTGTGCAAACACAACTGAGAGCCAGCAGTTGGACAAAATAATCAGAAGACAATCAAGCACCATGACGACCGGAGTAACACAGTGGTAGCCCAACAAAACGCCTTTCAGGTATGAGAAACACACAGGTTCACCAATGTGATATATCTCGTCCTCATGACAACGACACAATTTGAGACATAGTATACACACATTTGGGAAATCAGGCAGTGGAGGAATGCATTCTTCATGCTAATGCTGTCATCTATTTTCTATTAAGGACAGGTTGTTTGAACAGCACTGACCAGGGGATGACTGATTTTGGCTGTGAGCAAATCGATGAAACCTCCTGAATTAACACTGAATTAGCTGTCTCTGTTGAAAAATGTGCAAAACCTGGGCAATTTCCAGAAAAATGGGGACATGCACAGGTATCAGTAGACTACACTTGCTCTCCTTTGCTTTCAAAACAGCCTTAATTCTGTGTGTCATAGATTCCGCGACATGGTAAAAGCATTCACTAAAATGTCTGACGCATGTTGAGATACTTGCAGTGGATAACTTCTGCAGATTTGTCACCTACACCTTCAGGTGCAAATGTTTTTTCTTGGGGGAGGGGGGGGGTGTAAAAGTGAGGAATCTACTGAAATACACTGATCTCTAATTCCTGCACCACCAGCAGCAACAACTACTGACTCAAGGCTCGTTGGTTTGATTGATTCATTTTGTTGACGTCAAATTGTGACGTCTGTGTGCATCAGCAGGCGTGACAAGACCAGACCATGCATGCCAAATCAGACTTCAACTGTCCCCTTTTGGTGAGTCTCTGCCCATGGTGGAAAGGAAGTGCTGTTGTTTCTGTTAACTGTTTATCCATCTGCAGAATTGCAGCTTTTATTTTTATACCTTTTTTTCCCCCAGTAGATACTCAAGAGTTGAATGTGAAAATCCCAGGAGATCAGCTATTTCAAACCAACAATTATGCCACAATCAAAGACGCAAATGAAGTTTTGTCATTCTGATATTTGTGATGCGATCGCAGACTGAATCCATTGAACTTAATCTGCATGCCTTTATGTGTTGCACTGCTGCCACACGATTGGCTCATTGGACAAATGCACAAACAATCAGGTGCACAGGTGTTCCTAATGAAGTGCTAAGTGCATGCGCTTTACTGGGGGATCTGCGTTGCCTTTGACTGCTCCTACTGAGAACACCATAATTCATTGTTGATTTGCTGAGCGTGCACTCTTTCACTGATTTCGTTTGCCTGTTGTATAGTTGCTACTTTTCTTATGTGGAGAAAAGATTTGAGATTGTTTTCCTGTTCCACATAGAAGAATGCTGTGTTATCTGTGATTTGTGTTGTCAGTGGGCTTTGCCAGCTGGCTGGCCAGTGTGAATGAGTATAAATGGAATGTACAATAAAGTAAGCATCCAGCAGTGGAATCAAACAGTCAGAACATGTTTAGTCGTCCACTGAATCTGTCCAAGTGACTCGTCTTCATGAGTAACTGTGTGTCATGTGGAGGGATTTTTCTGTACCATTAATCACTGCTGTTTATGTTTTTTTTAAACGCAGTATTTATGTTTATCTTACCGGATTGCAACAGATAATGGAGAATCTTCCCTTCATAAATCATATGAAACTGCTGCAGCTAAATGGCTGTTTCTTTTTCTTTGTCCAGTAGAAAAAGAACCTTTGCAGTTTATAATCCTGTAAAAGAATATTAAATCATATGTGCTGGAATTGGCACAGAGCTGGCAGCCAGTGACTTAGACAGTACGATGAAAAGAAGAGGAAGTAAACATTTGGTCTCTAGGCAGGTAGTCATGGTCGTCAGTGCAGCCGTCCACAGTGGCTAGAGGAATGTGAGCGTGCTGTGTGAGACATGACGACTTCAGAGCCAGTGGAGCTTGTGGCTCTGGCTTGTGGCTGTGCGGGTGAGGAGATGAAGACAGCAGCGGAGATAAGCAGACAGCTAGCTTCTCGGGTTTGACTAGCTGTCATATGGATGAATCATGACATGACAGCAGCGGCCTATCAGAGCGTGCCAAGCCCACGAGGAATCCTTGTCTGTCCCGCTAAAGATTAGTATGGCTAATCAAAACAGGCTCTTCCCCACCGAACAACAACCACCACCACGGTTCAGCTCAAAGCTTCCCTCCGTTGTCCTCCACCATCAATGCACTGATGACGAATTGTTGGTGCAGACCATGAACGAAGTACTGTACACAGTCAGAAGCAAACTGCTGCATACAAATACAGAATAACCTGCAAAAAAAAACATCTCAGTAATCCATCATATGTGCTTATCTCCCTGTACTATATAATACGACATAATACTTCACTCGGTTTGCAAATTTATTGCAGCTTTTATTCCCGTTCATGTAGTGACAAACCAAAGCAGATTTAAAAGGACTTTTAAAGGCTTATCGAGAAGCCGCTCAGTTTGCAGAATACGACATAAAATCCTGATTTAAAATGTGAACGGAGTCGGTTTTCATTTCATGTCCTTCCCCGCTCTGTCTACAGTGACAAGTCTATTTTCTGCTCCTTAGTTATGGTTCTTAGCTTTGAAATGTCACTTGCAATAGAGTGCAAAGGTTGTGGTGAAGATAATGGCGCGTGTTATGTCATCTCAGCTGCTCTGGGCCACAACTGCTAAAACAGAAGGTCCGGGAAAAGAACCGACCGATTCCTTTTGACTACTTTTGAATGATGTCACTTCCCAGTGAGTGTCACTTTCCAACAATGACCCATGAGCCATTTGAGAGATTTCTAACTATGACTCACTGTTAATTGGCCTTGAAATATCAAGCCACATACGCTGGCCTTTCAGAGTAAGGTTGCACATAGATCCAACCCCCTCTTTGGAGTGGTCAGTGGTGTGTTTGGACAACCTGACCTGAACGGCCATCTGTCTTCCAGAGGACTGGCTGTAAATGCAAGAGCTATTCCCTGAGGGACCTGTACATTCTTAGTACAGTTACTACAGATGGCTATGTTGGCATTTTGAAAAGATTCTATTCCAGTCATGTTGACAGGTTATCAAAACTGCAGTCGATTGCACGGATAATTGTGAAACAAGGGAGCTAGTTTGCAATGTCTTTGACATCAACTTTTATACATTTTTTTGAGAAAAAAGTTTCAGGCAGTAACTAAAAAAAAATTACTAACTAAGAAACTTCGCTTTGGTGAGTTAATGATTTTGCCAGCAGGGCTCAGCTGTACCTCAGTAATATGCTGGTTTATCACGGTAACAGACATAGTGATGCTGCAGAATGCCCTCTTGTACCCTCTCTGTATACTGGAACTCTGTACACCACCTGGATACTCTCCAGTGGTTTCACTGCAGTGAGCATGCATAGCACCCCAACCAGTGTGTCATTATACAATACTGTGGTCAGGCCAATGCATACTTTTCATTTGTCTCTGGTGTTAAACCCGTTCATTTTGGATTTTGTCATACACTTCCTCGCTGAGTTGTAGAAACCAGAAAACCCAGAAATTGTACTGTTTACATGTAACCCTTCAATATTGTAGCCCTCGCGGCCATGAAGGATGACAAATGCCTCCTGGCATTTGCTTCACTTTGTTTTGTGGCAGTGTCTCTGCTACTATGTGTGCTATTATTTATGGCTATACTCTACGTATGGGGCTGGTTTATGGTGTGGCAGAATGTTTTGGAGAGCGCACAGATAGTACAGCCGTTTGTTTGATGTTGGTTGTTTGAGCCAGTGGGGTCACCTTTACACCCCGCGGCAGATACCTCAGTGAGATGGAAAGACACCACAAAACTTTACAGCACTACAATCCTGTGCTCGGGTACGACAGGCCTCGGATGACACGACCTTGCAACCCAGACGCAGAACAAATTGTCAGCTGTAGGGTTGTGTGTTTATTTATATGAATCTCAGGTGGTATAGTAACCAATCAAAGTCAACCTGTCATGTGGCCATTGGCTTTTTGCCTTACATCCCAGATGAAATGTTAAAGATGAGTATGCGGTTGTGGTTTCACCTCAGGTTCACTGTGAGTACGCTGAGGCCCAGCTGTTAGTTGATGCTTTACCCTCAATGAGGATACCACTGTGCTTTTGATGGGAAGCTTACGGAAACACCGAGTCATCATGTTAGGATTTCACAGAGGCCTCCAAGAGGTCACATACACAGATTTGAGTATCAAGCTGTTTGGTGTAGAATCGGACACGTGAGCCCACATTGTAATAACACAATTACTCTTTTCTTGCCAATTAGGTCCTTGCAAGGACGTGGCAAAAAAAAAATCTCAAATGAAGGTTAGAAGTTGAAAAAACATGCTTTCACAAGTTAGCTTCTTCTTCTTCCTCTTTTAACCAAGTTACCAATTCGTAAAAAATGCAATCTCTTTTCTTTCATGTTAGTTATTTTCTTGATCTTGCAGCTCTTGTTAAGTGTACGCAAAGGTCAGCGCTTTCTGATGGGGCCGCTTTGGAAACAGTAAAATCACAGTCCTGCACTCTTCCTTCTTGTGTCACTACGCAACGGAGTCAAAACACCATAACAAGGGGGCAACCCTGGCAGGAGTGGGCCCCATTCCACACGCCGCCAAGTGCTTATCGCCACAATCTCCTGGAATCTCTTGTGTGCCCACAGATTCAGCTCCGAGAAGGACAAGAGAGCAAAAAAAGTGACACAGAGAAGGAGACAGCAGTTCAAAATCCTATAGCCTGCCCCTCCCAGAGTTAAAGATGGATTCCTGGAGGAATGCCTCCGTGGCTGTATCGCGTGACTGTGACTGCTTCTCTCCATCAAACACATGGGACTCATTTACCCTTGTGGGCCACAGTGATGGTGCCACAAACACCAGGCCCCCTCAGGAAGGGAAGAAAGGGGAGGAAGAGAGCGGGGAGAATGAGTGGGTGGGGGAATCTGCCACCGTAGAATGCCAGTGTCCTAACATACGCAGCGGACGGCACTTAATGGATCATTATTTTCCCTGCGGTGAACAAAGTCCAAATGGGTTTTATTATTTTATTACATGCACCGCAGCAAGGAGCCTCATTATTGATGCTGATCACGACGATGATATGTTGATATTTTGATCCACGTTGAATTGACTTGAGTCACCATACTAAACACTCAAACAGTACTGACTCCTTGACGAATCACAAGTGGAGTTCATCCAAACAGGGTTGGTAGGAGGTTTGATGGTATGGCACGGTGATTGTGCTGCCCGACTGCAACTGGCGATGTATGTTCAAACAGGCCAGAGGCGAAATGTCACCAGCCCGCTGCAGAGAAAAGGCCCGCTGACAGCCTGTATAAACACTGGCATCTTTCCCCTCCGTAATCGCATGTTCTGTTAAAAAGAGCACCCAGTGAATTCCATGGGCATTCAGTAATGCTCTGTTTCAGTGTGTTTATTCTCACATCTGTTTTACCTTGATAGAGGCTGTCTTTTGTCCACAGAGGGGTGAGAAGTTGGGTGGGAGGAATAGATTTTACATTATCATGTACAGCCTTGATGTCACGTTTGTTAAGGTTTTCAACATCCCCTGTCACCCAAATGTAGGCTACCAGTTATTACCATGGCTCACCTGCCGACAAAAAACTGCAGTAAGTGATGCCGTTTAGTAAAAGGGTAGAGATGCCCTCCTTTCATCCAAGCTTTCCTGCCCCTATGAAATTTCAGCCCCCATGGGATATTAAGCATTTTTCCCAAAATCATTGCCATAAGACATTGCTAGTGTTTCAGTTAACGTTGACTGGAACCGTTTTTTTTAAGGAAGAAATAAAGACAGCTGTATTAAATAAACCTGAACTACATATATGACAAAACTATCAAACTTGACATGGGCAACTGAGGAAGAAGACTGGTTCAGACAGCCTGTGATCCGCACATTGTTTTTGAAAAGATACTTTGCGTCATTTGTTGAATGACAAATGTAATTTTTCAGTGTGCTGAGCACCACAAACAAAATTCCATTGGCCTCAATTGTCCTGGGATGGAAGCTAAATTTCTAAGTCAAAACCTCAGCACATAAAACCAAAACTATTTGCACGGCTTGATAGCACTCGGCTAGAGTGAGAAAACATTTTGGGCGACCCTTTAATCCAAAAGCAGTACAGAGATGAAAACATTCAGCGTGAAGTCAAAATAAACTGCTGTATCTCGTTCAGATGGCTTCCATTGGTTATCTGTGCTTCTTATAGTTCATAAACCAATACATTGCATGAATGGATATAATCCATACTTGTCACGTCAGATTACTTCAACATGAACCGGACTATCGCGATTCAGTGATACTGCTGTGAATTTATTGTATTGTAGTAATTAATATCATTGTTGTTGTCATTGTGTCATTCAGGTGTTGTTCGCCAGGTGAAGCCTCTGATTGGTCCCTTGACTACAGTACTGAAGCTGTCCACGCGCAACCTTACAACCCAGGGCGACTCTGGCCAGAACATCATCAACGTCCACGTCTTTGTGTCGGAGTTCTGGTTCTGAGACAGATTTAACCACATGTATTAGGACATCCATTGTAAACACTGTAAACATTGGCTTTTGTCATATCAATGTTTTAATGTTATGTTGGGTTACTTTTGACAGTTTCTGAAATGAAAAGCTACTTGCTGCCTCTGATGAGGGCACCATATTTTGATTTAACGACAAGCTCAGCCTGAAGTGCACTGCTATGTTGCACCTGGCGAAATGGAGCTAAATACAGCGGAACTTACTGTCATGAAGAAAAAATATCCTCGTAAGAAATGAGACAATCAGTATAGTTTTCATTTGAAAGTGCATGCATTCAGAGAGGTTGTTAAAGGATTTGATGAGCAAATTCAACAGTATTCTTTTCATGACATTACAGTATTATCCCTTAACATATATCTCTCCTTTCTTACTGTGTGCTTTGGATGAGGTATTTTTTTTTCTATGGAATAAACATTATTTTAGTTACAGTATTAGTTTTTGTATTTCTTTCCAATAATATTTAAAGACCAATACTTCAATTTGTTGCTGATACATCCTAAATGTTGTTAGTTGTTAACTTCATCATCATCTTAATCGTAAGTACATTATCAGCCATAGTTTGTAGATACACCAGATGTTCACTGTCTTAATAACAACAATCGCAGACATCTTGTGTGGTAACCATGACTGATGACAAATAACTTGTCAACATTTAGGAATGGTCGGAGGGATGTCCTGGATCCAGAATCAATAACAACATTTGGAACATTCTAGAGTTTACTACATTCACTGTCTAAGCAGCTAAGATCTAGATTATTAGTTTGGATGTAGTGTAAACCTTCTCTTGCTTGCATATTAACACCTTCGCATTAGGCTTTGCTCCTGGTCTTTTTGTTTGTTTGTAAGGTGGTGGTAAATTTCTCCAGAAATAGTACGTGGGTGTGGTGCTGTGTGTGTGTGCATGTGTGTTGACGGGGCTCACAAGGTGGCCGTAGAGACCAGTACCAGCAACCACATTCCTAATTACACTTATCAGTGAACCAAAGCTCCTCTCACCATCAAACACCGGGAGACATCAGACAGTCAGAGGGTGAGCTGAACACATGTCAGCGACAGCCCAGCAATGAGGCTGTAATCATCACTGTGGCCGGCCCAGCCAAAGCCTCCCAACGCTTCAAAGACAATAGTGGTGGAGACGCACACACAAGGTTCTCAAGTCATCGAGGTTGATGGATTTTAAGGCTCTGCTGAAGGGGGATATCCTCTTCAGAGGAAATAGAGGCCAGCAGGTCAGCCTTGTGGTCGACATGAAAAGAGAGGAGAATTTAGAGAAGAAATGATGTGTTTGTGTGTGCATCTGCGCGTATGTGCCTGCGCGTTTTAGTTCTAGCCATTGTTTGATATGGTACATATTTTTGGATGGTACAATAAGAAATCAATTATTGTGTAATAATAAATTATTCCAAATGTTTTTTTCTTAATTCAAATAGAAATAACCCAGAAAATAAACAAAATATTTGCTGTATCTAAAATGCTACGTTAATTAGAAAGACAGTCCACACAGCTATACACACTTTGCAGAATTCTCCTTTAAGAAAAGAGTCCTGTCAGAAGTTGGAGAACCATTAAATATGGGACCTGATTAGTTTGCAAGATGAGACAACACTTACATATTTGGCTAGTTTGTTCTACATACCAAATATATATGGAAAAAACTTGGAAAAGGGGTAAACAGCTGAATATGAGCAACAAAAAGCCATATAGCCAGACTGTGTGGGAGGACATTACCCAGTAATGGCCTGGCTGGCTCTGAATCTGGACCGTAAGAACGGCTGGGGCAGCAGTCCCTAGCAGTGTTACCAAACCGCATACATGTGTGGGGACAAATGAGCAAATATCTTCTGCCAGATTCTCCAACTGAAGCCAAGAGGGAGCTGCTTGTACAGGAAGCCGATGGTATGACTAAGCCGAGTGGGCTTGATGAGTCGACGTAATGGCAGGGGATCAGACCTGTGTGTGTCTGCACTGTTTGTTTGTGTACTCTACTGTGGCACAATGGTGGTCAGGCCTCTCAATACAAGTGGTCATGGTGGTGTCTGGCCCAGAGTAGACGGGGTATGGGGCTGATGGGAGTCTAGCCGAGGGGTTGGTGAGGCGGGCTGATCCCAGACAGAGACCAGAGGACCTCAGGAGGCACGTGCTCGGCTGACTCCTGCACTCACCCACTCCCTCTTTTTCCTGGCACCCTACCCCGGCTCCCACCGCAACACATGTTATAGGATATAAGTGAGTTCTTTTAATAAATTTGGGTTTTTTAATTTTTTTTCCCTCTATTTCACAAACCACTGAGCCTCATTACCATAAACACGAAACTGTCTCTTTCAAATGAGCTATAACAACTTGCAGTAGTTTTGCTCCTGTCTCCCTGAGATTCTCATCTTTGTAGGACCTTTCATGTCCACAGAATGACTGGTATATGTATGACGTATATCTCAAACTGTGAGATGATGAATATTTGGTCCAGATGATTTTTCCTGTGTTATCCACGATACACCAAATCTCAGTTTACAGCAAACATATTAGCATTAACCACCTCCATTGATTATTATTTTTTACAAATATTTCACCTGTGTGAAAAAGTGCTCTCTCACTGTGCATGCAAAAGGAATTTGCAAAGTGGTGTTTCCTCTGAGCCCAATAGATGGCAGACACATACAAGACAACACTGCACGGCCAGAGGGTTTCAACATTGTAGTCACCTTAACAACTGTCACCACCTCACATTAAAATGGGAGACCCAGCCAACCAACCAAGATCTGTGTTTTTCTTTTGTTTGTTTGTTTCTTCTACTTTTCGGTAAGGGACTGTAGCTTTCTGTCCAGCACGACAGACGTTGCAATAAAATCTGTTCTTACTGAAAACGATGCCTTTCATTTCTTTTTTAAAATTCAATCCACCAGGTCTCAAACAGTCAATAGTCAAACACAAAACTCCTTCAAAATTCTGACTTTAGCGTGACAAAGTGTTGAACTGCACAAAAAACAATGAGGGCGCCTGATGTAAACGTTACAAAAAAGTCTGTGGGGACTTTTACCCAAAATAGGATCATAAACGACTGGCTCCACAGCACTATATTTCAGGACAGGTTTCTATGGAGTCTTTGTGATATGGGACTCCGATTATTGCCCCTCCTTAAATCAATTAAATCTTTTGAGGTTGAGGGTGATAGACAGTCCACCAATTACACAAGAGGCTCCACCATGACCCAAAGAAAATCACAAAGCACAAAAGTGTGCCCCTCCATAACTTACAGATTTCAAGCATAAACACTTACAACCACCACTGTACTCAACCTGTTGCCAGAGTATACAGTGGATCAATGACATTGGGGAATATAGACTGAGGGTGTACTCATGAAAATTCAATGTGCAGTCTCTTTGTTGTTACAAGCGGCCTAGCACACACTGTGACGTCCATAATGCTTAAGTGGATGCATATCACAGAGCGGTAAAGGAATCGAATCCAACCACATGGTGTATAACCATGTTGTGATGGTCACCAAAAATGGTTGGTGACCTGATACTGTAAAGTCTTCTTTTCTCACAGAATAAAATGGATGATTTTAATGTGCTGCATATTTTCTTTTGAATGTTTGGCCTGTTAAAACAAATGTGTTCTTTTTAGAAGCATGAAAATAACATAGTTAATCGATTAAATTATTTCTAACAAACAGAGAGAATTACAATTCCAATAGCGTTGAAAAAAGTTAACTGTTAAGGTAACTGCTCATCAAATGCTATACAAAAAGAAAGGACACTGAAGAGGATTTTTTTGTCACATATCAATGCTACATCAGAATCTGGTTGCACTTTTCAAACCTTGGGACTGTAGCTACACACTCAGATGATGTAAATGAGCTATGTCTTGTCTGCCAAAGGCTTCACTGACATAAGTGGCCTTCAGACCTGAGTTTCATTATACATGAAAATGAGCTGGGCGTTGCCTGTGTCTCCCCCAAGTGTTGTTTTGTCTGTGGCTGAGTACACACACCCAAAAGATACCCCTCAGTGGACACCTTGCTCCGTCTTGGTCGGCCCTGGGCCCTGGAGAAATGACCAGTCAGCAACTAGATCAGGAGGATGGAGAATTAACACAGGGAGTTTTCAGTAGATTTGGGCATTTTGTTACAATGGAAACATTACGTGCTGTCTGTTTTGATATGATGTGTCAAGTATGTAATCATCAGGGAACTAACTTTGCACTTGCCCTTTGAGCTCCACATTTGGAATCGTCACACTGAGTGGTCAAAGATCACACCCGGTAATTCATCACTAAATCCCATTCAACAGAATGTGTCTTCACAGATTAGCATTAGCTAACAAAATTGAAGAAAACCTTTGAACTTTGAATCGGATCAAAAATAGCAGCGTTTCAATATGCCTTAAAAAAGAGCCTGCTAGCATAATCCCTAAAAAAAAACAAAACAAAACCGAGAGGGTAAGTAAAAACCAAATTAACCAAATGTGAGACAAAATAAAATCTGTAATTGTTTTAGCCTGAGCTCAATGAGAAAAAATGTCTTTTTGATAGAAATACTGTTTATGGGTTTTGTAATGGCAAAGCTTGATCTTTCAGTGCACATCTGTATGTCATTGTTCCCAAACCACTGTCTCTGCATACAGTAAAATTTGGAGAACTGTGATTCAGAGAATTAATTATCCAGTTGTTCAAAGGCATCATTGGGAAAAGGCCCTTAGACCGTCAAAAGACTCATTTTTTATCCGGTGACAGTCAAAATACGCTCCTAGTACCATTAATAACATCTGTGCCCGTTTGACTTCGTGCATAACTAAGTAGTAAGTAATAAGAACTGGGTTCTCACGAAACTGCAGCAAATCAAAGTTTACCTGAGATATTAATGAGTGGAAGCCTTTTGAATATGACATGCTAGTATGAAGCCTCTTAGTGTGAATAAACGTAATGTGCCAAAACCATTGCTGAATCATATATCACATTTTTGTTGTTCACATAGGTGATTTCTGCCTTTGTAGCTTCACAGGGCCGGAAAAATTCACCAGATTGTTCTTTATATTGGTACTAGGTCATACACACTGTGTAGGTTTGGTTAATGGTTACCCTTGACAGTATGGACTGGTCTGTGAAGGTAACTCCACTTCATCATAGCAAACACTGACTTGCCATACGACTATTGACTCAGCAGTGTATCCATTTACTACACACACACATACACACAAAAAGCAGAATGCCTACTTAAAGGACATATGGTCTATGTTGTTGGCAGACTGCTGTGATGATGTTTTCCGTTTCCTCTCGTGTCTGAATGAATTAAATAGATCAAGCCCTCCTGATTCTGACCATTCAGCGTAAAGTTCAGAGAAGCCAGACGGGTTGTTAGACACCATATCCTGTGTGCATGGTGATGTTATACAAACTCTGTATCACACAGCCTTGACTTGTTATGCGGTAAGGATAAAGCAGATGCTACAGATAAGGTTAGGGTTAAAATGCAGCTAAGCCAAGGGAGATTCTGGAAGCCATTGAGTCATTGATCTTAGAGTTCTTCAGTCCATACTGAGCCGGGGGTTATTCTCTATCCCCTCACCCTCCTTCCTTTTTTTACCCTTTGTTGTGGTCACTGGGACAATCGGTTACAGCCCAACGGAATGGAAACCACTCAGTCAGTCCCCTGCCACAGACGACTATTAAACAGAGGATCCAGTTACTATGACCGGTCCGGGAGGGAAGGCATCGTTCAGGGAGATTTAGTTCCCCAGAATGCTTCAGTAAAATCCCATCCGACAAAAAAACATTTTCATATATGTCTTCCGAATCACTTACAACGTTTCACCCAGTGGAATTCCTCAGATGGGCGACTACCAAGAAATTAGTTTTTACACAATGATTACTCCACAGATTGCTTCCAGAGTTTTCTGCTGTGTTTATTTCATTGTAAATGTTCATCTCTTCCACCAGTTCCTCTCTGCATTTGGGGGTTTCAGGTTAGGGCGGTAGTGGCTTAAATCCCAAAGCTATCAAAGAAACAGCAGAAGACAAACACAACAATGATGATGAAGTGGATAAACAACATTCCCCCAGAAACCCAATACAACTTGTTCTTGTGAATTGGTCTGTCTGTGCGTCTCACTGAGGCAACAATGGTGATTTCTTTTGGAGTTTTGTGGGTTCCAACCCCAGACCCTGTCTCCCTGTCAGAGCGACAGAAATGGAGGGTCGTGGTCACTGCAGATTATGTTTTCCACAGTCCCCGCTTGCTGTTGTCCCGCCTGCGACGGGGCCATCTGCCTTCTCAATTAAAAAGCGTGTTTGTCCTCCACAGTTGTTTGTGCTCACAGATGATTTCTAAAATATAAAACTCAGACTTTTTGGTATTCCTCGGATTCCAGGGGGATGACATTGTGCCTTGCTCTTTTCGGCTTGTGGCTCTTTCCCTTGGAAAATGAAGCTTGGAGAAACTACTGTTGCTGTTTTCTGGTGTGTCTGTGGGATGAAACGAAGAATAGAATGAGTCTTGCTGATGTTTTCCCTGCCACAATTAAGAGCAGACCTGCTGTGTGCTGGGGGACGCACAAGCTGAAGAAGCAGCCTTTACCATCTCCTCTGAGACATGAATAAGGAGACAAGTATTTCATCCCAGAAAATGTTGACATAATGGTCTGGTCTATTGTTCTCTATTCTTATCCCAGTCGCTAATTTAATAATCCTAAAAATGTCAGTCATTCTATTTTCTGGTTAAATCTGAATAGGATTCAGCTTGGACAAAAGGTTTATTATTGAAACAGTTTATTACATTTGGGTGGCACCAAAAGTGTCCTTCTTACAGCCAGTGCAACAATACTCTGACAGGCACACTGACAGATGTACAAACCAATGAAAATATTTACAGCAAATTCCAGGAGGTTAGATGTCCTTTTGTATATTCTTCAAAGTCTGATTTCCAGAATTTAAGGAAATGTTATTACGTTTTTACGTACATTGTGGATTTGGCATTGGCTTTCTTTGGACAACACTGGACTGTCGTGGGAGCTCCATGGACCACACACAGCCCTTTGCCCAGAGCCTGCTCTGGCCAGTGCTCACTCGCTGAGGCATCAAGCGTGCGGAGAGGGTGGTATTGACACTGACCACCAGTCACACTATGAATCAGTACTGACCTGCCAGGAAGCCGTCCACTTACAGAGAGCAACAGCTTTAAAACACACAAGAACAAATCTGACTCTGAGATTCCCCGGTGATATCTGGTTAAGAAACATAAATTGCATGTTTCAGCAGACAAATGAGCTATAATGCACACGTTATATTATATTGTGATCTCATCAGTCTGTCAAGGTTCCCACTTCTGATTGACCACTTGAGCAAACGTAAGTAGATTTAAGAGAGCTTACTGCCAATCAGTCACTGGTTTGTGTAATATATGGATGCTGGCTGTGTTTTGACATGCACTGTGTGTGTGGTATATGGTAATTGTAGAAGCGAGTGAGAAAGGCCCGGTTTGAATGTATTGTGGATTCTGAGAAACCGTCACATTTGGTTGGCCTTTGAAAAGCGGCCATGGTGGCTTCTACAGCTTAATCTCAAGGATGTGCATTTGGGCTACGGTGTGATGAAGCAAGACTAGCTCGAATGATAATTTTAACATATGATTCCAGAGTTGTGGCTTTTGTCTGGTTTTTCCCAAGACCGTCATGGGTGTAAAAACCTCCCACTTCACATCAAGTCTCCTCTGTGCCATTATGAACAAAGCATGGCACCATTTGGCTCGAGGGAATAAACCACAATGGGATGTCTCTCCATTGTTGTTAAAAAACAAGATTGTCTAGTCTATCTCTGGGGATGTCCTCAGCTGGAATATATCGAAAGGCACTGACAGAAATCTATAAACATGCCAGATAGTTGGCAGTTTACGTCTCCACAAATGTTAATATATGAATTCATCAAGACTGGAACTGCTGTCTCCTGAAATCCTCACTGGATTATCACAATTTTTGGTAAAGTATAGAATCAATAATGTTAAAATGTTAAATTAAGGAAGCTATCTGACTTAAAAGCATTTTTGAGTTATAGAACAATCAGGGAGCTTTGCAATGACACTATTAAAAGGCGACAATGTTGCTTATGATTTTCATGTAAATAAGGTGGTATGTTTCTTTTATGGATGGTATAAAAGCATATCAACATGTTTGGGACATCAGCTTTCATTACTGCAAGTATTAGGCACGTTTCTTGGAGGAAGTGTAGTTACTCTCGAGTGTCCTCTGGGGTTTTGAGCATTGTGTTATTCATATTGCCTGAAACAATCAACCTTAAGCCACACTGGGTGCAGAGCCATGAATGGTAGGAAGATTATGTGAGCAGTAAACATGAGAAGCTCTGGTTCATTGACAGGAATTCCACTTTCTGCTGCTGCTGTGAAAGATGGCATACCTAAATGTACAGTGGTCACCCACTAGGTCTAAATAGGGTTCAAGACCACACAGTAGGATACAGGCCCACTGTAGGAAACTCTCCGAGACTCAGGAGGAAACCGTGAGCTTTATTCGCTGATTATTTTATTTAGGCTGATCCGCCTGCGTAAGGTCTGAAAATACACCACTCTCTCTTTTTACGTCTGTTTCATTGGTAGACCACTTTTTTATGTTTAGCGAGAATAGGAAGGAATACATAGAGTGCAAAAGCTGCGTTCACCCTCTTTTCAAAACCGTATCTTCTTTGAATGATACAACACTGTGAATTTGACTGGATGACAATAATCTTAGAACTTGACGATGACAATCCACAATGGTGAATTCCCTGAGACACAAATAGCAGAAATCATAGTGGTTTCAAGCAACAATAGCTTCGTGACGTGAACAAATTTTTAGGTGAGGTGAGAAGATTTATGAGGTGATAAGTAGTCTGCTTCCTCTTGAGGCCGTGACCCCGACGTTTGCCCCCAAATCTCTCGACAAAAAGGAACCAGCACATGGTGTCTTCGGCATTATGCGGATTCTACTCCATCACCGGCCAGCCCAAGTTTAGATCACCCCCTCCTGCTAATGACACATTCAAATTTGCAGTGGTTAGGGTTTTCTTCAAATACACAGCTAGATTCACACAAATTCTTCTCCCCACCTCACCTCTCTCTGGTCTGGCCTAAGAAAACCACACGCCGGGGTCACTGCGCGCTCCTCAAGCCAAACCAGACCCATAATTTTGCTTTTGTTTCAGATGTAGCCTCAAAGCCTGAAATATAAAGACCCAGGCCAGCCTGGGAAGGTCAGTATGCAGAAGGAAAGAGTGAGATAGAGAAGAGGATAAGACTGGGAAAGTAAGAATGATAGAGGGGGGTAGAGAGAGAGAGAGAATGAGAAACACAAGGAAGCTGGTGAGAGTGAAGTGGTTTCCAATCTATTGAGGAAGTCTTTATTATACAGTATGTGTGTGGACAGGAAGAGCTGTGTAACGAGGAGAAGCGCTTGCCAAACCACTGGCCATTACTGACCATTGCTGACCATTACACCCTGTGAGCTTTAACTATTTTGGATCTGCTCTCTCTCTCTCTCTCTCTCTCTCTCTCTCTCTCTCACTCTTTCTCTTTCACTCCAGGTTAACAGAGTACATTCATGCTAAAATGTAATGGCTCAATGTGACATGGGAGCAACTCACAACTTCCTCTCCACACATTTTTCCATTACCAGCCACCAACTTTAATATAGCTTCTCGAGTATGACCTGCAAAAAGAGATGATTTTTACTATATTTTCTTTTTTGATGGTTTCTGTCTTAGTGAAAATGTCTCAGTCGAAAACCAATCAGACATATTACTTATTCTGTCTAAAGGTCTCAATGTTTAAATTACTATACTAATCTGTTCAAGGACCCTCTGCACCAAATTTATACACAGCAGACGGTTAGGTGGATCAAAACAAAGTCCCAGTCACGGTGAAACATATTTTCAGCCAATCCCAACCTTGCGCCAATCAAAAAGGTCGAAAAAAACACACACCATAATGCTTTCATTGTAACAAACGCAGAGGAGTGGAGGTGATGCGGTGTGGGGGTGATGGACTGAAACCCAAAAACCTCAACCTCCTTTTAAGAAAAACAAACCAGTTTTATTTGAGAGCCTGCTAGTGCATTGTACTACCCTGACCTCAGGAAGTTTTCCCTTTCAGTCCAGCTTTGGACACACTGTTCCATCATCGGGGGACCAGGCAGATCTATGACACATGCAATGGCCAAAATGCAGTGTGGCCCTGGCCACAAATCCTGCAACATTTGGCCCCTGGAGCCTTGTTTCGTGGGAAGCTGACGCTCTCACCACAGTTGGACTATAACGTGGTTTTTGCTTGGCTCTCATTGGTGTTTTGTATATTATGTGACATATTGCTTGGCTTAGCGTTACCTATTGTAAAACTATCCATAACCATTCAACCTCATGGCGAGATGTTGAGTAATGGCAGGCGGAATAAAAATAAAAAACTAGAGTCACATTCGCACAAGTATTTCAGGGTATTGCAATTGAAGAGTACTGCAAAAACAAACTTAGATGTAAACCATGACCAGCTCAGACTCTGCTACAGTTCCCTGCATAACATAGTGTGATAATACTGCCATCGCTTGCCAATGATGGAGCAGGTTTCAGCTGAACATTTTATAATTATGTGACATCTGTAACATCTTCAGTGTGTCACGATAGGAGTCAAAGCAACCGACTGAGTCCTCTTCTATCAGTCACTGTAAAGAGTAAGTCCCATAGAGTGAGACTAGTAACTAGTGGTTGTTTTCATAGATACCAAATAATCTTGCTCTTTTTGTTCTTGTGTAAGACTTGTGCGTAAGAACCAGGTTTTTATTTTAGCAACAGTTTTGTTGAGCCATGCATACCTCTCCATCAGATATTGTGCTGATTTTATCTCCTGCCTGACAGAAAGGCCACAGAAAGGAAAAACAAAAAAAAAACCCAAAAACATTTCCCTCTGTGTTGGATCAAATACCTTGGAAACCTGCTTTGTAGTGGTAGACCTCTCTGCTTACCGCTTTCACTGTAATTGTTTATGTTTAGAGAACGCTGCGAGTCTGGGCCCGTCATGTTTTATTAGGACCTGTATTAACATATCTATAGTGAAGAGTCAATGACAGACCTGCAAGTTACCACCATGGGGAGTTGTATAATCAAAACATGCCCTGCAATGGGACTTTCAGTGAAAACTTGTGCAATCCGCACAGAGCTTCTGATATTGAGCATGAAACACAGACATGATGGCATCTGGCTGGTCAGCCCTTTTGTTAAATTTAAAAGGTCGGTGGACCTGCCAAATCTTAGACATATGTGCAACGTAATGCACACACATAGACTGCATCGCAAAGTAAACAACATTATACGGAGCCCACAGGGCAACAATTTAGCCCCGGCTTCATTGTTACCTCTACTGTGAATTGTTTACTTCAAAGAAGGTTTACTGTGTATAATTGCATCTGACAGCGTGCCCTGTGACATGAAACCACACAAAGGCATTATATGCTCATAGACTGGGAAGAAATGTACATTTGTCAGCATTATGATTTATTTTGCCTGCATATGGTAAACAAGGCGAGACAGGCGATTCCTTCCTTTCTGAAACCAAGCGTATCAGACGGGATTCCAGTCCTCTCCCATTTCATTTCATATTTCATACAGCCCATTTGAACAATTGTGTTATTATGGCAGTGTAAATAGACCTTTGCACTGGGCAAGACTTCAGGAATGCTGATGAGGTGTAAGCTGACACTATGCTGGCCACAGGAAGCTAAAGCATCATTTATTGTAGATTGGTGGCCCCTGTGATCGGTGGGCGGTGTTTGTTGCCAGCCAATCGTCTGCACAGGCTGTCACAGAATAAAACGGTATCAGTGTCAGCATGAATTGAATATAATGGCCACTTTGGAATTGCAAATATGCACCTCATTCAGATAGCTGTCCTCTGAATCAATTCATGTGCATGCTTCTTGTACTTTTCACTGAAGCATTCTTTGCCAGTTCCAGAGGAACAATTACTCAACCTCAGCTTTGTGTAAAACAATAGAGTTATGGAGACAGATCAGGTTCACGTCAGAAAACCGATCCCGATTTGATTTTTTAGTTTGGGGAATAACAAATTAAAATAATAATGTAGCAGATTATCTGTGCTCAAATTGCAATATTCTGTAGTGCGGTCCAAAACTTGACACAATGGTTGTGCTTCAAAAGGTGTCAACAGTCATTTACTCTCCCTTGCTGTGCCCTCTGGCTGTAGACAATAGTCACATCTTGTGTTTTGCTTGCACTGCAACAGTGATATAGGCCATGTGACTTGATGCGTAATAACTTATATATTGCTCTATTGGCGAATTAAGAGAGTTAAGTCATTCCACTGTGTCTTCCAGTGTCCTGGCCGATGCTGCCCACTTAAATCCCCCATTATCCTCCACCTAAGCCAAAGGATATGGTTAGAACACTATACACTAGCCTGCTGTTTTTAGCAATTCATCTTGCTTTTATTTTTCCATGTGTTTATTACATTTTTGGTATGATTGGCTGCACCGTAGGTGCAAGTTTGACATTTCTGCAAAACTACTAACATGGTTTCACATCTAAACACAGGCCTTTCACTTTAATTTTCTTTTCCATTGTATCCACCGGATTATAAATCAAATCAGAAGTCAAGGGCTTGTAAGAATAAGGGCTTCGTGCATAGTTCTTATGGTGTACCTGAAGGACGGCCACAGTGTAAATCTTCTCGCCTGAGGGAGGAGATCCAGGATGTGGCTTTGAAGGAAAGCAGAACTGTGCATGTGTGTGTCTGTATGTGTGGCTATGAGCTTACTCACCTGGCTAACAGTGGACCTCTTCTTTGTTGCACACTGACCAGTGAGCCGCACTTTTGAAAGTACGCAAAGTCAATGAGTAGTGGTGTGGAGTTGCAGTACAGGGCTGCTATATATAGTAAAATTGCATAATTATTCTGTATATAGAACATTTTAATTTTTATGTTGCAGCATGTTGCAGTTGTGTGTGCGCGTGTGAATGGGTGTGTGAAAGACTGCGAGAGGAAGGAGAGTTTAAAAATCAACACGCGTGCATAAGTGTTGGTGTGAGTGTGTATATGTGTGTGTGGTCCTCTTTGTGAGGTGGAAAATTATTTCTTAGTTAAGTTAAATATTTACTTTTCCTCCAATTCGCCAATGACGTTTTCAAACCTGACGCTGGTGAGACGTATGTAAAAATGAATACTGAAAGTAGATGTCAGTGTGATTCTATGAATGAGCAACATCATTACACAAATGCCCCCGGAGGCTTATTTACTACATGAGGGAAAACAACAAGTGATAAATGCAATGTTTATATTCATGTTTAAGCGTTTCCCAGTCTATGATTTACATAATGAAAACACACTGAGACGACTGTAGACATCACAAATGAGTAACTTGGCATCGTGACAGTTTGGCAAAACCCAAACAAACCCCAGGTCTGTTTAGTCAACTCGACACACATTTTGCATTGTGGGCAGCTCTGTTTAGCTTCGTTTAATTGCAATACAAAGGTTGATGTAGTCTTCCAGCCTTGTAAAGAAGGTCTTCTCAGAGATACCTTACAAGATATATTAACTGCACTATTCATAAGCTATGACGTCAAATAGTCGAGGAAAACCCCACAAAGCCACAAATACTTAACAAACTAGCCATTAAATATTGTGTTGCTCTATGCAGCAAAGGTGAGCAAATTGAGAGAAACACTTAAACAAAGCCTGACCAACTTTAATTTCTGTCTTTCTTTAACACCTTGTCCTTTCACAACTCCAAAAGTGAGCTGTAAATGTCCTTTCAGGATGACGTTTGTCTTCTAACTTGCTTTTATGTGACCAACGCAACGTTGAGCTCTGTCTCACTGACAAATGAACAGACTCCATCTGCTTAAGGAAGCCTGAGAAGATATTCTTAGCAGCGGGTCGATTTATGGGCTGCACTAAACAACGTCTAATACTGCCTGAACAGATTAAAAAGAAGGTTTCTAGGTTTTGTCCAGTCGCATATAAAACTGTCCTCACAGCCATCACTGTTTTGCCTAGAGACTGACTTAGTTTACAGATGTGACACATGTTTGTATTGCACAGCCTCATAAAATCTGTTTGTTGCAATCCAGTGTGGGTAAAATCCCCTCATCTGTGCCGCAGAGCAGTGTGCACGTTGGACCGCACGTCAGACAGCTGAGTAAAGTAAATAAAGTAAATAGGAACAAAATTCTTGTTTACGAAAGATATTTCGTGTCCCCGATTGGTTTTCAACAGGGGAAATCTGGTTTTCTCTCCAAAAGTTATCATGCACTTCACCACCGGTGTCAGGCTTTTCTTGCTTTTTCAATGAATGAGTGAATGAATATGTGATGTGAGATCCCTTCGGCAAAAAAATGTTTTCAATCTAGCCTTCTCCAAAATCCCCACCTGTGAAGAGCACGACCAACATCGTCTTTGCCTTCATCCCGCCAAAGACTTCCAGACTCCTCATTCCAGCATGTCTCTCAGCACCGACACTCTTATCCTTCACTATACTCTGCAAGAAGAGCACCCGCGGGCCTGCGCTCCTGTGCAGGTATTTCTGCTGAAAGCTATAATAAATCATTTGGCTTTTGTGTCTCCGCTTTCTGCCTATTTCGCTAATGTGTTTTCTCTCCTCTACCGTGGTTTGAGAGTTGAAAGACACCTACTCTAAACAGGTGCCGGGGTGCGCTAGCACGGCGCTGGCAAGTGATTTCTGATCCTTGTCATCACTCCAATGCCCCATTTCCACAGGCTGAATAACACAGGTGAACAGTGGCGGGGATATACGATGTGACAAGGAACAGGTAAAGGGCACGAGAGGAGTCATGAAGAAAAGGAGAGAACACGCGGCAAAGACATTTTTGGGTTTCAAACCCAAGTCAATGTCTGTTGCTGTGTTTTGATCATAGCTCTATATAACATGTACTATATATAACACGTCTATATGTGGTGAAGTGACTGGACTGAGAAGAAAGTGTAGTGTTTATTCAAGGAAGAGAATTTCACATTTTGACTCTGCATAGAGAACAGTCCGACAGGCCACGTAAATATCAAAAAAGGTTTAATATAACCATGGAGGATGACAGTTTCCAAAGTACATATTATCTATGGAGAGGTCAGAGTGGGAAAGTAGCCTACGGTCCGCCTGCGTTGCTTTTGATGGCCAGAAAGTCATGAGTGATCGTTGGAATTTTTTGGTCAGAGCTTAGCATTTGAGCCCAAACCTTCGTGACAGCCCCTTCCTCACTGTGTCATCCCCCCGTGTACACGCTGACACGGAAACATGCACACGTGTACGCACACACACACACACACACACACACACACGCCACACAATCCAGCTCAGTGGCTCGGATCTCTTGCAAAGTTCCTAAATCCGCCTCCTGCATTCTGAGTCGGTGGGAGCGGACTTCCTGAAAACAATGGAATGGACTAATCTGCGGATTTGCCAGTGGCTTTGATAAAGGCCTATGTTCTAAGCCAACGTTTCTCTGACCTCTTGTTAAAAACTTCTCATCTCTTCCTGCTGTCCCTCCCACCCTTTTTCTTTTCATGAATAGGGTGAGAGTGGATTACCAAAGATGCTGCGTCTCTAATGAAACTCTTCACTCTGTTGCAATCCCCCTCACGTCTATCCTTCTATCCTCTGTCCCATATATTGCCAGACAATCCACACATTCTCTCTTCCCTTTTGGCATTTTGGCGCAACCAGTTAGTTGTAATGAAAAGGCTCAGGCTTGATGACTCCCAGCAGCATTAAAGTGCAGTGGCGGCGGGGTCACAAGTCAAAGGTCAATCCTCAGGGGTCAGGCAGAGGTTAATAAGGTGTTTTGTCACTTGAAGAAATGTCTAATCTCCCTGAGACTCAATAGGACGCATCTTTTCTTTAGCAAACTTCACAAGTAGCCACCAACCCCCCCTTCCTTACTCCCCCTCTAACCTCTTCTTATAAGTCCACTCCCCTTTGTAGTCCATCCTTTGTAGCTCATCTCAACAAAGCAAAACTTTCCAAAGCTGTGGTTTGTCCAAGATTAATTTACGGCAACATTTCCTAAAGCCTTCCCGTCTGTCTGCTCATCATCTGTCATGGAAAGCTGTCCTGTGCCAGCCTGCTTGAATGGCTAACTAGCTGATTCCCGTGAAACAATTAAAATTCCAGTCCTTGGCCCACACTCCGAGAGCTGTCTCGGGCCTCGGTCGGGCACGGATGCAACTTTGCCGACAGGAGCCCACTTGATGAGGGTATTATTTTAATGGAAACGAGTTGCCTATTCATCATGCGCATGTGGCCATCATGGAGACACAAAGCATAGATAATGACAAGACCCAGAAATCCTGGCGGAGTGCCAGGTCTGCTGAAGACGCTGCCCACCAGCTAAACTGCAGTGCCAGTGACTCAACCAGACAGCTGCAGACAATAAAGTGGAAAACTGGTCTCCTCATCTGAACTGAACTCACAAACATCACATGTGCGTATCTCCTGTCACTCATTAGACTTGTCATTTATTTTGCTCCATAATAAAATTTCATTGTAGGAGAAGATCTTTTTTTTTTTTCCCTCTCAGCAGATTGCTTGCATGCTGTTTTCACATTCTCTCCCTGAAATAGATGCTGCTGTGCTGAGGACAGGCTGCAGCTGAAACTGCAGAACGCATTTGGCATTCTTACGCCCATGTTTCCTGTTTACTGTGTGTTTTTTTTTTCGTATGTGGTGCTTACTTCCTTGTGGGTGGGCGGTAATAACTTTGGATGCGTTTCTGTGGGTGTGTGTATGTGTCTCTACTTCCAAACATCACATTTAGTATTAAATCGTAACACTAAGTGGATACTTTTTCTAACAAATTGACCGTCGTTGAAAACTGCCCGCGGACACTTATTTCTGCAACACGTTTGTGTGAACCAGCGCAAATGTGAATTACTACTCTAAGGAAACCCACAACATAAGGTCAAGGCCATGCGGTGTGTTGTGTGACTGATGGTGAGGGATGTGACATATTGAGGACAAACAAGCGTTTCCGCAAACAAAAATATGGGGAAAGCCCACGTTTGTGTTTTCCACTTATTTTAGAAGCAACCACTTTTCTTATTGTTTTCCTGTCAATAGGAATAACAGAAGTGAGCGTGGACTTTTTGGCTTTCTCCATAATTGTCCACTTCCCTGTGCAAGGAATCCCCAGAAACTGTTGGAGTCATTCAGTGAATGACTAATGAGTGTCCACAGTCATTTTGGTTCCCAGAGAAGATATTTTCACAGTTTTAGCCATTTCTTTGTGATGCAATTGTGTATCCAGACTTATGATAAAAAGGCAACATAGGGTAATACTAATATATACTGTTCACTTTGCCTGTTCATCTCTGTGTCCTTCTCGTACTGTAGTTGTAACAGTACTACGAATGCTCATTGGTTTATAGCACTTCCATTACGAAAGGCCCATCATTTAGATTCTGTGATTAATAAAAAATTCAAAAGGACAGACACGGTGGAGACACCTCTGGAGACTGGTCGGGGTAAGGGACCAAAAATTGTCTGAAAGCGCCTTACTAGATTTCAGAGATCATTGTTTTTAACAACAAACTCATCATGGTTGTTTTTCAGATTCTCCTTTGACTGACGTGTCTCGTCGCCATCGTTACAGCTACAGTCAGTTAAACGTCTCCGGCACTTGTCTGGCTCCGCACAGTCCCTGTGATACTTTTCAGGCTCGAGTCGATGCAGAGGAGCCAAACCTAACAGACATGTTTTACCCAGTGACAAAATGTTAATGATGAACTGTACCACACAGTCTTACACAATATGTGGTTTCCTGTCTGAATGCTCTGTCTCATTTGGCAGAAAACCCCTTAATAACCCCTCTTTTCCCCCAGAATTTACTTGACTATTTTAACACAATTTTAGATTATTTTTAAACTGAAGAACTGCCCGCATGTCAACCAGTTGGAAATCGCTCTCAGACGCGTCAGTCCTCAAATCCTTCGCACGTTGTGCACGTTGAAGTGTAATGTGTAAAGTCCCTTACTCCCTACAGGCAGCGGCTGGTTACTCATCGCTGATGCTCCCCGTGTGGTCACTTATTTCAACGGTGGGTTACAGCTGCTCTGCTTTCGCCGTGGCTCCCAGGCTTCTTGCGCGTCCTGCGGTTTGGTATCACCCAAAGGTGTCTGATGCGTTTGGCCGTCGTGCTCGGGTGCCTTGCCCTGCGGTCGCCCTCTGTTTGGGTTTCTGCTTCATGCTCAGATTAGCAGCTATCTCCACTGGGCTCTGGCTTTTCCTGGAAGCTGCCTCATTCATTGAGTGTTTGCTTATGTTTCAGTGTGAACTGGCACACTCTTCCGCATTCCCGATAGCCTCCGCCGTGAATGGTTCAGCTCCGTGCCCAGGGGCCATTGTGTACAAATCTCCAACTATTGATTCACAGTTTCAGCTATGGATGGTGCAGCCACTTAAACCTGGATCTGATCTCCTTAAACATAAGCGTATCTTTCGATCACATAAACAAACCTAATAATACAGAATATTTGATGTTGTTTTGCTTATAAACATGCAAAGGTACACATTTTTGCTCAAAACATATGTGTTAAGACATTGACTTTCTGGACTGGCCTACCCTGAACCCGTGCTCATAGTCACAGAAAAACTAGGCAGGTGTGTGTCATCACAGCATAAAGACCACAGTATTTTGCTGTGATGACACACACCTGCGCGCACAGGGTGAAACCAATGCCAGCGACGCTGTCGAGTCTGGTACCAATCTGCAGTTGTAACGAGGAATGCCAGGTTTAATACTGAGAGCTTTGCATTGGATGAAGCAAGCATCAGCTTTGTTGCCAGACTTGAGTTAGAAATACGTCTGGAGGCTTCACCACACAGTTTAAACATGACTGGTCCCAACGAAGCTGTCACATAGCACATAAAGATACCATTCACACAGCCTGCTCATCACTCCGAAGCATTTTGTCAGTGATCGGTGACATCTCTCCCAGTGATGTGTGTTGCTTGTTATGCTCTCTAATGAGTGTATCTAGTTCCCCCAAACTGCAACAAATGAACGAGCGGAGTTGATTAAGCTGCCTTTCTCAAACTCAATCATCTAATCTCCTTTCCCCTCGTGTTCGTTTATCCTCTGTCTCTCCCTCTCTCTCTCTTTCTCTCTCTCCCTGTCTGCCTGGCAGGAACTCAACGTCGTCCCACCAGCAAGTGTGTTTCACTTACCCTCTGAGTGATAAGTAGAAACACAGAGATGTGCCAAGAGCTGTTTCCCAGACATTACACTACCTTTCCCGCTCCTGTTGCTTTCATTGTACTGATTTGCATTCACGATTTGTCTCGCTCTATTGGAAGTGGGAGTCCAGGACCTTTGTTGGGCTTTATGAAAAGCTTTGCCGTCTTGATTGGCTCTGTCACTGTCTCATACAACCGCACATGCACAGAGATGCAAAGGCTGCAGATTCCTCCTCTGCAGGCTTAGATAAGCAGCTGACCCTAAATAAATAAAGGGGATGTAGTTTCACAGATCTATGTTACAATATATAAGCCAAGGCTTGAGCTGGATGTTGTTGGGAATCTTTCAAGTACAGGACCTGACAAATCAAATTTGCTACTGTTTATTAAGAACATTACTTTTCGTGAAGTCTTTAATGCTGTCGAATAAAAGTAGATTGAGATATTCAAGACAATGCGAAAGCAGCAGACAAAAAGAGATACAAAAGAGGATGTGGGTGAGGCGGTTGCTTGGCAGAGACGGAGAAGGGGGGGCAAACGCAGAAGCGGTCCAAGGTCTGTCATTCTCACGAGAGAGCTGCTGGTTTGGATTTGGAGGCCAGGGCACGGTGCCAGGGGCTCTTTTCACCGGGGATGAGCCACTAATCTGAGTTTGTGTCCCACTGATGGGGCTTCCTGACCATTTGAGGATGTTGTCATCATTGGTTAATGTTGAACTTGCTTATGGGGGGTCACATGAGCGGCTGCCAAGCCGCCGCCGTGGGGAAGGGTGAAATGGAGACGAGTAATATGCTAGCGATGCGATGGACAGAGGTGCATGGCTGAGACGCTGCCATTTTCCATTTCAGAAAGCCTCATTCACGACACACACATTCATTCTTAATGTGATGCTCCTTTCATTTTTAATATTATATTAGTCCACATTAATGCTCTAACTGAATTTGTTACTTTGAAAAAATACTTTTATTTCCTCTGTTGTTGGGCATTCGATCAGACAGTCAAGATAACTGCAAGGTCTGTATAGTAAATATGTACATGGGTCCAACAGCTGGTTAACTTAGCTTAGCGCAGACACTGGAAACGAGGGGACTCAGACAGTCTGTCTCTATCCAAACACAATAAAACATGCTTACCAACACTTTGAAAGTTCCCCTCTCCCGTTTCGAGAGTGAACAAACTTCAGCAGTTGTTTGTTGAATCTGCACACAAACGGCCGTATAAAATGAAGTTTACTGGCTGACATGTTTCTTGGCCTTTATTGTTGCCTATGTCAAAATCATCAATGATGTGCAAATAATAACAACACTGTGAGCTGTCACATTTCTGCAGTCTTGTACTTTTTTGTACGTTTAGTTTTCTATTTAGTTTTTGTCATGAGTGTGCAGGTACACTGTAAATGTGTCTCCGGTTGATGTCAGCATCCTGTTGGAAGCCACTGGCCGACGTGCTGCAGCACTGATGATGTCAGGGAACGTTTCTAAAAATGCTGGTCAACGAGTGGAAGTTTCTTCCTTCCTATTAAAAGGCCCCAGTGCCACACTTAGACACTTTGTGTAAATCTCCTCTCTGCACAGCAGACGTGATATTAGCAAAGACTCTGTGTTTATTTGAACAGGCGTAGAGAACCAGGTGGCTGGGGTTTGCCACATCGGGTCACATCAGAGATTATGCTAAGTTGTCAGTGAAAAGTGTAACAAACTCTCTTCCAAGCACTTCCCCGGTGCTTGTCTAAACAGCCCCGGGTTCGGTTCTCGTCTTATGTGGCAAATCCTACAATTGTGGCACCTCGTCAGGCAAAAACAAATAGTAGAACAGTATTTTCAACACACTTTGACCCAAGTCTGCTGCAGAGGAAGAGAGGCTGCACTGGAAGGGCTATAATTACTCTCCTGGTTCCAGCTGAGAGCCTTTAGAGAGGAACCATCTCCTCCACCACAGGAAAGGTGTCATGGTTTAGCAAGGTGTGGGCACAGCACATTCCTCCCCACGCTTGCCAACCCGTCGGTGGAAGCCACCCTGCTACCAGCCCTCATGCGGCCAGTGAATGGAGGCTTTCGGATGGCGAATGAGGAGCTTCAGGGATGGGTTCACGTTGAGGTAAACAGAAAGAGTGACTCACTGCTGGTCCAGACAAATGCCACCCGAGACCACAGACAGATAAGTCTGCCTCACAGTCGGTCGGCTACAGATGATGTCACAGGAATCAGACCACCAGCCGCCCTCCTCTTCCTCTCTCTGCTATGTTTGTCATCTGCTACCAGCTTGGTGCAGGCCATGTTAGACCAGGGCGGTCGCCACGGCGTGCTCTCTGTTCCCTCTTCTCTGTCACCTCCCAGACTAAACCGGCTGAGGATCCCTGTTTGCAGCTGCGACGCAAAAATAGTTGTATTATGTGATTGCCATCTGCCCAGCCAGACATGATGATGTTCAATAAATCTGCTTCGATCTTCTAGTCGGCATCCCAGACCTAACCCTGCTTTAAGACGCGGATGTGAAATCAGCCCCATGTTTGTCACACGCCATTCTCTCAACAGCTGAGTGAGCTGCCCAGAGGTGTGGCTCTGTGTGTGTGTGTGTCGGTGTGTGTGTGTGTGGTTCACAAGCACTCATGTTACCTGCATGCTTAACATTACCACCAGTCAGGTAAAGAGAGGAATGTGCTCATGGCACTTCTGGTTCACTGCGCGGCAGATACAGTATCACGCCACCGCCATGCCAACCAGAATAAACATTCAGCAGAGGGGGGAAAAAAACACACTGCTACGATTCCCATGGGAGAGACTAAAGGAGGAAAGAGCTTTTTTTGTGGTTGATGTGGTCGTGCTGATCTCATGGAGGACTTCATGGGACAGACACTGACACAAGAGGTCAGACTGGTCATTTTAAGGCACCTCATCAATGTAGGTGTTTATTGATTTAAATTATTCTATGAATGGAGGAACATCAACATAATGGCTCAATAGAAATAGAAACAGCTCATTTTTATATTTTCATTTTATTTTTTTTATTCGGTCTGCTGGAATGTCTTTGTTAACATCTTGTGCCTGCATGCTTTCTCACCTGTGTGTATGCGCACACACGTCTTCACATTTCTGTCTGTGGGACTATGGCAACACTTTAGTGATGCAGTGAAAGTGTATGTGGGTTAGCATTGCCAGCAGGGTCAGTAGGATGCTGCTCTCAACGGCAGCCAGCAGGGCCGCTGAGAGGGGTCCTGGAATTTACACGCACAATTATCACTCGCTGCTCCTCGGCTCTGCTTGTCTCTGTGTGTGTGTGTGTCTGTGTGTGTGTGTGTGTGTGTGTGTGTGTGTGTGTTTGCATACTTTGTGGAAGACATAGTGGCATGTGTGTTTGTCTTTGGTTTTGGGAACAATGTCACCTTCAACTGCATCAGCACCCCTCTCACTCCACCCATAATTCATATTTTGGTTAAAGCCTCCTTTGTGTTTGTTTTGACAATTCAGCATGGGAACACTCACACAGAGCGAGCTGCTAACTCTCTGTTTGTGTTTTTCATACCTACATAATTATTCTTGTTACGCTGAAACATCACTTGCAGACACTGTCCTGTGCTGCATTACCGTTAATAAAGTTGACGTGAGCAGCCTGTGAGACGAGCTCCAAGTTGCTTGCTCTAACACTAGGTGTCAGTGTCGTGTGTAGTTCCCATGGTGCAGGCAACAGACTTTCCATCCTCCCCTTTTTACTGACCTTTGAAATTCACGGAACGACTCATAAACAGACAGAGACTGGATCACAGTTATGGATGCTCAGTTTCAAATTTCACTTTTGCAGATCTTGTTTGGGGGAAAACTAGGTTGATGGCGAGGCACTGGTATGACCATTCAGTCCACCATACTGAAAGTCCCTCATGCAACAAAGAACACACAATAAAGGCTTCTATGGGTGCGTGGTAATAAAGTGTTTGAAGTTTGGTGTTTTGGTGATTAATTCCTCAATTAGGCCCGTGCACGTCTCTCGCTAAGGTTTTATGAAACAAACCGTAAAAATTCAAACACATCTTTAAAACACAATCCCTCTGTTAAAACCCATTTACAGTTTAATACAACTGCTCCACATTCCTTTCAGAGTCCATAAAACAGAACCACATATCATGGCCTATTTGGTGGGGCACTGTTAAATGAGGCAAATTATTAAGGAGTGTCGTTTTTAAATAGCACCAACTGAACACCTTTACTTCCTTGTTCATCAGTTTATTTTATTATAACCATTTCATTTTTATTCTTTCCTCATCCACACTGCACAGATATTTCACACTCAGCAGCAATATGAAACCAATTTGAAGATTTGGTTTTCTTGGGTAAACAAGCCAGTCCACTTAAATATAGTAAATTATAACACTGTTGGGATCCTGGATGGTTGTAGTAGCCGAGTGAAAAGGGCCTCTCGTCCCCCAGGCACACAGGCCCTGTTCTGGAAATGCTGACACTTTGTGGAGGTAGCATCACTGTGAAATGAAAAAGAAAAATAACAAATGACAATCCTCTTGCAATCATAATGATAATCTACTGATAATCTACTGACAACAGCAGCTGTGTGGGTAACACCTTTATTATTGCACATGCTGTGCACAGTGCGCCGTGTCCTACTGGTGACTGGTACAGATAACAAGCCAAATGTGTATAAAACCAAAGTGATTCAACAAAAATAAATTTTACAACCTTTTATCAAGCAAAACAAAGTCAGCGCTCAACAGAATTTATATACTTAAGTATCAGAACTGCCTAATGTGTTACTACTGAACTATTCACAGAAACCAGAGACTACATGTCATAACTTTTGTTCCATTAAACAGTAAGATTTCAAAGTGATGACTAACAAAATTCTTAACTGGACACTGACCAGACTATTAAAAAAAAAAAATCTAATATCTTAGCTTACTGCATGTTTGTGGGAGAGATGTAGGAACTTACGATTTGCTGTATCTGTCACGTTGAGGTCAAGTGGTTGGGTCACAGTAGCACGCTGATGCAGCAAGGTGCATGACATCAGCTGCTCCGTGAGTCATGGCCACGAGGACTTTGAGAGATCTAAACAGCTGTCTTTGAAACACACAAACACTGGAAGGTACATGCTAATTTTCTTATCTAGAGAATAACAATGTGGTCCAAGCCCAAAAAGAACGTGTGGATCCATGTGGTGTTGGGTGCCTATATGGAGTTGCATGCTTTGCGCGTCATAGAGGAAATTGCAAGATTATGCCTTAGGGCTGGCCAGTAGTAATTACTGTAGAAGTGGCCTATAATCTGTGGTTGTTCTGTGATGTGTGTGAGTATTACTGTGATTGTGCGGAGGCTCGGGATGGCATTGTTGCACATATTTTTGTGCAACAATGCAACAAAAGTTGTTGTTTGTGGCCGGTCACATGCGGCGCGCAGTACACGCTTCACACCTCACCTTTCAAGATAAAGGGTAAAGGTTTTAAAACACGCTGCAGAGGGAGAGTGAGCCACGTGTGTAATCATTTGTATATACTGATTGAGGTTTCAGTTTAATCTGAGGATTTTAAAGAGCTGATAATGGTTTTAGTTTGTCTGGCTTTTCAGAGATGGAAACTGTTCATTGCAGAAAAGCATTTTTTGAAATTTACTGGACAGGAAACTGGTCATCCACTTCTGTCTACACAGACTATAAAATCATAGAAAGTAAATTACTGCTAGCATCCTGGAAAGAGTCAAAGCCTCTTTTTTAGCCTTTAATGTCACAATATCACTGACATATGTTTAATTGGTAATCAGGTTTTTATTGGCCCTCTCTTTCACCTGCTTTTGTCACCTTTCTCTTTGGCACATGTTTCCACATCGGGATTAAAGTGTCTCTGATATTATTAATTATAACAGAGCCATATTTACCAGCAAACCGTGTGATGACGGTTGGATAAAAACTCGTTTGGAGTTTGGAGGAGAACACCTGCTCTACCTGCCATCAGCTCCTCATGTGCTGCGTGCAGCTGCTGCCTTGGCTGGCCCGTCGCTGGTCGAGTTCCAGGCCTCTGAGCTTTCTTAACATCATCAACACTCACTCAGAGAGCTACAACAGTAAGGTCGGTGCCAAATGACACCCGAGGCCATGGCACATCATAACAGCACATCATAACACATCACGGCAGATCACGACAGCTGCACGTCAGTGCAGAACATCCAGTTCCAGCCAGCACTTTGATGTGTGCCAGCCTTATTAACCACAAATAAAGACAAATAAAGAGTGATGGATCAATCTGGTGATGGTGCAGTTAGGGATCTCCTCTGTGAGGGGGAGGAGGGGAGGTTGAGGACATTAGGTCAAACTACACCTGAGAATTTCAGGTAAAGAATGAATATGAATATGCGACTGGAGTCTGTAGCAGCTCCAACACCTACTGTCCTAAACATATCACATCAAATGATGCTGCACCTAAGGCAATGGAAACTCCTCATAGAAAAACCTAACAGAGACCAGAGCTTTTCAAATGCCGTCTTAGTGAAAGAGCTGTAATGTGTGGATAGAGACACAAAGAGACGCTTTGTGTGAGCACAAGAGAAAATGTAGTCAGAAATAAAATAAGAAAAATGCAATATTGACTTAATTTGTACCAGTGCAGATTTACTGTACTCTCTACTATACAAATATGAAATATGTGCAGTTTGAAATACATATTCATGGTGTATTCCTCTACCAGCATATACCAGGATGTCAGTATAATGCAATATGTGTTTAGGAGACATTCATACTGTGACTCTTGGTTCGAGTCTTAGTGTGCGGGTGCTGTGGCGTCGTGCAGTCTGATGTCTGATGTCAAAGGAGCCCACCAAGTGCTTTGAGGCAGGTGGCTGGATGAGTCTGTGGCTGAACGTGCTTCTCAGTTGCCTCAGCGCAGCACTGACGGGATGAGAGGGGTTGTCCATGAGAGCTCTCTGCCTCCCATCCCCACCACAGAGCTGGTCTTCCTCACCACTGTGTTCAGCCAGAAGCACAGCTCCCGATACCACCATCCCCCAGCTCATCACTTCCAAGAAGATGCCACTGGCCTCCACACTCCAGCAGAACTCAGAGTGTCTTTTATCAGTATAAGAATGTTACAATCTCGTCCGTGTGATTAGATCAGATGTTTTTCATCATGCCGCCGACTGTTGTCTCGTCAGTGGAGTGAAACTCTGACTGATGAAATGTGCCACCTTCCTCTTGTACTGTTTTGTTTTTTTATTTTATAGTCACGACACCCTGTCTTCAACAGGTACATCATGATCCATGATTGGGTTCCTTTGTGCGTCGTGACAAATAACAAGAGCGATTACGTATTTTTTACTTGTCTAAAGTGACATTTTGTAGAAACGCAGTCGCAGTTTTGGCTGCTTACCCACGCAGACATCAGCTGCAGCAGCAGTGTGTACGTCACGCAGTTCATGAAGACTTTGTGAATCCCAACCATGGTCCCATCTATAAATACTGTGGATAACTTCCACGAGGACCCTCTTTAGATTTGTACATTAATGGTGGGTCTGGATTTTTATTTCTTTTGGTTTGCTTTTATTGTTAAGCGCCATGTGCTCCATAGAGGAACCATTATCAATAAACCTCACCTACCCACTGCTTAGTGTGAACCAAGTGCTTTAAGCCTTTTCGGATACTTTGGTACTTTAAGCCATATTGTTTGAATGTTTGAACTGCGCTGTCGGAGAGAGAGAAAAAGAGATGGGAGGGTTTTGTTTGGGAAGCGCTTACGCGTTGAAAAGCTCCTCTCTGTCCGCCTGCCCTTCACTTGCTGCCGATTTATGGGCTTGACCGTTGCTAGGATACGGACGTGCAGGGTGGTTCTTCTTCACTCCGTGGGGCTGAGTTGCACTGCCAGAACCTGGTCTGGACTCAGAGCCAAACATTAAATGACCTGCAGTAGCAGTAATTTAACCTGCCAGTCTAAAAAAAAAAAAATAAACCCCCCAAAAAAAACATGTGCATTGGTGAGTTGGCCTGATGCGTGTTTCCTGTCAGCACAGATTGGATCAATAAGCTGATTTAATAACACTCACCTGCCAATGGACCAGTGTTGAGAGACCTAAGGTTTCCAGCTGCCTGATATGGATACAGACTTCGGCAGTCGAGTACAACTCCTACTACTACTACTCTCTCGCTGAGCTACCTATCCACTAGCACGCAGGCTAATTACCGCATAATGACTTAATAAGAGCTGCGGGTTTGACTCAGCAGGAAACAACTGTTCTGTTTTACATCCAGTAGCATGCTCCTGCAGAATGACTCACTCCCGCTTGGCCCAGTCCTCGCTTCCTGCGTGCCGGGAGACAGAACACAGGCCTGCCTGTCTGACTGAGTGATTGACACCGAGACGGATGAAGGGGGGGTGTGGTTTTTGGGAAAAGGTGGAATCAAGGGTGAGATAAAGTACGGTTTGCGTTATTGATCTGAAGGAGAATGAGATTTTTAGATAGAATGCAAGAGACTGTTAGATCTTGTATAAAAGTATAAGTTAAATAACATTGTAAACACAGGGTGGATTTGTTAATGGGATTATTCTGGTGACTACAGTTGCAGGTTTTAATGGAAATATCATTTAACCATATAAAGGAAACCTTCAGTCCACCTGCCGGTGGAAAAAAGGTCAGTCGATATTTAACCTCTGAGATATAATCCGGCCTAATGCTGCCTCACTCTTCCACTTAAATGGTTTTCATGTCTGAAGCTAAGCTGACAAGGCAAGGTATTGACATGAATCCTGCAATAGAGGACTGCTGGCTTCAGTTTATAATTCCTACTGGGGCCAACTGCCTTATGCAAATAGTAGACCACCCATTACCACAGCGAAAAGCTTGAAACCCACTGTCACTTTAAATGGGAATGCTTAAGACTGCTGCAGTTTTTACCAGTTTATTCGTACCATGTGACCAGCAGCCTAATATCGGAATTTATGATTTGTCCTGATGGCAGCACACTTTCTGTAACTGACGTGTTTGATATAACATGACAGAATTTTTTTAAGTGGCTGTACACAATATAAACTATTCCTCGTGACATAAATAACATATAGTACAATATATACTGACAGTATGTTCAATTAAAATGTTTCCCCATTCAACAAATCTTTTGCTGGCTTATTGAGTGTAAGTGTTAGCTGCTAGATGCTATAAGAGGAAACTGTACTGTGGCAGTGTCGGCCCATTGGCAGTGGTGTAAATGACTGACTTCAGTGTGTGTGTCCCAGGCGTTGTGTTGTTGAAACGGACGGCAGTCAGGCACGTCCACTCTCACTGGACGAAGAGGAGGCACACCCGCAGTCTCGCCATATTTCTCTCTCATCACGTCTGCTGAGAGACACAAAGACAAACACACTCTTCTGATACACTCAGACTGTGTGAATGTGTGAGTATATTGTCTATGCACATGTAGCCACAGGTTTTTGTGTAAATAAGTTCCTCGTGTGCTTCTATTGGGAATTTGAAGAAAGTTTGATTGACCACACTTTTGTTCGATTGTGATATTTTTGATGACGCCTATTCGTTACATCAGATTTTTTTATGATTAGTTTGACTATACTGATCCTTGGGTATACTAATCCCATCCTGCTGCTGAATATTTCTTGTTTTCTCCCTCTTTATGGAAGCACTGTAGTCTACAAGAGGATTTCTTAATGGTAACAAAAACAAACTTGTTGTCCAGAACATCAAAATAATTTATTCTAGTATATCGTAGAATTTGTTTATAAATTGAATATTGGTAATATAGTCGCACACACGTTTTGTGAAAAAAAAAAGATCGGTTTAAGGTCTCAGACATTAAAGCACTGGACCACACATTTCTTTTTGACCTGCGTCTACCTGCTTTGACGAATAACCCAGCATGATGACCAGAACATTAGGACGCTGTGACAAATAGGCAGATCTAAAAGGTTTTGGATGGTTTGGTGTACATCCGGTGACATGGTCAATGAGATATGTTTCATAGGTTTGGAAAAGGTTAACGTATTTGTGTGTGTGTGTGTGTGAGAGAGAGAGAGACAGGAGCAGCTTTGACTCCACAAAAGTGGTGATCAGTTAGGAGACACCAAGGGAACTGATGCCAAAAGAGTATTTCAGTCCATCTGGTTCAATAAACACAACTAAAAGTGTTGAACGCTGAGTTTGGGCCATGCCAGATGCAAGAGGTGTCCTTATAACCCTGCTTTTCAATGTTTCGACTGGCAGCCTGTATGAGGATGATTTTATAGCGGGTTCATTCACAGAGCACTGGGTTGCACTTCTCTCCAAACAGAGGGAATAAGATTTGCACGCTATTTTATTTGTGTTTGCCTTCGCCTTTGGCTTCTTGTGAGGCGCAGTTTATGATGTTGGGTGAAATCATGTCTTTGTCATGCCTGCGGTCCAGCCTGTGAGCTCAACAGGCGCTCTGTATTTTGTTTTGAACATATGATTAGCAAATAAGCAAATGCAATTCCCTTGGCAAAAGCAATATTTTGCTTTCTGAGGGCAGAGATTTATTTCAGGGGAGAAAAAAGAATATGGTGATGGCGAATTTTAGGAAATAAAAAGACAAAACACAAACTAAACACCTGCTCTTAATTTCACTGGAACATGATCAAAACATGGCAGGCTAATCAGGGACAGATGATCTTAATGTGCAATCTGTGTTTTGTTAAAAGCTAGAGCTTAAAATGGAAAACCAGTGAAACCTTTCAACTGTAACAACTAAACATGTTGTGAATTTGTGCCCGAATGCCAAAATGAACCACATGCCTGTCCAGTATTGACCTTTGAACTTGACAGTACCCACCAGCTTGATGTTGGCACTCCGTTTTCGTCTCACCACCGAGTATGTGGTACATGTATGTGCACATACTTCCTGTGTTTTCTACCATTCGAATATTTATTGGCCATAGCCAAACAGGGGTATGCGTTATTTTTTTGGGGGTGGGGGGTTGGGTTTGCTTGGTTTCAAGATGGAGTTCATGGACCCACATCCCGCCTTTAATTGGTAAAAACAATAGTGTTTGCAAAAACACATTTTATGGCTGTCACCAAGGCCGTGGTGCAAAAGGACATGGAAAGAAATGAATTTATTGGGACATATTTATCACGGCATATTGCACTCACTTGCCAGTGGTTGTAAAAGGAACTAAAAATGATATTAAAAGTCTATAAACGATTTTCCGATGCTTTTGAAACCTATAAAGTTTTGCCAGAGCTTAAGGACACACACACAGACTGGCTCTGCCGCTGCCAGGTGTTTGCTTCCTCACGACTTCTGTAATGTTTAACTAGCAATTGTGACACTTAGATGGGAGGGTGGTCACGGGAGGGTGAAAACTCACGAGCAGACACACACACTGACATGGTCACATGCATGCTGGATGATTCGTGCACACACACACTCCTTACTCTCACAGCCCTGAGGGATTAGTAATGGTTTCTTGGCAATGAGCCTGATTTCTAGCGCCACTCATCATTGGGATCCCATATCGAGGGGATTTTCACTTCAACTCGCAGTGTTTTTCTTGCACTAGACTCATACGTTTACATCTTGACAGCACATGGTAAAGGAAGAGTGATTATTCTAATCATGGCAAAACATAGGAGGAGTTCAAGAGGGGAGCACATGTTTGTCTGGTCGTGGTTCTGTATACTGTGTGTTCTGTGTGTCTGATGTGCGCATCCTTGCTGCTTTCACAACAAATCCACTAATGGTTTTACAGCCGCCAGTCGCCATGGCAGCACCGGAGGCCTAAAGAAGTGTACCCTAGGAGGACAATATGAGTGCGTTGAGTGTCTTCAGGATTAGGACCACACGGCTATTTTTCATTTCACCTCTGGGCCACCGAACAAGAGAGTAATGGGGAGCGTTGCCAACCCCGGCATCTAATCTTCCTTTAGCACTTGAGGCCAAGCAGCAGAGAGAGGGGCTATGTGTGTGTGTGTGCGTGCGTGTGTGCGTGTGTGCGTGTATGCGTGTGTGTGTGTGTGTGTGAGAGAGAGAGAGTGTAGGTAAGGATCTGATGATGCATGTTAACAAGTGCAACCACAGAATATTAATCACAGAGTCCTTAGTCTTTGGCTGAGGAGAGTATCAGCATTCATGACAAGCCCACACTTGAACAGCAACACACAACCTGCACTTTGGTGCATTTCTTATCTTAAAAGGAAAGTCTGGCATTTGTCAACCTGAATCTTATTTTTATGTTGTTGTTGTTTTTTTCATGATTTTCAGCCTTATTTTTTCCACATCATTTGTACAATAATGCACAGGTTCAGTTTTACGCTTCAGAAATTAAATGCAGCAACAAACATGACTCACAACTTTATTTATAAAGCACTTTAAAAAGCAACTCAGTTAGTCAAAGTTCGGTACACAGCCATGGTTAAGACACATAAGATAATTAAAAGTAAGTGGAATTTAAAAAAATAATAAAATTTAAAACAATTTAAATTAAACAATAAAAGTAAATAAAAATAAGGAAAATAGATAGAATAAATAAATAAATAAAATTAAATAAAAGCCAACATCTCAAACCATGTTAAAAGCCGAAGAGTAAATGAGTTTTAAGAGAAGAAGACTTAAAAACAGGAAGTGAGTCAACCTGCCTAATATATAGAGGCAACTCATTCCAGAGCTTTATACGATAAGACATATTTTAAAAAATCTCTTGCTGATGTGTTTGATGAGGAAATCTTTCATCACTGTTGACAGCTTCTATACAAATTATTTCTATTATTAGAATGTTACATAAAACAACTGGAGTAATAGCTGTGTTATTGTAGCATCAGGGCTGTTGTGTCACTGTTAAAAGCCTATATGTCATAGCTGATGTCTTCAGATACACAGGGCTGAGCTGTCTCAAGGCAGACAGATGGGACACTCAGCTGCTTCTCCTTTACTGTGTCGTACCTGAGACCAGGCAAAGTCAGTGGTTACCTGGGAGAGAGAAGAGCACAGCACACACACAGACCCACACAGACCCACACACAGACAACATGACCACTATGTTAATGGTTTTTGTGGAAAGCGGCCAAACTGACTGAAGGTTTTTCTGTTCTTTTCCTCCGTATTCCCTCCATCCCTCCCTCTTACATTTCTCTCCATCCCTCTCTCTCTCTCCTTCTAACAACATGTTCCATCAACATTATGCAAGAACCAACCCAATGCAGAGAAAATCAAGACATGAGCTTTAACAGTCCATCATGATGCTCAATTTGCCACACACAGAACAAGTCTGGAGATACTGTACCATCTTATATAATCTTCCCCATTGCCTAAGAGCTCTTAAAGGAGCCTTCCATTTCAATTTTTCACTTCTGATTTAGACAAAGTTGTCGTTACAGCAACAGGCTTGTAGAGAAAGCAATGGGGCATCTGGTCAGGAATGTGGGGGAGCGTCCTCAAATTGATAAAAGTTTGTCTTTGGCCATTCTGCCCACGCGTCAGATGGATTTGTACTCTGCTCTGCTACACTCTCTTATCTGCAAAGTGTTGTTTCAAGATGCAGGAGATAACGCGATGGTGGGTGGCAAAGACTGATATCATAATGGTACCTTTAATGGGTTTTTTCAACACACTGGCCTCCAATGGGGAGCACAAGGCATTAGCAAAGGTGGAATAATTAAATGCATAAGGATTAGTACAAGTTCAGTTCAGTTCAATGTTGACTTTAGTTCATTGACTGGTGCACAATACCATAGGAGACTCTCAGTGTTGTTTTTTGCCAGACTAGCTCTGGCCTTGTGCGAACACAATTCCATTCAGCTCGATTCTTGACACTCATTCAGTTTTCTTCGAGCCAGGAGGCATTTCATCGGTTTGTTTCTGGACATGATAAAACTCACAGATGATACTGTTGCTAGCGAAGGCTCAGTGCTGTAATATTACATTCAGATGACGGATGTTCGCTTGTTTGTCACTTAAGGATATGGACTTGCAGACACCCACTTCCCAACAATTGAAGCTTGTGTTTTTTGATTTGCATTGCAGTGAAGAATGTGAAATTCTTGACATGCAGCCGTTTTTTACTTCATGGATCGATGGCGTGAATGGCTCTGGATGACGCCAGATAAACTGAATCAGATGTATGTGGCTTTGATCAGGAAGTTGAGGGAGAGCGACATCGAATACTTCCTGTCTCCATTGTAATACATGGATCTCGCCTTTCATTATGCATTATGCCTTGACACAACAGAAAAAAAGGCCATATAATAGATTCCTTTATACCATTAAAAAAATGGCATTATTTTTCAGTGCTGCAACACATCTGTGTCCTTCCCTTCTCCAGATGTTTCTTGTTTCAAGCTGCATGGACTTTCAACACCAGACAACATTTTAAACCATAAAAGTGACGTTTTGAGTTTTTCATTCTCTGGCATAATGCATTTCCTGATAATGCTTTATTGGGTCATGGTTATTGTGGCCATTGGTCCTTTAAATTTCTTTTAAAAACAGATTTCTGTGCTGTTTATTGCATTAAAAATGCAATTGACAAAATGTTTGCGTTATTGTTAACGGCAGTGCATATAGTCTATCATCCATAAATGCAAGCAACAGACCATATCATCAGCCACAGTGATCGTTAGTATTACGATTTACTCCTCCTATTCAAACGAGGTGAAGCCTACAACTTTTAAAACCAAGGTTTATCTGCACTCAGGAGGCCAAATGGGAAACGTGTCCTTGGCCAGGTTGTCGCTTTCCCCATCCTCACCAACCTGCCTGAGGAGACACACAAAGCCCCCCACACCCTCCAACCCCCATCTCCTCCACAGAGCCCCGGGGCTCCCAACAACACATAGGATTAATCCATATAATAAAGCGGGTGGCTGAATGGGTTTTGTAGAGAACAGAAAGGAGGTAATGCTCTGTGTTTTCTAAATGGGCGAAGAGAGGGCCTTTCAGAGGGAAAACATGCTGATTACTGTATTGTAAAATGGCTTTTGATTTCCCCTGCCTGCTTTAATCCGCGGGACACAACAGTGGCCCTGTCTCCCACCAATGGCAATTGAGCCTCTAAGGAGACTTGTATTACCAGTGAGCGGGGTTTAATTGTGAACTCGATCAGTTATTAAAGAAGCCAGGGCCCACTGAATTGGAGACTGGTGGGCCAGTCCTCCACTGCTTTTGACCGTTGTGCCTCTTTCTTCCTGGACTGAGGCTCGCAGTTTGTTGTTTGCAATGCATAGGCCCAAGATGAATAAAGGCTCCCCACTATTGAGTTCTTTCTTCACCCTCCTCCCTTGACGTTTTTCCCTCTCTTCTCCTACTGGCTTCCAGGGAGCGCAATTAAAGAGGGGAATTTTATGGGAGGCTGGAGCAGTAGAGGGGAGCGGACTGGAGGGGGAACAGGCCAGTGAGGCTATTATCCATCCCATAGGATTGAATGGCTGGCCCCCCTCAGCCAACACAAAAGGAGTGGTCAGAGCTGAACTGGAGAGCGGCCCCATCCAAAGAATGGTGGCCATGAGCGGTGGCTAGTCCCCGCCGGGTTCATGTCTGAGGATGTTCACCTTGGAAAAACTTTTGGTCGTCATAATGACAGTTTTTTTAATCATGAAAAACAAATTAAAAGACCTATTAAAAAGTTCAAAACTGTATTCACCTGATTAAATTCAGTTTGTTCATCATGCAAAAGAAATGATCAAATTTGTGCCAGTTGCATACGATTCTAAATTTTTTCTGCCATTTTCTTTTCTTAAACAATTGAGAAACATTTACATTATTACTCCCTTCAAAAATGTAAATAAAATAATTAGTGAAAGTAATCCGTGTAAATCATATGATTATACAGACATTACAGGGAATGAGGAGGATCCGTGTTGATCATAAATTCTCCTCAACACCGTGAAAGGCCAGTAATAAAGTCATTTCAGGGAGTGATGTTGTAACTCCCAGATATTTAAAATGTGGTACTCTTATTAACTTGCTCTCAGTATACCACAACACCTTTCTTTGGGGACAAATAAGGCAACTTTTGGACATAAACGAGAACACCCATCCGGCACTCATTTTTACCTTAGCGTTCCTTGCCATCTATCCGCCCAGTTCTCCATCAGCGGACAATAGAGGATTGAGGACACCATGGGCAGGCCAGCCTCTGTGGGGCCTGTGAGCTGTGTGCCAGTACGGGTAAATAGAGGCTCTTTAATATCCGCCAGGGAGACGAGGGGTGGGAGTGGGGTCAGAGTATGGAGCTCACTGAGCTGGCAGCCATGCTGCCCATTGTTGCTATTTGTTAACAGGTGTGTGTGTTTATAAGGAAGTCTTTCAGTGGAGCTGCTACACGAGCCCATGGGGCCCGAGCACCTCTCACCCCCTTGCAGTGCTCCCATCAATGACAGCTTTTCAGCAGCCTGGGGAGGAGGAGGAGGAGGGCAGGAGAGTGATGAGGCTGGCTGAGAGATTAGAGGTGAGAGGACAGACTAGACTACAGTACACAGTGTGAGAACAGGTACATTACAGTCAAGGAGACTGAATTTCAAGTCGTATGGGAGGTATGGAAATACTGATGAATTATACAATCCCAAGACTGACTGCTACAGATCTATTTGCATTAACATGCATAAAGAACCTGTTAAACAGAAAGATTAATATTTTGGGAAATGCATTTGGTTTTTTTTTTCATGAATGCATGAGGTGAGACAAATATCAATGGGAAAATGTCATTGTTTCAGCATCAGTCATAGTAGCACTATACTAAAGACAAATACAATAATAAATATATTCTATACAAATATAATAAGTAAAGAAACAAAATACTTTGAAACAGATAGATGGGCTCTGTCCAAAGTGTGAAAGCATTCCTGCTAACACCTTTAAATACATTAAGTGATTGCAACCCTTTTTAAAATTCCTGCTGAAAGAGAACAAATTAAAATAGCCGTTTGTGGTTTTGGGGGTTGCTGCATGCCAGGGCTGTTTTTGGCTAACAGCAGCTGGGTGCAGCAACTTCCTGCAGTTTTAGGGAGATTGCCAGGTTTGTTACCATCATGGCTTACAGGCAAAAACCAAAACCTGCGGATGCCAATTGTACCTAGCAACCAAGCCGATGCTGTATTTGGTCCAAATAGAGCAGATGGATGAACTGTCCATCAGGAGATAGCTCCAACTTGATGATTCAGGTAAAATCATGAGCTAATTTTTTTTAACATATATGTGCATGTGCTGGTGTTTTTTTTTATTTTTTATTTTCACTTTAGACAGCAAAGCCAGCTGTTTCCCCTACCCTCAAGCCTGTCTGCTTAGCACGGCCAAACACGCCCTGACCACAACTCTGTACCTGACACACTAACAAGGAAGCATAACACTTTTTTATCTATCCATTACATTTTTATGTAAGTACTATGTATTTAACACACTTATATGACCACATTTAAGAGGATCAAGTCACACAATTACGTCATGAATTCAGCACTAGTAACTCGACCTATGAGGGATTCAATTAATAGGTTGAACTGAATAACTTGTAGCATCTTTGTTGACAGTTAGGGTTATGGTTCCCCCTTTCCTAATCCTACCCCTATCTTTTCCCCCAATCCTAACCCTGCCCCAACCAGAATCCCAATCCCAATCCCAACCCTAACCCTGGTGGGGGAGTTAGGGGAGTCAGGGAGGACACGCTGTGCACGGAGCCTTGATGCAACATGCACTTGCCTTTGCATTCCTTTGGCCCTCTACTGCAAAGTGTCATGGTCAGCTTCCGTCACAGGGAGGGTCATCGAGATAGACGTAAAACCCTAACATCACCAAACCTAACCATGGGGTTATATGGAAAAAAGGCCCTTGTGTGGACTCAAACCATTTATGCCATATACATAAGGGTATATGGTCTTTTCTTTTGACCGACAACATTTATTTCACCTCATTGATGATTTTTTTTCCTAATTTCAGATTTTTCTTTTTGCTGCACAAATTAAAATACACAAGACAAGTGACAATTTCTCCACAATACTGTTGTCATTTTTTGTTAAAAAGAACACAAATAAGTATATTTTCACCAAAAAGCGTACTATCTCACTCAACTCTTGAATTGTTTTTCATTAAGGATTTCATCTTTGGGTCTACACATTGCTTTCCGGTTGACACATTGTAAAGCTGTTTTGCAGTCGGCGATCACATTTTCCTTCCCATGTCACCCCTGCCTGTGACACACCGAGGCCCATGAAAAAAAGGTCAAGTCTTACGCATTTTCACCACGTGTGTATCAGGAAAAATCGTTACCCTGTGGCTGTGGAGGTTTAAAAACAGAGGGCAGCAGCTCTCCCCCGCTATATTGGGCTGTGTGTTGAGGATTACTGTACTGAGTGAGAGAGAGAGAGAGAGAGAGAGAGAGAGAGAGAGAAGGAAAAGGAGAGGGAAAGCTGTGTGAACGATAACCTAGCCACACTGCTCCATGGAACCCTGCCCTGTTAATAGTTTCCACAATGGGCGAGTGAGGAGGCGACTGAAAGAAAAAGGAGGGAAAGAAGGAGGAAAGCAGGGAGAGGGGGGGGGGCAGTGGAAGAGTCTTCCTGTGTGGCTGAATGGGTGCTGGCCACACAACGGAGAAGGATGCAGCCCTGGGCACTGTGGAAGAAGTGATGAACGATGCACTTTCCTCCTTGTGCAAAGAAAAACTACTTTATTACACATCAACAAGCTAAAGCTCTGTGGCTTGATTGATCGCCATTGTTTTGATGAAAGAACGTAAGTGGTATCAACATGTCACACAATTGTTAAATTTGCACATGAATGAATACACATCTTTCAAGCCTGAGATTTTGATCTTTCTAATTCATGTTGAATTGATTGAAGACTGATCCAATTGGCTGTGGCCCAGTCTGAGTTGATCTGATTGGCTTCTGTGGTCCTGTGTCTCACCACATGTCAATAAAGGATCAGTCTGTCAACATGGCCCCGCAGATGCCACTTTAAATTAATGTGATGTTCAGATGTTTTTACAAATTAACAACAGATGACAGTTTTTATGTGTATGATATTATGTTTTTTCTTTTTGGCTTTTCTATATCTAACATCGTTTGCCTGATATTGGGTCTTTTTGTGTGTTTTTGGATGACTTCAGCCATGTTATTACTTTGCTTCGAGTTACTTTGAGGTGTAAAGCAGCTCTGTGCTGGGTTGGACAAAGGAATCAGATAAGATTAGAATTTATCCCAGTACAGCCTATTTTATGTTCAGCTAATGACTAGCTAGTCATATCTCCCTGTAACACAAAGTGAGTCAAATAAGTGTTTTTAAAACGAAAACTAAAGCGCTGTATTGTGGTCCTTGTATTTCAAAGTCAAGTGATCCACCCGCTTTCCTCAACCCTCCCACCGCACTCTAATGAATCATGGAGCCAAGCGCTCCTGTCCTCAGGTGGTGAGATATGAATTTGGAGCCCACGAGACAAAAACAAACTTCTGAGGCCTGCACCGCCCAAGCCACCACAGGCCTTGGCACTGTCAGGCCTCAGTGGTAGAACAGCATAATGCAGTAAAAGGCAGCTGTGCATTACAGATTATACATGTTGGGATGGCCCTGCTGATACGGCGGGTTAAGAAACCCATCCGCGCTCTCCCCTGGGGAGATCCTGACCCCAGGCAAAAATGAAGCATAACAGTGTTTTCCTCTATAGGGGAGAGCAGCCGTGACATGTTAAGCTTTTCAACCAAAATAGAGAGAAGTATATTTAGGGTGAGTCAACATCTCCAGAAAACAGTCCCCCATGCTTGAGTTAGCAAGCCACAAGGGTCTTTAATGTCTTTATTGTAAACTATATGGAGGAGATCCTATTCCGAAAAATCCAAGACGGAACAAAGACTAGGACGCAAATGTTCTTTATAGAGATAAATTGCCGTAGACATTTAAATTAGGATTTTTCTTTTACCATGTGTGATGTAAAACATGTAGTTTCCTTTAGTAATAACATGTTCCAATAAACTCTTTACTATTGTGCCAGAAGTCATTCACTGACAGAAAGATTGGACTATATTCTATCAGCTGTTGTATAATCTTATGTTTATACAGAACAACAACTACTGCTGTTGTTGCATATTTTTTTATATTGACAAGTAAATGTTAAGTAAAAGAAGTTGCTTGCCGTAATAGATATTTATAAAATTAGGAACATTGCAGTATTCACCAACTCTTTGTTTAGGTTTAACTTCTAACAGTTGTACTGTTCTGGTTTGGTCTTGTTGCTATGATCAGCACTAAGTCCAAATAGAGCAGATAGTTGTTTTCACAATGGAAGAGATCAGGTAATCCAGTGCTCCTTCCCCAGTATTCAACAAAAAATAGAAAGGTCTGCAGCTTGCTGGGTTGAGCATGAAGATACACATATTCCCTTCAGAAGTTGGTGGCAACTGAAATTATGCTAAAATATTAATCAGGTTTTCAGACAAACACCTTTAAGTCATTTATGTGTTACTAATTTATTATTATTATACAGTATATCAATTTTTGACACAACAATAGCATTACATTATAAAGTTCTCAGTATATTTTTATTAAGGTTCATTCTCAACCTCAAAAAAGCCCCTATTAAAAACTGATATTAATGCATGTAAAGCATAAAGTAGTTCACAGTAATCCAACTATAGGAGGCAATTTACAATTGCAAATGCCAGTGTATAAAGTGGAACATTCATCAAAAGCAATGTCAGTCACTTTATTTCCACATGACATGTTCATTCAACTTCCAACTGTATGAAAACCAAGAATTTCATTTCTCAGGATGACAAGTTGCATTATTTCAAAATTGGTCACACGTCATTTGTCAGTGAGCAGATCATTTGAGAACAATAATCCTATGACAGAGATTGGTTGGATGGAGGTAGCCACATGAAGGGGGTCAGAGAGACCTTGCCTTGACCCTCATGACTGATCTGCATTTGGATCCCAAGCCTTCATCTGGGGAAAATGTGTGCTATAACTATTGTAAAGCTAAGAAAACATGTCTATGACCTTCCCTTTACTCCAAAGTGCATGTTGAAAACAAGAAGAAAGCTCCCAGAAAAAGATGTAAACTCAAAGAGTAGCGGGAACACAGATTGACAGTTCTTGGTTTGGTGTGTGTTTTTCTATCGCATCTGTCTTCCTGCTTCAGCTCAGTGGGACAAGCCGGAGGAAGTGTTTTGCTCTTCTGCAAGGCCTTGAATGTGGGGAGGAAATCATCCGCACATTGCGTGAGACCCGACCGTTACTCCCCGGTATCTATGACAGCACTCATCAACGCGGCATTAATTAAGGATAAATACAAAGCATAAACAATAAACACGTGACCACGAAATCCACAACCACCTCCCGTACCAATATGGACTTTTGCCAAAGAAAGCAAATATAATAATCCTTTCAAGATCTACCCCCCTTCCCCCAAACCAGGCAGGGAGGCCCTTTATGTGAAGGTTTAAGTGAAATGCATCTGTTGCATTCAACAGATAGGAGTGTAAGGATGTCATTCATTGGAATCAAGCAGACCAGCATTAGATCGTATTTCACATGGCAGCTTGGCAGGATATAACTGCAGATGTGCAACTTGGCATATTGTGTCATTTCTAAAATAACCTGTTTTTGAGTGCTGTGGGTCTGGGTCCATGTCTGAGTTGTGCTGGAGCACCCGTTGGAACTGATCTGTATGTGTTTATGGAGAACTGTGTTTAAATGGTTCTGCCTGTATTTGTGTGTGTGTGTGTGTGTGTGTATGTGGTTGAATGGGAGTAAGTGAGTGCGTGCAGAGGGGGGATGGTTGAGGGGACAGCTGTAACGGAATCACTTCATAAGTGAAATACCACTCCCTGTACAATAGCCAGCCACAAACCAGAGCTGTGGTGCAAATGTTTTTCCAACATGGCATGGCTCTATCCCTGCATACTGGGATTAAAAAATGCATTTTTCACTTCCTTCAAACAAGAAACCAAGGAACGCTAAGCCTGGCACACTTGAGTTGGGTCTCAGATGCACTCCAAGTGGTTTAAAACAAGATTGGCTGTTTTTCTGAATTTTAAATGAGATTTATTTTTCCAGAGCAGGGATTATTGTTGGGATCGCTTGAACTTGAGCTGTCGATCCCATATGTCTTCGCCACTGTTTCACCTTTTCGTTTTGCAGACAAGTTCACCAAAACAGGCTTCGGAGTGACTGTCAATGAAGACAGCCTATTAAGGGGCAGATAAAGGGTGCTAAAATGCATTCGTTCTACATAGTTTCACATGCTGAGCGCTATTTTGCATCGCCCTGACAAGTTGATTCAATAGTCTCTCACCCTGAATTTGTAGAATGGCCTTATTGAAGAGGCCAAGGGGATGAACTACATTCCAGAGGTCTGCTGGGAGAAAACAAGATGGCGGAGGGTGACATGTGGCTTTGTTGGCGGCCGAGGGATGTCTCCCATGGCCATCAGGGTGTCAGAACTTGTTACCTCTAATCACGCCTGATAGGCAAAGAGGGCCTGGGCACTACCACGGGGCCTCGTGATTCAATCACAACCGCTTACAAAAACGTACCATGACCACACATTGACAGATTAACATTCCGCATGTGTAACTCATATCTCAGGAGCCATGAACAAGCTGCGACAAAGTCCCTCCTAGATTCCAGATCACATTGTTTGACCTTTTTTTCCCTCGCTGCCTCCATGATGTGAACCTGGGGGAACAGCAATTCTGGAATGTCAGAGACGGAATTCCACTGGATGGCCGTTTGACCTGACTCACCACTTAGTGTCAACACAAGGAACACACTTAGTCATTAACAACTGGACCATGGTGACCATTGACTAGAATAGCTGTTGTGACCCAGGCCTCATGACTGGCATGGCCACTTACGTACTTTCACAGCCATGGAAATCCTATGGCCCAGATTCCACCATTAGCCATGACCTTCCTATTGCAATGATGTTAAGGAAGCTTGGGAGGTATTTTGTTGGAGCTGACAGATGCTACTGAATGAAGACCTTATCAGTGTGGTAATGTTGTGCTCTGACTGTTACAGACCCAACAGGTAATCTTATTTTATAGGAAGACATCGACTCAGAGTTAACTTAAGTTGCATTATAGGCATTTATTGTCCTCAAGGATACAATTAACTGATGATGAAATATTATGTTTTGCATTTCTTGTCTGCATTATGGGCAGTTTGTTTACTGTTGAACTGTGAATTTGCTAAAAGTTTATCGCTGATTGGTTAGAATGGAAGCAGGTACACACTAAAAACTGCAATTGCTTCAAACAAATGACACTCTAGACAGCAACTGTAGTAGTATAGCACACATAGCCCCAATGCCGTGAGGCCTCTCCTCACCACTTTGACCACACAGGGCTCTCTAAACTCCTCTGGCACACAACCACTGCAGTATGCCATATCACATTTTCACGTGATACATCCACCACTGTCCTCCTGTGCATTCCACAAGGTCGTTATGTGGATTGGGAGTGATAGTGGGTTAGTTACAGACATAAGACTTTTTCCATGAAGGTCGCGGTGGTGCACCTGTTTGTCCAAAGCCCTGAAATGTTACAGCTACTGTGGTGGATGATGCCTCGTCTTTTCAAGCGAGTGTCACTGGGTGTCTGAGATGTCTCTTGCTTTGCCCAAAATTGCAGAGTGGAGTTTTGCTCTCCAACCAACATGCCACGTTGGTTTCATTTGGTATCTGATCACAGATTATGTTCCCCAATTAGGAAATATCTCTTTCAAACTTTTTGCGCAAGCAACATTATATTATGGTTTAAGGAAACCATTCCTATTATGTCGCAACAGCAGTTCTGGAAAAAAAAGTCAAGTTTTTTCTCACTGGAGGTTTGCTTTTTTTCTGTGCACACCTAAATTAGTTTAACCAACACTTGTCAACAGCCAAACCATCAAATAAGTTACATGCAACATATCTGAAACCAAATGAAAGCAAGCTACCACAACAACCCCCAACTAAACCATGCTCACCTCGCAGGCAGGGGCTGTCATGAGTCCAAATAATGACACAATGCCACCCAGAAACAGCTGTTTGGGAATGATGGGAAAGGAAAGTGGACTGACTGGGCACTGGGGGAAGCATGTGGGGTCCTTTTCAGGACTGGGGAGGAGGAACCTGTGAAAGGGCCTGCCACAGGGGAGAAAGGAACCTCTCATGGCCCATTGTGCATGAATGCTACAACCTCTAGACCTGTCTCTCCAGCTCCAGCCATCAGCCTCTCTCCTGACGCAGGCTTGCCTGCTCTCAGCCAGTGGGAATATTTGCATTAGTTTGTGTACATGTTAATATTTGTTTCTCCTATTATGACCAATTTGACTCTTAACAGATTTCAGATGTGTACGCAAAAACATGCATATGTTTTTATGCAAAAGTAAAAAACAGACATAATGCACACAGGCTGACGAGATAATGTATGTATTTTAACTTGAGTCATATTATCATAGTTTATCACACAATAATTAGTGAGCGCATTACTTTTCAATATAACAACAATGTATTTGATGTGCTAATTCAGCTTTTTCCACAACCAAATGTGATAAATCCCTTTCTATCCACAGCCTATCAAGACCGAATGATTGTAATGCATGATATATATACTAAACATATTACAAAGTTAGCAGGCATCAGTGAATGATAACATCATCTCACTGGGCTGCTGATAACGTCACCACATGGCGACTGTGTATCGCACTAGCTGTTACCAATGTAGCGTCTATGTCCTCAGCAGGCAGGTGGAACTTGATACCTGAGCTGAGATTATTGGAGTGACCAACAGAAATGAGACGTAATAATAAGGTAAAAAGAGTCCAACAATCTATTGGCCAACCAGTGATGTAGTAAGTAGAGTCAATCACAAACTCATGTATGAAGTGTTAGAGTAAGGTCAGGATTAGTGCTGGATGTCAATCTAGATGACCCTCCGTTCGAAGAGGTTAGGGTTAGGTTGGGAGTTAGGGTTAGGCCCCCACTGCCAAAAATAGTGGGGGCCTATTTAGAATAAACTTTTATCCTTTAAGTAAAGGTAGTACAGACTAAAGGAATGGTTTCTACAACCTTGGATGCTACTTACTGCGCTGGCTATCAAGAAGTTGACTTTCTAAAAACAGTTTAGAATTAGAGGAGTAGGAAGCTTGTGTTCCTTTGTTATTGCAGTAGCACTTTGTATTTAATAGCACAAGTATTCGGTTTCTGGTCACACAGTGACTGTCAGTTTTTCAGTCTCCTTTGGAAAAAGATGCAATGAACTGCACAAGTTCTTCCTCTGCATATGGCCAACCCCTACCTATTTTATGAACCTAAATTCATCAGCTTCAGTTTCATGCCGACTCAGCTTGACTTTGATAACCGAGTCTTCCATGCCACATCTTGACATTGTGGCTTTGCAGCATTGCCATCATGGGACCTCTTAAGTTTTAAATGTTGAGCTTGCAGATTGGTTTGCTTATGAACCCAGCCTCTAATCTGTGAGATTTATACCTTGTCCCACCCCTGTAATTAACAGACTTCCTAATAACTCACCTCATACATTTATAACATTTACTATCCCCACATATCAACACACAACAGGACCTATTGAGATGTCAACTTCAAACTGAAAACATTAGGAGGTTTCCATAGTGACAGTCATCACTCATATTCCTTGGAAAGCAGCTCTGCCTCAAGCTGTGTTCACTATTTACTCTTCAGCCAGATCTAAAGGTCTCACTGAGGAAACCTCAAATAGAATATTTTAAGAAACAGAAAAGAAGGGATATAACCCAAGGACAGGATTACTGTGGGTCACAAATCATAGTTTGTTTAGCTGGGATGTTACTTAGCCCATTTAAAGAACCTTAATCAAAGAAAGATGAATAAAAAATTTTAAATCAACCCAGATATCTTGCAGCAGAATTAGCCAGTCCTTCACACCAGTTTCATCCATGCTGTCATGGACCCCACCAACCACAGCACGTCAGCCAGTAGTCTGAGGCAGGACTTGGGGTCAGGTCTTTGCCCGTGGCTCAGTGCAGCAGCACAAGTGTCTGGTCAGACCCGCTGGTCAGGCACCACGCCCTGCCAACAACCACTGTCTGACAGCTGCTGTTGCTTCACCAACCTGTGTGCATGAAAAAAGTCCACAAAAAGCCAAGAAGAGCTGGGACTTGACAGGACATGAGCAGCATTCGTGTCTGTGCGCCATATCACAACAGTACGTGGAGCAGGCAATATTCTTAAACCAGCCAATAGCTGAGAGGTATAGCTGCAGGTCTGAGGCCAGCAAACTGGCAAGAGTTAAAAATGGATTTTACAGTTGCTCCAAGACAGACCTAATAGCACTTCCCAATGAGGTCTAATGTGTTTATGTATTTGTGGATTACATTTTACTGCAATTCAGCTCAATAAAACAGAGAAATGTAAGGGTAGAAGTTTTCTTTGGAACGATTGATATACAACTCCATATGTAGAAACCATGATACTCAAAATTAGAAACATATTAATTTTTCCTCTGCTTTTTGCCCAAACCCGCTAATTGATAGAACATATCCGAATGCTGGTAAGGTGATCTGAAAGTGAACATACTGAGCAAACATTCTTTTAAACCAGACATCATGTGTTGTGAATGGGTAATAAAAATATTCACTGACCAGCTGCACAGTTAATACTTTGTTTTGCTCATCTTTCACAACGTTAAACAAAGATTTTGCTTTTTCTACCAGTGACACAGTGCTATTGCGGTTTAATTTGAAAGAGTGATTGAAAACACGCATGGCACTTACGGGCATGAACTTGTGCACTTATTATATTCTCCAACCCACAGAATATAATTGGTTAAAAAAGCAGTTATACCCACAGCAGTTTGAAAATCATTCAGATATAAATCAAAATGAACTTCAAACATATATCTCTAATGGATTATGTATTATTTAAGAATTTCTGGGAAGCTGACAGCTGTAACAGCTTTAAAAATATAGACAGATTTAGAGTTTCTTTTCAAATGGTTGAAGTTAATAAGGATTATTAATTATTATTATATTAATTATTATTAATAAGGATTTTAGTTTATCAATCAGGTAAATATAGACATACAGGGGGCTCCATCTAAAAGTATTTCTGCCTGTCAGCACATCTAAGTTGAATAATTAATAATTTTCTCAAGATCAAAAACTATAAAAAAAGAATAATAATGAAGTGTGAGTTCTGGGCACTTGTTGGTAGATTTTATTGCTTTCATCAAATCCAGACTACTTGTTTATGAAACTGGCTGCTGATTATGTTCTCATATTTAACAAGTGTCACAATGGGATCAAGCCTTCCTTTTAAGCACTTCCTAACAAATTTGCTTGGTTGACCGAGCAACTACACAGGCCAGTTGGTAAAACTGCAAGCTTTCATATCAACCCATGCCTAGATCTCCTCTCTGGAACTTCTCCCTGGTAACTTTGTTGGGGCATGAAAGACACAGAAGATCTTGGAAGAGGACTGTGAGTGAAAGAGCTTTGCTTTAAGCAAAGACATGTGTTACCAAAAGGATGTTGTCTGCTCACTATCCAGTGCTGTGTAACTCAATCTGCCCACATTTTCATCCGCTGTGGGGGTCCTTAGGAGGAAAGGGTTAATATGTTGATCAAAGGCTGTGATGGACCAAAAGAGCCCTCCAGATCATCAGACTGACCTTGGTGCATCCATCAGCCATTAGGATGTCAGGACTGTGGCGAGGCAAGGCCCAGTTCGTGTGGAAGCAGTAGGGGTGGGGGGTGGTGGGGAGATGAGGGTCGTTGGTGCTGATGGGCTTGTGTGGTATAAGCTGGTGGGGGGAAACAGGACCCGCATAGACAAGAAAAAGAGGGGAAAAACTGGGAGGAGGGTTGGCGGATTAAATCCCCAACCAGCCTTTAACTTCTCCCAAACCACATGGAGCTGGTGTCCAATGCCCTACATACTCAAAAGCATGTACACTAGCCGACTTCCAGCCAGTGACACAGATGGAGACAGAAATATACAAGCGCCAGGCAACCAGTTCCTCTGATGTTGCTTTCCGTGTGGTGCGTTCTGCTGACAGACCAAGTTAGCCATCAACTCTCGAAGCAGGAGATCGACAAGTTCAGTTGTGTTAAGCAAATGTTGTCACCATGCTGCTCATCACTACCTGCCAGACACACTCAAAACCTTTGGGTCTTGTTTAGTTTGACATGGCAAGAAAAAGCCTTTTAACTTCGTAAAATAATTTCCATTAACAACAGGGGCCAGTGTTTCATGCAGCGTACTTAGCTACACATTGAGCTGGAGCTGTTTCCGTGTTGTTCCGGTGACCTTCCATCATTATGGAAAACCAAAGGATTCAGCATGACTTTCCATGTAGATGGCCCACATCATGGAACCTCTTCACCTCCACCAGTGCTCTTTCCAAAGGCTAGACAGGGAAGGATGATACACTGGCACTGAATCTCACTGGCACAGGCTGTGAACTGGGCTTTGGCTATTCCTGGACTACCCACTGGAACTCACTCTTAAGTGTTGAGTGGAGCAAAAGAGTAATTGACTTGTTGCTTGCTCTGCAGTAGAAAAGTAACTAAAATTGCTCATTTAAAAGACTTTTTAGTGACCATAGGGGTGAAGTTGTTTGAGGCAATCGGGACAGATTTGTTTTGAAGCCGTTGACAAGTAGTGTGCCATGTATGTTCACAAGAACATTCAAATGCCAACATTTTCCAAATGGCAGCTGTGGAGTGTCGGGTTCTGTGGTCTCAGCTGTGTAGCCTATTTATGTTGTTTTATCAGAGCAGATCATTCAGAGAAAACGATCTGGAGCCTTTCTGATTTTCTTTGGTTTGGACTGAGTTAATTTGTTGTACTTTAACTTCAATTTATTATTTGTAGCATTAAACCAAAACACCAAATTCAGTTTCCTGAAAGGATGTAGCATGGCTTAGAAAAAATAAATTTCTTAGGGCCTATTTTTAAAATTCACGCTTTTTCCATGGAAATACTGTGGGCCAGTATATATTAAAAGCATCACACAACGGAAAATGTATTTCTAAGCCATCATTTATAATGTGATCTTTGTAAAATAAGGTAATTTGCTACATCTAGAGAGTTCATCATGTGCTCCATCTAACATTGGGTGAGGGGCGAAGTGCGAAGAAAAGGGCCTTTAAGGGTCTTCGAGTCTTTCCCCTAGGTGGAGTCTGCTTTTAGAACCCCAACCTCAATTCATGAAAACAAAACAAGAGGAAAAAAATAACCTCAAGGAGAAGTCGTGGCCTGGCCAACCACTGGACACTAAGCAGCACAAAAGCGCGTGTGGGCTGTCCTCGAACTCCCTCTGCCAAAAGTCTCAATGTAGAAACCCACTTCCCATTAGGAATGTGTCTGTCTCACACAGACGCATGCATGCACACAGATGCAGATACATACACTCTCATAATTGCTTTAGCAGCGTTTCTCACAAAAACAAGGGGCAATGTGAGCAGACAAATACATGTTCCGTTGGATTAAAGTCTGTAGTCATCTTTAGAAATGACATGAACACAAACAGCGTTTCCTGGGGCTAGACCCATCCCATCGTCTGAGACTGCTGATGCTGTCCTTACTGAAGCTGTGAGGCCCAAGGGCGTCACCGCTTAAGTATTAACCTCGCTCATATTTTACAAGCAACGCTTACTAACCTGGTCCAACATAAACAGGTGTGCGAGCCAAATTGGGCGTCATTACTCCCTGGGCTAATGTCTTGTCTGCATATATATATATATATATATATATATATGTGAGACTGCTGATGCTGTCCTTACTGAAGCTGTGAGGCCCAAGGGCGTCACCGCTTAAGTATTAACCTCGCTCATATTTTACAAGCAACACTTACTAACCTGGTCCAACATAAACAGGTGTGCGAGCCAAATTGGGCGTCATTACTCCCTGGGCTAATGTCTTGTCTGCATATATATATATATATATATGTGTGTGTGTGTGTGTGTGTGTGTGTGTGTGTGTGTGTGTGTGTGTGCGTGTGCGTGTGTGTTTATATGCAATTTTTTTCCCATGCAAATTTCCCATTCCCATTGATGATTTCAGTTGATTTCAGTTGAGTTGTGTTCTTCATGTTAGTTTAATTATAACACTAAATATGTTCTGAAATAAGGCCTCACAGAAACAATATACAAAAGCCCTGAGCATGCAACAGACGCAACAACGTCCACTGCCACATTATTTGGACAACACAGTTGCAGATGAGAATGGAGGCAGTCAGGTAGCGCTCCTCAATCTGGGGTCCCGATGATCCCCACTTTGCCTTGTGGTCTATGATGTCACACAGGGCTCTGCCTTTGAATGGCCATGTGTTCCTCACCACTAATATCAAACAGATGATGAGAAACCTCCAAATGATGGTCTTTCACTAAGACAAGCAGTCAAAACAAAGTTAAAGGAACACAGAGAAACACCACTCCAAGCCATCACATGAAAAAAGGTCCAAAAGGACTATACGTTTTTTTTTTTAATCGCTGCAGGATGTGTTGTGGGCACTGTTCAGCTGTATTGTGAGCTCTTCTCTGCATCTGAGAATTTTAACATTCTCCCCTTTATGGCAAAAAGATTAATTACATTTATGTCAACAAGAACTGCTAAGCATGGTGGTGCTTCCATGTTTTTATATTACCTTAACAAAAGCCTTCACATCCTGGAATAACAAACTCTAAGACTTTAAAGATTGTCCCTGTCTAATCCATCATCCATGGGACTGTTAAACATCCCTTTCCTCCACTGAGGAGGAGTCTGTAATTGAAGCACGGTGTCTGGAAGACACCAATCCTTTTCTTCTCAGTTGGTATCTGGAAAATGTCAAACAGCAACCCGGATGACCTTTGACACCTAGATTTTTAATTTCATCCCTTCATTTGGGTATTTTCTCTCTTTTTTGCCACTCTTGATCCCACCACCACCCCTTGCCCCTGCAGATGTGTTTTATCTTTGACAGGTCAAAATGTGTCTCGCTTTGCCAGGTAGAAATAACAAGAGGAGGCAGAACATTGGAGATAATAAGATAAGATAATTGGACTTTTGTCACCCTTACAAAACAGTGAAAAAAATGAATGGGTAACATTCATTCTTTTATCTAGAAAACCATGTTTGTAAGTGAACTCTGAACAAGTAGGATGCTATATGGCCTTGGTAGACAAACTCTACATACTTTCATGGATTTCAGTGGTCATGTTACCTTGCAAATGTCTTTCTGGGCCCCGAAGTGGAAAAGTGGGTGCATAGCTCCCAGTGTGAATTAGACCAGAAGCATTCGCTTGCAGACTATATGACACTGACATCCAAACAACAGCTGCTTTAGAAGAAGGCACACACAGCAGACTATGCTTTTCTATCTCATATTTTAATGACAAAATGTTTTATGGATTTATTTTTTTCAGTCCAGGGCATAGTATGCAGAGCTTATGAAGTTCCGGTCCCCAGGGCTTCAGACAACTAACAAAACACATCTTACTTCTGCTCTGTTGCCCACCTACAATGCTTTTTACACAGAGGAGGACAAGTGAAAGCGGCCAGCGAATGAAGTAGCAGATCTATCTTTCACAAAGCCATTTCCAGTGTCCCAAATGGAAATTTACGAATAATGTCTTCTTTACGAAGAATGTTTATTCTTCGTAAAGAAGAATATGTTTATTCTTTCAAATAAACATTTAAAAAAAGACAAAATGCTATTCATTAATTTCTTTTCATTTTATATCAAAACCATTAACAAAAACAACAACAAAAAAATGCAATGAAAAATGAGTTTGCTGCAGGCCTTGCTAATTTTAAGATCAGGAAAATATAAATATTGATAGATTAATGATTGTGAGATATTCTAAACTGGAAACATCATATCTTTCACCATGCTTTGCACACAGTCTCCAACTTGGTTTGACAGCTGCTCCTACTTACATGGTGTACTCGCTCCTTCTCCAAACCACTCTCAATTAGCTCCTCTTTTAAATAACCACTCTTTTCACTTGCAGTTTCCGGCTACACATGCATCTTCTTGTTTCATCAGGCCAACCCGTCCATTTCAAAAACACACTCACAAAAGAGCTACACTCTAGTTTGTGCGTCTGAAAACAGCAGGCACACTGAGCCACTTCCTATTCACATTAGGTCATTTGCATGAAGCTTCTCTTCCCATTTAGTGACTCTGAACAGCTCTGCCAGCACAGAAAGCATGAGGTTGGAGTCCGTTACTCTGTCATCCCAAGTGTTGTTAATTGTACCGCATCATGCATTGTGTGAATACAGCGTTCATATGTGCTGTTGTGGCCGTAACAGGAAAGGAACTTGCACGGTGATGAGGCAGTGAGGAGCTGGTCACAGGTGACTGTGACCATTCATGTCTGACAGCACCAATTCTTTTGGGGGAAAAAAATAAACATCTACTTATCTGGGTACAAAAACAAATTCCAACATGATGAGTAATCCATTTTGACAGGGTTACTGGGGATTTGTGGGGGGGCTTGCTTTTCAGTTTACTGGAAAATAACAGTTTTCCATAATACATTTTACTTCTTGTTTTTCCCCTTTGCTTTCTGTCTTTCTCTTTCTGATCACGTCTCTGCTTGAGAAGTTCCTTTCCATGCTGGGAGAGATAATTGACTTCTGTTCCATGTGTGCCACAATCAAGACAGAAAACCACAGCACATTACGAACATGTGCTGTGTTCAAAATAATGTCATCATCACCACACTGACTGATTTATTTATTTCACTGATTTTTAACAATTTATCCTTCCTAATTTATTTGCCCCTTACTATACAAAACGTAGCTGGAATGTTTGAATAACAGACTGGTACGTAAAGTTTGGCTTCAAACATGGATGGACACACAATGACTGAATTTTAGTATGTGTTGCTCTTCGAATGGAGAGAAATTATGAAAATAATAGCTTTGGATATTTATTGGAAAAGTGGATATGGGCAACTGAACGAGGAGCGGGAAAATTCTCGGATCACTAGGCAAAGAGCAATAAAATGAAAAGTGTGGATTTCTTGCTGAAGACTCAAGGTCAAGCCTACTCTGTTTAATGTTAAAAGTCATCATCACCATTCAAAATATTTGCACATATGGGAATGTATTTGCATCCCTATCAAAGGAAACAATTTAAGATGCCTCCAATCAAAGTAATTTTAATGTATTTGATCAGAAAATATGAGAGCCAGAATGAGGCTATACGATACGTTATATCAATAAGTTACTTTAACCGAGTAAATATGCAAAACTATTTACATGACAACTGAGTTGCACCTCTACTAATACAAAATAAGTTAAAAACGATGGACATATAATGAACTAAACAGCACTAATCATGCAATGTGCAAGACTAGGCTAAATCAGTCTATAAAACTCTCAAATATGCGGTTATTATAAATGTGCAAAAGTTATAGTACATTCTAAACTTATCAAATAATTAATGTATGTAAACCAAAAGATAAACTGGCCTATACAATCTGTGAACCTAACACAACCTCCAAGAATGTGGTATTGTAGATTTAAGAAGAATGAACAGCAACAACATAAATGTTCAAAAAGTACTGAAAGGAAAATAAAATAAAAATGTTTAGAGCACAAAGTGCCTCAAAGCACTACAGCCAAAAGTAAGGCATTAGCTTTTGGTTTATTAGCCCTCTTTCAGGTTACATGAGTGAAAGAAACAATTTAACATTTTATGAAATGGACTTAGATTCACTTTGACACTGCTCTTGTGTCTCCGCATCACTTTTCAGGCTACAGTGAGGAGGCAATTAGCTTAGCATAGAGACTGGAAGAAGGGTGAAACAGCTAGCTTGAGTCTGAAGTTCATAAATACACCTGCCAACACCTCTAAAGCTTACTAATAAATATAATGTATCTCGTTTGTCAAACTCGTACATTGGCATGTAAAAAAATATATATTGTTTTTAAGGGTTCGATGCTTTAGCATTTCCTTAGACAAAAACACTGAGCACTCTGTCTTTCTGGAGTCTTGTCACCAGCATACTAATGATGCTAGATAACAATGTGTAATGCTTGTAAACTCATTTTTATATTATATACTTTTTTATGAACTGTCATTGCATTTTGCTAATCACGCTCATAGTGAAGAAATGAGAAGTCAGCAGAACTTATGTGGATGACAAAACAATGTCCAACGGTCAAATTATGGCCCTGTCTGTCTGTAGTAAACATTCATCACAGACTGTTTCAACTTTGACGAACCATCATTCCTATAGTTGTAACAATGATGTAGCCCACCATAACCATCAGTTTGGGTGCGCAGACTATTGTCCAAGGGAGTTTAGATAATCCGTCTAAACTGTTGGTTCCTCGTAAAGCCTTGCTCAACTTCATCATATGTGGTTTTCCCTTTATGTATTGCATTTACTTTAGTAGTTACATTGTTAGAACTGATTAGAAAACTATATCCCAAACTCCTAAAATATGATCCATGCAGTGATAACATGGAATTAGCCTTTATTGTTGACACTGAACAGCGCTAATCTAACCAGCTAAACCTATAACCCCATGTGAACAAGTGAGTGTAAATCTGGGTAAATTAGCCTTGCGTTAAGTAAAATGAAATGCAAAAGGCTTGTCTGGCAGCATATTAGGTTAAATAATGATCGTCATTACAGATATTTTACTTAAGGTGGTCTGCAGTTTCAATTTCAGCTGATATTTTAGCAATGAGCAATTAGAAATGAGGCAAATTGGATTTTATTCAGTTTTCATGAGTTGTATCTTAATAAAAAATATCAGTGCAGCACTCAACAACACATCCGGCAACATGTCAGTTGTATGTTTAATGAACTGAGGAATAATATCTGCAGTTAAACGTGTTTTCTTGCTACTGTATCTTCAGTGAAGGTGCAAAAGCATCCAAGACGACTTTCACTGCTTTGGGACCAAATTACTGCGGACAATCTACGCTACAATAAAAGAGAACGAGTGTGTTTGTGAGACAAACTGTAATGCTGTTTTGTTTTTGTTGTCAATACACGCAATGAAACCCTGTTTTTTTAAAAATAAAGGATGGGGCGCTTGGGGGCGGGTGGGGTCATATTCTAATAGACACACATCCTCAGTCAGTTCAGAGTTTCTAAAAATTATTTTCTTTACACTTAGTACAAAAAAAGACATCTCTACCCGTTAGTGCTTTGTTTTTAGATACTATCAGATAAATAAACAATTTATTTTCAGTGTTCAGAACAGACAGTTCCAGTGTGACTGGAAAACTAACGTACTCCACCATATTCCAGTTGGCAGCAGAGGGTTTAACAGAGTCCTCCTCTCAGATTTTGGCGCAAACCAAAGCACCATACTTCACCATACAAAAAGTTCTTAATTTCTGCAAATCTCCAACAAAAGCCCCCCCCCCACCCCCCCACTCCCCCCCCCAAAAAAAAATGTCAGGAGTGATTCCCCTGTAGTGAAAATAAGACAAAACCTGTGAAGGTTTTCAATTAAGACTTGACACATCTCTCTCAGTCACCCCTCATCAGCTGCTGTCATTTGGATTTACATCCAGGTTATCGTGTTTCCTCCATGCACAAGTTCCATGTGAAAACAGTTACATATCGCAGAGTGCAAAGCACAGTTACCACCAAGGGTCTCATTCATTACCTGTAGTCCCAACTCCACTGCGGATACAACAGCATAACCTCTACATGACAGCAAGGTTCTGGGGTATTACCTACTGATATTTAGCATTTACTTTCTGGAAAACAGTTAGATACGTTTCTGTGTGCAAAACGATGCCATGAAGAGCTGATCGTGTAAATTCCATTCCTTTATTTCAAAAATATCTCACTGATCGCAGTCACACTTTTAGGTTGCTCTTCCAGGTCTTCCTCATTTAGCTAGTATTTGATGCCTCAGTTGCTGGCACTGAGTTGCTCACAATCTTATTTGCAGGTAAACACCTCCGTCCTCTCGCTGCATGTGTTGCATTTGACGAAGCAGCACCACTGGAATTTACAATTGCACTGCCACACTTTGGTGTACTGGTGTGTATTATAGCCCCGGCCACAGCACATTAGGTCGCACCCATCTGTATGTGGCGAAGTGCGGTTGCACAGGCGTCCCTGGGTGCCAACGCTCCCTGTGGCTGCATCCTCCTCGCAGTAGTTAGGTGACCTCTCGATGTAGACAAGATCTGTCTCCATGGGCTTGCGGTAGCCCTGAGTCTGCTTCACCTTGAGGTGGGTGGGCTGTCGCAGTCGGCTAGCCCTGACTACTTCCACGTGCACGGCTTCATTGTACTTGTCCTTTAGTACGTAGCCAATTTCACGAAACTTGGGAAGTGTAGTCCAACAGGTCTTGGTGGTGCAGGACCCCGAAACACCATGACACTTGCACTCTAACTTCATCCTTTTTTCTAGGACCTGAAGAGTGAAGGGATAAGAAATTACATGTGAGAAAAAACGTGCAGCTAAAACAAAGTGTCAGTAATATGTCTTAGAGACACAGTGTTCTCAATATCATCTTTCTCATTATAGCAAATTTCACTGGAATCAGTCACTACCCAGGAAAAGATTTGTTTCCTTCCACTGAACTTCCTACAGAATGGAGGTGACATCAGGAGTCTGCAAGCTCAAAAACAAATGAAACCAAACTTGGACTTTGTGATAATATCTCATTCTGTAATTTTGCCTTCCTAAACCGCATCAGTGACATTGATAAATAAACATGGATCACATCTTGAATAATTTGAAGCCAGATTATTGTTATTAAATGAGTTGCACATGGAGTACAGAACAAAGACTTTTTTAATTCATTATTTAAAGCTGGTCAAACAACTTGAGGTTTATTTGAAAGCTCAAACAATGATGTGATAAATTTAACAAAGCAATTTGTAATGCATGGAATTGGGTTTGAATATTATTTATATATCCTAGCCATACATTCAGATACTTTTTGTCAACAACTTATCTAAAATCTATAGTGTATTTTAGGTTGTTCATTTCATATGCTTGGGTTTAATTTCTGTTTGAGGTCCAACATATGGTTCACAGGACAAAATGTTTTCTGTTTTGCCTAAACTTGGGGTATTTGAAAGTACTGCGCAGTGTAATCAGTGTTTAACTGTAAGCCTTTGGCTCTGTTGTACTAAGAAACTAAAACTAAAGATAAACTAAAAAGAAAATCTTTACCCTCTTAATTTTGTTGCACTGTTGAAGAAAGATGAAAGGGGGGGTGAAGTTCAAAAAGGTCATATTTCCAATGCTGGTAAAAATCCTGACATGACTCTCTTAACCCATCTAGGAACCTCCAACTTGCTTGAACGATGTGATGTTGCCTATGTTGTATAAAATGTAAGTTTGGTTGGCAGGGCAGTTTTCCAGTGCAGCATTTTCCTGGCACCTCACTTCGCCAGCAGCGCAAGTCATCATCTATTAGACACTTATGAAACAAACACAGGAGTTGTGTAGTATCTCTTATTGTCACGTGATCATAGTTTCCAAATATGATAACTCTGAAAATAAATCAGCTACCCTAGATTCATAAACGCCAGGGTCAGCTCTGAATGTTGATTCAGGATGAGGATTTCCAAAAATGTACAGTGCACAAACCACAAGGAATGTCTGACATAAGGAGTCTGACGGACGCATGGAAACATTTACTTAAACTGTGTCCATCAAAGCCTCTGATCTGTTTCTAATGAGTCCAATGTGACCGGATTTTTGTCGACACATATGCACACACAAAAACACATGTACACACGTGTGCGCCAACACACACACACACACAATTTAAGTTGAAAGATCTCATAGTGTTTCACTGGGTGTTTTAGATTTGCTTTAGACATAGAATCTATTGTCATTTTAGTTGTTTTTCTTCTTATTTCTGAATAGAAAACAAATCTCAGCTGGATCCCATTGATAGCACAAGCTCTTCTCTGATCAGAACCAGGTTTTTTTAATCAGCTTATTTGTCTTGTCTTTAATAGAGAAAAGACATTTGTGTGCAGACTTTCGTGGTGTACTCCCACAATACCGCCAATATATAGTGTCAAACAGATCATAAAAACAGCAGCATATAGATTCTGATTAAGTGAAATTTTCACTAAAGATCCCATTGAAACTGTCATTTTAATGTTATATATTCTGATAAAACATGAAACATGGTTCGGCAGAGAGAGGTAGTGGTGCACCTGTCGCAATTTGTGTTGCAAGCATCTGTCACATCTGGCCACAAACACTAAAATGAATTAAATATATAAGGATCATGAACTACACAAATGTTTAATAACCTAACGTGCTTGACTCATAATTATTATATCATGGGTTCATTACACTTTGCTTTTGTGACTCTACTACTGTGTACTACTACTACTCTAAGTTACTGGTTGGTTTTCAGTGGATACCAGAGAAGGCTGAGTCTTCTGTATCAAAAATATCTTCCACTTGAAGAGAGAAGTCCACTTTCCTTAGGTCTCAGCAAAAAGGTCATCTGACTTTTGCACATCCTCTGAAAATTCAACTTTCCAAGCACCGGATTTAGAACAACAACACTGCCAACTCCAACCCTTCCAGCACACTGTCTGGAAGGGTTGGAGGTATACACCATATCAGCCCTCTGTGTTAACACCAGTATTGTCAGCGTGATTTCACACCCTGAATAGGAATAATGTCATTTGATGCAGCCAAAGTGACATATTTTGGTGTTGTGCAGAGAACTGCAAAGACATGCTGTTCCTGAATTTATACTTCATAATTCTGGAAGGAGCTGGAAAGGGGTGACGGCAGTCCATCTGGCAACAATTGGCTAGAATCCATGTTCCCAGTAGAGATGATAAAGCCCAAGTTATTAATTATCTCCATTTGACAACATAACGTCATTTCTTCTCTTTTGTTTGTCTCTCAAAATCTGCTTTGTCTTTCCTTCATGACTGCTCTGGGATGACTTATAGCAAACAAACACATCAATAATGAGCTTTGCCAACAAACTTTAAGAAATAAGAGCCCCCCTCTTAGAAGAAGAAAGGAAGAAGATGCCAATAGTTGGCTGGATAAAAACAAGATACTGAAAGGCTAACGATATAAAAATCAGTTCGTTATCAAACAGATAATTGTTCATAAGGTGGGTTGAGTTGATTCATTAAATAATATGATTCAGAAATGTCAATTTATTCAAATGACTTGGTTGAAACATGATTTACTGATTTTGCTGAAAACACATATTGAAAAGCATCGGGCTTTACCTTTCTCCCTGCCTCATTGTTATGTAAGTTCATCAGACGACGTGGGGTCTTTTTAATCTCACGGGCATCGACGAAGCGGCGAGAGAACTCAATGCCGTATTTGATGTCAGCCGAGCAGCCTCCCCACTTCCAGCCCTCCTCATTGTAATACCCCTGCTTCTCCCGGTCACAGCCGCACTGGCTCAGGTTGCCCTGGCTGCATGCTGCTGTAATAGCATGGGCCACCCCTGCTGCTGTAATGGCGTAGGTGAACGCTGCTTCCCGACTGCCTGCAAGAGGGAAAGATGTTTTTTGAAGAAATACATGGATACGATGATATTATATGATCACACTCTAGATGACTTGAAGGGAAATGGCAAAACATAAAAAAAACAAACCTAGAATAAATTTAGTATTTAAAAAAAAAAGTGTATTACCATTCATCAGACAACATCAGCATTAATATGTTGTCTAAAGCTCAGACAGAACTTTATAACTGTGATTATAAATCCCACTCTGGTTGGTAACGTTCCTGTAACGTCATCTAATACTGCAATGTGATAAACAGCAGTAAAAATCAGTCGACTCCATCATCTTGATAAGCTATTAAATTTTCCCTCTGTCTCCTAAACAGCTTCCCTTCGGCACCTTGGTAGAAATGTGGTCATATTTCCGACCGCAAAGTCCTTGGGCCCAGTCTGCACGAGTGCAGTGTTGGAATTCCAATGTGGGGAGAGCTGGTCTAGGTGCTGTCCAAAGTGCTGAATTCCTCTACACAAGCACCTTGTACTGTTGCCCACAATGCAAGCAGCTGGGGTCTGCAGGCCCCACTGCCTCACTCAGACTGAACACGCACACAAAACGAAAAAAAGGATGCGGTTTTGGGTGCTAAAGATGCACATGCTCAACTTCATCAGGACATGTTGAACGCGATGTGTTTAAATATATATATTTAAGGATACATTTCATCTGTGTGCTCTAATTTAACCAAGTGATGAATCCAACTGAAAGGTGATATTATTTATGAATTGAGAAAATGTTTTTGACTTGCTATTGAATAAAATGCACAAACATCAAGAAAAATAACACAGTTTCAGGTTCTGAAAGAGTACATAAAAGTGCTAGGGTAAGTTTACTATGCAAATAATAGTTTTATCATGTGTTGATTACAATGTGATGACTTCAAGTGTTCAAATGCTGTCACTTGTTTTGTTTGGGCATGTTGAATGTAGTCATGTAAAATGGGAAACTCCAAATCCTCCCATTAAAAATGCCAAAACTAATAACAAAATAATGATAAAATAAAAACGATAATAAAATACATTTTAGAATGACAATTATCACTGATAAATTACCCTACGGCTCATTTTTGTTATTGAAGTTGTCAATTAATTATCTGTTACAACATCAAGGAATCATAAAGTTCTTTAGAGAATACGTGAAGAATTCAAGATGAGAACTGTAAGACTACATTGTACATTTAACCAAAAGGTTGATGACAACAATGTCATACCATTCCTGTGTCTTCCTAAATGTCCACCTCTACTCTCCTAAAGCCTACAGTGGCCGTTAAAACAGTCAGTGGGTTGTTACAATCCTAGTCTTCCTGCGACTGGCAATAATCTGGAAAGGAGCCGAGCAGCAAAAACAAAGATAACCACAAAGTGTTTGAGGGGGCCTTTCAGCATTTGGAGAGGAATGTTTTGTAAGCCTATTGGTGTATGTTGAGTAATGTACCAGTACTCTGTTGTAATTACTGGAATCTCTCAAGGTAAATTTCTTAGGCCCCTCAGAGAACCAAAAGCCTGTTGATGATACATAATTCCTTCAATAACTTTCCAGGAAGCTTGACAACAAACTTTGTGCTGCGTCATTGCACAGAAGAAAAGAATGAAATATAAATAGAATAAATCACCTGTGGTCAAAGACACCACAGACTGACTTATTTATGTATGAGTAAAGCAACATGTAGAAAGAATAACTATGCATTTTTGTTCTGGTAAATATCAACGAGTTGAATCCTGCATTGTGTCTAACTGCATTTTATATGCAACACACTAAAATACGTCAGTTGTGGCTAATTTATAACGTGTTTGCAAAAGGCATTGAGTTTAAACACAAACACAGCTCCTTCAACTACAGATGTGAAAACACATTGTGACCAAGTAAACTGTCGTATTATATATAAACACTCAGTACCTATAATAAATACACTGTCAGATATGGCGGCAGTACCCACAGTCATAGCCACCAAAAACAGAAATTATATCCTAAAATGAGCAAACGGGGGAGATGTTTACATATGTAGCAGCAAAGTAACAACAATAAAGAGAAAATTACATGAAAAAGAAAACATGAAATGTGACAGCATAAAATATAATATGGCCTGTGCCACTTTGCCCGACCAAATAAACCCCTACACAGTTTGAAAGTTACTAGGCATAAAATCTTTGCTTGTTTTACCTTATTAAGTGGAATCAGACTGCAGTCAGATAGAGCCAATACTGCTCGTTTTAGCTGGAGCCTAGCCTAGCCATGACTGCTCTGCAAAAAGCAGAATACTAAAATGTACTTACAATATCAACCAGATTTATTTTGGCCTGGCTCCTAAAACTGAGCTTTGCTTTTTCTTAAATATCAGAAGTTATTATGCATTTAGCACTTATAATATAAACTGCTTTAACACAGTCGTTTGCATCTGTTTTCCATTTCATTGCTTCCTCTTTCTGTTGCACCTTTTATTTTAGTCTCTGGGGCATTTTCTGAACTCTCAAAGTTGTTTTCACCCAAAGCCACTGTTAATTTCCTATGCTGGCACTGGTGCTGCAGACTTAATGCAACGGCCACAGGTTTGCCCGGTGGGTACTGACTCACAACTGCTCTCTTCTCTGGTTTGCAGCAGAACTGTGCCCCACCAGCTTGTGGTAACATTCTGCTTCCCCCCACCTCACACACATGCAGAAATGTAGACGCACAGCTGGAACGTATGTGTATTCATACAGGCCAAGTTATAAAACTAAACTACTATATACACAACACACACACACGTTACCCTCCACCCTCACACACATATCCACTGTTAAAAACACACTTGCACATGGATGCACAAACAGAGTGTAATGTTTAAAACAGGACAAAGGCAGTTTCCAGAGAAAGGGTGGTTCCCTGGGCCTAAGATGCATGCCCATTTTTGAGCCTATTGAGTTGTGCTGCTCATGGGGAAAATGATGATGGAGCTTGTACTGGATGTCACCCCCCTGGTGGGTCTGGCACTGCCAAGACTGTGCCTGGCCAAACGGAAAGCCAATTACACAAGCCACGGAACTGTGGTGATCAAGACCCTCGCTTTTCTTTGTGCAATGAACCGAAAAAGACGTTGGAGCAGGGAAAATCAGATTTTTAGGCCTTTAAATACATTGTCTGCTGGGTATAAATATGCAGCATGAGCCTTCAGTCCACACAATATACTACTGTGAATATCATATTAGACATTTTCCACACCAATGCTAACATTTTTTCATACATTCAGATTTGAATTTGTGTTAAAACAACATGATAAAATGCCCAAAGTAACAAAAATCAAATCAAAAGTTTTGATAGGATACTAAACCAAACAAACATACAGACATAATCACAACCAAGAAACCTCCTATTTTAATAAACACGCTGTAGTCTCCTAGATGCTCTGTGTGCATAATCGTTGTGCTCCTGCGCCGTTTGGAAAGGAAGAGTCTGCTTTGCTAAACAGACGTGTGGTGGATGAAAAGTGTAGGAGGAGAAAAAGCACCCATAACAGCAGCAGAAAGCCCTGAGGAAGCTGGCCCCAGAGTCCTGACAGCCCTCCAGGAGGAACCACCCTGGGATAGCCTCGCAAGCTGCCAGTGGAAAATTGGAGTGACCAGAAAAACCTCAATGAACTTGGAAACATCCAGGAGAGAAGAATGAAGGAATATTAAACCAGATGTCTAATGGAGTTTAGTGGCAAGTGTCTGCTACACTATCCAAAAGAGCAGGGACGCAGATTAGTCTTTGCTCCGCCGCAGACAGGTACAGGAGTTCATTAACAAGCATTAAATATCCCCTCATGTGTTGGTGTCACAGACTAAAACCAGAGACATAGTAAACACTCCTGACTCATAAGTCCTCAGCCTTCACATTAACTCACCGCATCACTTTGGACACCGGCCCCTGCTGCGATGCCCATCATGTCGTTTGACCATCTGCCAGAAACAGGGACACAAACAGAAGGCCCTGGATGTAGTGGCTCGCCACTAAAACGGCAATCTGTGCTCAGAGCCGGAGGAAGGCACGCCGCGGGACAAATTTCACATGACACAGCGCGGGAGATTTACAACTGACGACACTACGCAAACTGCGCTGCGCTACAGTCGGAGCTGGCTGATCGAGTAATACTACCACTGACCTCAACAGGCCTTTTCTTCACCACTCACAGGATATGGTTGGGCTGTGTTGCTGACAAGAGACGAAAGAAGAAAAGATACTCTGCAGAGTCTTAGAGACTCTGAGACCGACTGCAAAGGGAACTGCTCTGTCTAAAAGCCAACCAAGGTCCAATGCATTGTGAGCCTCGACCATCTACAGATGTAGGGTTCAAATTAAAACTGATGGAATTACTTACTTTATGAAAACTTATAGTTGCATTTCTAGTTTCTAAAGATTTGTTTAAAGAATGGCAAAGGTGTTTTTTTGTTTCTCCACTGACTTGTTTTTTATTGTTTCACGAAAAGAAAATCTTGTTAGCTGTAAATATCTGTTAATATTTAGTCGCTGGCACAAAGAAAGCTACTGACAACCAGCGTCAGTTTTCTTGTTTATGTCAGCACAGTTCTGCCACAAAAGTTGATTTTGATTCGGACTGCGGCCTCAGGGAGCTGCAGTGAAGCACGCAGACAAAGAAGAACGCTGCAGCGAAGATGCGACTTTAAAGCTGCAAAGGTGAGGACTGAAGGACAGAGACGGAGCATCACACACACGCACACGCACACGCACCAGCAGTGCGGCTGAATGGACCCTCCACACTGGCCAAAGCTGTTGATGGGGCAGTGGAGGGGAAAGCTTTTTAAAGGTCCCCTCATCCTGGACATGCACTCACACTCCAGGCCTGGGACACAGGACGACTGGCTTGCATAAGAAATTACATCACTTCAACAACACCATACGCTGGAGTTTTAGACCTTCGCATCAATTAAGCACAAGGACATGATGTCAGGGACAAATGGTGCCACTGTGAACAAAGGGAAAAGTGTCACCTGCTGGCGGCTGGGAGTCTTTGCACGTGTGGTGTTGACTGACAGTAGACGGAGGAGATGGAAGTTGAGATTCCTGAAAGTTCACCTGCCACAGAGCGATATAGATACATATATACTGTACACACACACACACACACACACACACACACACACACACACACACACATACACATACAAAGCAATTAAAAATTGATGTTTAAACTACGTCCCCATGGTTTTCTAAACTCCACCCTTCTGGATGTATTTCAGTACTTGTGCTATACGAACAAATGGAAACGCCAACAAATGGAAACAAGTCCCCACTCTTCATTCAAAAAAGCAAAATTCTAAATATGACCAAACTTAACAACATAAACCTCTGGACAGGAGTAATACAAACAGAAAACCGATATGCCTCTGGTCTGCTTTCAGCACTGGTTATACGTGCAACATTAAGTACATTCCGTTCGAAAATGATATTTTTCCACACTGTACTGATATAACAGAATCATGACACCAGAAATACTGAAAACAAGCTATAACCAAAGCCGTCTCGCCGCTGGAACCGTCTCTCCAGGGCCCCACTGAAGGGGAGGAAAGCTGGAGGAAAATCCCTAGCTTTGTATACCAATCACTGAACTGACTAATGTGCTCGCTACTACTGTTTTCCGTTCCGCTTTATGTACCGTTGCTATGAACATATGCTCCGAGCAAATTATAGACAAAGTTGTGGTCCGTGAGGTTTGCAGCTTGAGGAATTAGCACAGCCGTGTTCCTGTACAATAAAATAATATTGTTTTACCAGAGCTGGGCTCCACATTCTCTGTGCGCTCACATCATAGGACTGAGAAAGTGACACGCTTCGGCACGGTGGCTCACTGTAGGGTCTCCGGTTCGATTCATATAATAAGGAGGGCTTTGAGCAGTAAAGCTAAAACAATTATGATGGTATTTAACGCTGGCGGTATTAAATGCTGAGAGTCTAAGTAAGCTGCCTCCCAGGCACAGAAAATTGGGCCGGCAAAAAAAAAAAAAAAGAAAAGAAAAGAAAAAAACCCACATCTTAAAAGCATCCTTCTTCTTCCCTGATCTCCCTGAGGTGGAGATAAAGCTGTTTGACTGAATACCCAGGCTTGCTAAAACAAGCACAAATCCTTCTTCCCACCCTTTCATCCTAATAATGGCACCGAATCAGGACCTCACCTGCTCAGTTCTGCATCTGTAGGCCTAAATGTGTCGTATGTGGTAATCATCAAGTTCATGTGAGGACATACTTCCTGAGCTATATATATATCAGTCACACGTCATATCACTGGAGATATCATCATCATCACTCCAATCAGAGAGTTAAATATAGCACTGACGTTATGTTCCCTTTCTCATTACAGAGCAAATCACCGGACCTCACTTCTCCATCACTGATACACATCAGACCCTCGAATAAACACTGCGTCTCTCTCTGTGCTCTCACCTACGTGGGCCAGTAGCTGTGTGATTGTTGGCACATGTAAATGTCCAGTGGCAGCCCTGCGTGTAGAGAATACAGTGATCAGCCTGGGATTGTGTGAAACAAAGCGCACTGTGAGATTACAGCTGATCCTCTCGCATCCTGTTTCCTCCTACGTCTAGCGGCACTGGCAGACACAGACAGGCGCAGATCCCGACCGATAACACATCACTGTGGGGAGGGGAGGGGAAAATGACACACACATATACGGGGGCCCGAGGGTCAGGGCCCAGAAAGACCCCGGGCCACGTCAGCAGACAGACAGTGGGTGGGCAGGAGAGAGAGAGGGAGAGTGTGAGAGAGGGATGAGAGGAAAGGAGAGTGACCCAAGCTCCTGACACACCCACATAGTCTGAGACAGAGACAGCGCTGATGAATGAACAAGGAAAGGGTCTTGGCGATGACAGCATTGTAGCCCCGCCCTAGATATAGACACATGTTGATGATGTTGTGGGCAGGAGATGTGAGGCGAAACGTTGGGAGAATAAGAGTAAGAAGTGACCTTTATCGTGCCACGATGACCACAGCCCACACACCGTGGAACAACACAGCATCAGACGCCTGTATCTGATAACGTTAGGGAAAAGATCCTACACACTGACACACACACACACATGACTGCTCTGTTTTCTCTGGACTCACACAGAGGAGGACAGAGAGGATTACAGCAACCCACATGATGATGGGCCGAAAAATAGGCCTTTTATCCACCACTGTTCCACCATAACACAATGCACGCATCATTTCCACACCGTTATCCACATGGTATCAAATACTTGGCTGCATCTATCTATCTATCTATCTATCTATCTATCTATCTATCTATCTATCTATCTATCTATCTATCTATCTATCTATACATCTATACATCTATCTATACATCTATACATCTATCTATCTATACATCTATCTATCCATCCATCCATCCATCCATCCATCCATCCATACATGCATATAGGATGCCATTATTCTGTGAATGAGTCAATAACCAGAATTTGCACAACCAACGAGAAACAAATCCCGCAACGGGAAAAAGCTTGGCGGCAGCGGGATGATTGATGGTATTTTGGAAGAGTTCACCAGTGTCAGAGTATCCACTTGTGTGCTCTTGAAAAAACCTCCAGTTTTGAAGAATGACTTTTTTTTTTCACCGTCTTTATTATTCCTGGTTCTAACACTTACTGCCAACTTGCTACACTAATACGTCAGAGAGGGGAAGAAGGGTCGAGTTGTTCAAGCGGGATTTGAACTGTGAAGTTTCACTGTGTATTGATGATAGCCTTTATAATATGAAAAGCAAAGTGATCTGTCACAATTTCCCTTTTTTTGTTTTGCATTTTTTGAATAATGAGTGGGTTGACATAAGTGGCTACGGTTACACTGTATGACTGACTTATTTGCTTTCAAGGAAAGAATGTTTATCCTGTAGCTGATATTTAACTCGAAGGCCTATTTTTAACACTGCATCACTGCTTGATTTAAAGGGAGTTTGCTGAAAACGTTCAGCTGGGCCAAATTAATAACTCAACTTGCATTTCCTTTTACTTCGTCAAAACGAGGAAACAAAGCAGGAATGGAACCACATGGCCATTTGAATACGTTCTCCCGTCCATTCATTATTAGCCTCAGGTTGGACTGTGATGTTATACTTGCATTCTGCGGGGATATGATTTCACCACAAATGACCATCATCTGATTCCGAGAAGGGGAAGGAGCTCAGCCAGTGCATTTATAATCTCTATGTATTCTGTCGTCCTCAGACTTGTATCTTGTAGCACAGTGCAGAAGAAAAGTCCTTATATTAAGAGAGCTACTTTAAGACATCCCTGACTCAATGTACGGAATGTTTGTTTTGGTTTTAAGGTGACTAATATATTTCTTTATTTACACTAATTGCTGTAATGCTGCTGTCTCTGTAATGATTTGAGTCCGCCACCATGTTTTTTTCAGCAGGCAAAAAAATTCCCTGGCAAAGAAGGAAAACAACTTTTAAAGCAAAACTTGATTGGTATCACTTTGCATTGCAAATAAGACGTGAAACCAAAGGTTTTTTTCGATTGTCTTTCATTTAAAACATCTTTTTTTCGCTTTTAAAATAGTTACGACGTGACGACGGAAATCCAGTGGTGTTGCGTGTCGTCTCTGACCTGCAGCATCCAAACAAGAAAAGGCTCCAAAACTTTTTTTTAAAGGGGTTTGTAATGTAGAATACGCACTTAATTCAAAAGCTAATTTCAACCACAACCTCTTTCCTTTGCAGTTTGTTCTAGGAAAACACAAAAACAACCTCACCGCGAAGTTATGTCTGACTCCGTCTTCAGTGAACTTCCCCGTCCTCTGAGAGGAAGATCTGCATTAAGGAGTCCTGCATCTTGACCAAGTATGTGCCTGTCTGGGTTCTTTTTTGTTTTTTTCTCAACAAGCGGTTTTCATTGAACCTGCTGCCTTCAACACCCTTCATCTGACTAGACGCTGGTTTGGCTCCTGCAGCACAGCAGTCCTGGCAGGTGGATCGCCTGCAATGTCATGTGGGGAGATGGGAGAGGATCACAGTGAGAGGAACTGACTCGTAGGTGATGTTATAAAGGAGTATGCATGATGTTTCTGTAACTTGTTGTTATTTTGCTGCAGGGTTTTGTGTTCTACCTCACTCTCCCCCTCTCCTTTCTGTCTCTCCTCTGGAGCAGGTGAGTGACAGCGGGGGTGTGTCTGGCTCCTCCTGTGGCAGCAGACGAGACACATCTGATTCCACTCAGCTCATCCCCTGCTCTACAAAAGCCTGACCTTCACTCCACATACTCTGCCACATGATTCTGTATCTTGCCATCTCCTCCTGTGCTGCTCCTTGTGGCTGAGAGAGTACGAGAACCATTATTTGCAGTGGAACACTAGTTGCAACGATGGATTGTTACATAATCATTTTTCCTGAAATCCTGTCTTAGACAATTTGTCGTTTGAACTCTTTGTGTTGTGTTTGGCACTGCTGTGACGACCGAATACACAGCAGTCTTCCCTCTGCAGCAAATGGCTCACCTGCTCAAGTGCCGCGTCTATTCTTGTGCAACGAGCCAGAGGCAGCATGATTGAACTTTTGTAATATTTCAGTGCCGGTACAACAAGAAACCTCTTTCAGATGAAAAGCATGAATCAGGACGGTGACAAACTGGCTGGAAAGTCAAACAGAGTAACCAGAGCAGGCCGTTTTATGACAAGGGGGCCAGTGTTGGCTTTTGATGCTGAGTGTAGCTGTTGAAAGGTGTCCATTCTCCAAGCTGTAATCACCAACATCAAGTGCATTGCCGAGTAGGATGGCGCTCGTAAGCAGATCTTTCAAGTGGAGTCTATTTCTTATCACAGATGGTCCACAGAGGAATGTCTGATTGTACGCAGGATTACGCGTTTTAGTATGATGACATAAAGGCATTCGTTTACAAATACTCAATCACAGCTGGGGAGTATATATCAATGCGACGAGAAAATATTTGTTCATATAATGTGTGTGTTAAAGTTGGGGATGGTTGGAGATATGGGGCAAAGATTGGCTGCTGGATCTCAAGCACGTCAACTTATTATGTGAGATGCATAACAGAAACCACATGGGGTTTTCACTGCACTTCACGCGTGGGTGAACGCACTCAAATATGCATAATAAAACTGCATCAACAAATTATAGCCATGGGATCAGTCATGACAGGAATATTTTTAAAAAACAGTGACTCATCCAGAAACCAGGCCAAGGATTATGATTTGAGGATTGACCACGTTCACCATTCTTATAACGCCCCCCCACACACACACACACACACACACACACACACAAGCCCCACAATGACACCCATTTCTGTTAGCACAGGATAATCCGTTCCACATTTCTAAAGACTGCCAACACCATGGCAGGGCACAAGGATGGGGAGGGGGGGGGCTGCTAAATCTGCTTTTGCAGAGGAAACAGAGATGCGGCTTAATTGCGAGTTTCAAATCTCACTGCAAATTTACGGTGTCATTCTCCAATTTATCAGGAAGGCCATAATAAAGGAGCCGAAACCGAGAAACGTGAGGGGCAGAACTGCAACAAGGACAGGGATGCTTCGATATGTCCTGCCTCTGCTGAATTAAAATATCTCAGGCCCTGTAATGCTCAATAACCCAACTATTAATGCGTGCTCCTTTTGGAAAGCAAATGTACAGTAATACCATGGAGCGGCTCCAGAACAGAAAGGCAGCCTCCAGGAGCAGGCAGCACAGAGAGAATGCATTAGACTTGCGGTCGGCTGATCTTTGGGTCTTGAAAAAAAAAATGCCAACGTCTCCTCCCTCCAGAACAAAACTAAGACTGGATCACAGAGCAGGGGGAAAGGTTTAGGGTTCATAATTTGGGGGGGGATTTAAATCAAAAACTTAAATAGGAGCGGGACGGGAATAGCTTTTCCCCTGCGCTTGATTATGATGATGTGGGAATCTGCAGATTCGGGAGGAAAGGATTGGAACATTTCGCTGAAGGGGTGTGTTCCATGATTTCATATGCCATGCGAAAGAATTCCATAATGCAGAAAGACATGGTCGGAGAGCGCAGACACGTCTTCAATCACGAAACACAAACAGTGGAAAACTATCACAACCCGGCGATGTCATGTACGAGCTGACGGCCGCTTGGCGGGAAGTTGGTGGATGAGGAATGGCTTTCACTTTTCCGCAGTGTCAAACTGGCAGGTGAGATCTGCAGTAGCTGTGGTATCTGTGGTCTCCCGTGAGGTCCAAGTGGGACAAAGATCAAGTGAAAGGGCACTGTTATATCCCATCTAATACACTCGACAGCTACAGCGGTCAAGTGCCTGATCTCACTGTCTTAAGACGCAGCAGTCAACCACACACTCGTTTTTCAGCAGCATATCGGATAGGTTCGGTCTCAGTTTTTAGTCAGAACTGTCAGAAACGATCTCCATGCCCACAAAAATAATTCTTTGGAGTTTGAAAACATTTGAAAACATTTTGAAAATATTGAGGTGGAAAGGCTTCTGTTAGCCTCAGTTAGTGGTGATTTAATGAAGCTGGAAAGGAGCAGAACTTTCTAAAAAAAAAAAAAAATCGCCATTAGTCATCATGGACATGAATGTAAGAGCTACTCTTAATTTGAGGAATTAACTTTTTTTTGTTTTGATGAAACTTAACATTTGAGATATATTGGCAAGTCAGTATCACTGGACCCCAGCTTTAAAAATCACTCAGTTTAACTAGATTACATAAGCTGGTTCTCTGAATAGGGTCAGAGTCAGTGTATTGATCATTTACACTTGTATGTTAGTCATGTAGATGACTATAATTTACATTAATTAACACCAGGAGCTTTCAATTTGTCCTGTGCATTACATTCTGCATTCTGTTGGTTTCTCTTTCTTGCTGTTGACATTATCCTTATAGCTCTAAAATCATGCAGTCATCCCCTTTCACAAACTTAACTGTGCAACTTCACCCAACAAATCCAGAGGACCTGTGCAAGTTTAAAGGAGGCCAGCAAAAGATCTGTGTTATGTCCTGTCTCAGTTAGGGTCAATACAATTTGATTTTGTGCGTAACTAATGTTCCAGGGCATCTGGCCTGCTCTTTAACACAATTTATCAGTGACACATCTATTAAACAGTAATGTTCATTTTTTTCCAAACTTAAACTTCTTTAAGATGAGTTGGAAAACCTTGACTCCACATCCTAATCACCATCCTACTGCACATGTCTGTTTAGACAGTTTACCAACCCCCCTGGAACACAGAGCTGCTGCGTGCCCCTGAGTGCAGCCATGGGTTCCACCAAATATGCCCACACTGACAAGTGGCCCAAGCCATGCAACGTTTTCTCCTTTTCAACTCATTGAACTGGAGATTCAGTAACATCGCAGGGCACAAATGTAAGTGCAGGAAATTTTCTAAAACAAAAAGTGGCAACATTTCTTACATTATTGTTTGCCAACATGAACATGAACACCGTGAACGGAGCCACAACCCATAGTGACATTACACAGTCCAGTGGATCAAAACATATTTGAGCAACTCCTTTATTTATGCTGCCAGATTTGACTCATTGGATTTATCACTTAAGCAGAACAAACTCTAAAACCAATGTGCAGTTCAGATTTATTTTCATTGTATAGCCTCGGCATGTATGACGGGGGGAGGGCAGATCTGTGTTGATCATCAGGTAGAACAAAGAAGAAAGAAATAAAATTTCAAAAGTCATGGGAACCTTGAGTGAAAACAACTTCCATGTCGCTCTTAAAGAAGACGTCATGGAATATTTTATTGAAAAGGCCACCAAGTCCCATCATTATTGGACAATCATGGCAGGCCCGTTATAGTCATCGCGCTCTGACCAGCGCTGGACACAAACAGAGATGTGCTCACATCTACACAAAGTTTCTATTTACGCAGATCTACTATGGAAACCAAACAAGAAAAGCAAATGAGAGCAGGAAGTGCCATTTCTGAATGGGATGCAAATGTCCCGTCACTCACTTAGAAAACGAAAGAGCCTCAACGCGTGTGAGCTCATTCGATATATGTTATCATGCGTCACATCAATTTCCAAAAGATGTGTTAGACTGCATAAAAACACACATTACAGAACATGGACTGTGTGACTCACAGCTGCTAATTGTAAAATTTGTAAAAATTAAAAAAGGGTAGACAAACAAATGCTTCCAATGAGCTGGTGCATGTGCGCCCATTAAATGAGCATGAAAGATCAGGCCAGAAATAGTAAAAGGGGGATGGCGAGCGTTGAGGAAAACAACATGAGCTGCATTACAAACAAAAGTGCCACATTCACAACAAAGAAAAAATGTTTTTGGAGGGAGAACTGGAGTTAATTCAGCTACTCCTTAAGAGGAGTGATTGTTAACAGAGCCACTGAATTAAATGCACAGGCCAGCCACAACATAATGGCAACAAAGTAGCTTCTAAATGAAAGGAAATATATAAAAGACCCTGTAAAAAAAACAAAAAAACAAAGAGCTGTAAAAGAAACTTTGCAGAGCGACAAAGTTTCGTCGTGAATGTAAATGTTTGTCTGCTTTGGCTCTTTTTTCTGTATGTATGTGCACACTTTCATGAACCAGCCAAGCATGGACACAACCAATTTGGTCCGATTAACAACAGATGTGTCCATCTAGTTTAGTTCAACAAGCATTCTCTGCAATAACACCATTAGTTGTCTCCTCATTTGCGATATCATTTTTCAACCATACGTTTTCCCCATTAGGGCTCCAGAGCCTTTCGGTAGCTTTTCCATAACTCTGGCATGGCCAGTAATGGTCGGCATGCTGCTAACCAACAGGCTCATTGCAGGACCTACATCAACAGAAACCAGAGTGCACTGGAGAAATACAACATTGTCAATTGAAATGAGGACAAGTCAGATGGGCTGGAATCAGCAGTATATGAAATCCTCTTGAGCAATGCCAACGCAAATGGTTATACAATAGAGTCAGAGAGGCCGTGCGTTGCTGGTTTGAGTTTTGACTGTGTGATGTGTGCAGTTTGGGTTTGGCTTGTGAAAAGCCATATTTCAGCGGGTTCAGAGGGTCGGGGGCTGGTACCACGTTTTTGATATTCTTTGTGAAGTGTCTCTGCAAACTGAGACGATTGGATGGCTCAAAATAAGTATCATCATTTTCAACTTTGTCATCACTAAAAAAAAGTGAGGCGAGTTCTTTAAAGAAGTGAGTGCAAACAAAATTGTCACTCCAATAGCTAAACCCAAATAGGTTCTCATACAGACAGATATACAGGTGTGCACACACACACAGACACACACATAAACGTGCTCCCACCGTGACCATTCCCTTTCTTGACAGAACCCAGACTGACCTACTCGCAGCTCCTGACCGAAGACCGTCCTCTCCCCCAGCGCCGAACAGTTCCAGCGTCCATATCGAAACTGGTATTGACACTCGTTGATGCCCATCTGGGCGCCTTCACCCACAACAATGATGGCGTCCGGGCGGCTCTGGCAGATGGCCCGCTGGCGAGGTGCCAGGCCAGGAATCTTGTTGCAGATGATGTTGGCACCCAGAGCCACCACGGAGGACAGGGCCCTGCAAAAGGTCAGAGAAACAAACCGCCAGACGCGCACATGAGCATTCATACATGACCGTCAATACAGACAAAAACAAACACATGGGCATGTCAGAGCACACAAACATGCATGCACAGACGTATACGCGCAGACACGCAAAACACAGACGCAGTTCGCAGAGGATGGTCAGACTGACTCACTGTAGAGAGACTCTCCAGAGCAGGATTCAATTCAGCCAGTGACTGATGTACGTTCCATACTGAAGTGAAAGCTCCACTGCATCAAAGTATTGCTATTTAATGGATTAGAGGTAAAACTTGAACCTGAAAACTTAATCCAGTATAAAACACATAAACACACACACACACACAATGAGACTTGCTAAAACCATCCAGAGAGATAAAACCAAATGCTTATTTGACTACTGATTACGTCATTCCACATTGGTTTGGATGGTGGGTAGTGAGCAGGGGTTTCTGTGTTAATTGTTAGGTAACATACTGGCATCAGTAGTTGCCAAAACTGACTCTTATACAAATGCAATATGCACACTTTTAACCAAATATTGCCAAATAATATTCCCTGTGATTTGTGTAATTGTGTGTTTGAAGTTGATTCGGGGTGAAAAGTCTAGAAAAGAAATGTCCCGAGAAGCTGCTTTTACTTTACTCACATCTTAAGACTGTTGTGCATAGAAAACATGTACGTTTTTGTTTTGTTTTTTTTTAACACTGGTCGCCTTAATTCATAAAGTACTAACGTGTTGTAGTGGGTGACACAGCGGCTTCTCGGTCCTCTGCAGTGAGACTTCATCACATCTGATCGCTCGATCTGATGATATCAAAACATATGTTCAAGATGGTTTTGTAAACGCTGCGAAAGCCAAAACAGATTACAGCCAAACAAAGGGCTGACTCTCTCGCCACGACTCCACTGTTTATAATCCTTGAAGCCATGTAGCCATACTTTTCAAACATGTCAGGGACGGGCAGCCCGTAAATGAGCATAGGAGCATATGTCGAGTGTGTAGTATGACGTAGACCTCCACGGGATTCACCACAAATGGGGCAAACTAAAGCGGGGAAGTTGTATGTCAGCGAAAAGCGACAGCAGCAAAACGGGAGACTGGGTGAGGGGAGGGACACCGACAAAGAGAAGCTGGGACCTTGATTTCTGCGGATTCTTGTTCACAGTGATTTCAGCTAGAGGCTAAAACAAGATATGATCCTTGATTAGGAATTTTTTGTTTCCAGGAATATCATGTTCCCTTCACTGCTGGGTGCAGCATAAATATAACACATACGGTTAAATCAATCTTAAATGCACCGAGATGCGTATCTGCCACCAGACTTTAAACAGCACACAGGCGTTCACTGCAGACGGGGCAGTACACTACAGTCTTTCAAATCAAACGTGCAATTGTGTATGCAGTTGATTTTGCTGTTAAAAGTAAAAAAAAAAAAAAGCAAAGCGTAACAAAGGCTGTAACTTATCAACAACAAATGGAAACGTCTCAGAGAAAAGAAGAAATTCATCAGATGCACTCGGTGTTCACGGCAAACACACAAGCCTGCGGCTGCTTTCAGACCCTCTTTGCTCTCTCGGCTGTTAAACAGGCTTGAACTCCTCTGACCCTCTGTGACCCTCTGCTGTATATGTGGTTGTCCGTGGCAACGGTGACAGCTAGTCTGTACAAACCGAAAGGTCAGGCTCATTAAAAAAAAACAGCAATGCACAACTGGAGAAATACATTTTCTCGCGGAATGTTAAGAGTGACTAAATATAAACAGGGCAATGAAATGCATTGGAGCCATTAATACCACAGGTATGGAGTCATTCATATCACAGGTATTAGAAACTGCAGCAACAGCACACTGACATTTTCATACAGATCTACTAACAACCTCCCCTCTTGGCTCTTTCTCATGTCATTCACCCGCTAACTCACAGAATCGCAGTCTACCGCTCTACAACCCGAACCATCAGACGACACCGAGCAGAGAATTCCAGAGCTAAGCTTTTTAAACCCCTGCATCATCAAAGTGCACAAATGCGATCCTGTTTGCTTAGCGTATACTCTGTGTGTACGCCAGCGGCTTGGGGACAGCTCGCCCACGGTCACACAGATCTCCCACCAGACAGACCGTCAACAGAAAGTCAAGCTCCGCTCACACAGGCCACAACACTGTCCTGCTTGGATGCTGCGTTAGCAGCTCATAGACGTCAAATTTATACAAAACATGGGGTGTGAGTGGATGTATCATCATCGTCGGCACAGTAGGGATGAGTGTCTGTGGAAAGTGCAAATCAACAAGTGAATATTTTGTCACATTTGAGTCTTGCACACGCACTGTGACCTACATCTGTTTTATTGTTATTTTTATATTCTTTTTTTTAAAATGTTTTTCTGCCTTTGTAACAAATACAGTATTAAGTACAAAATGTATGATGTGACTTACAAAAACAATGTCAGACAAGCACATGCCCCTGCAGTGTGATCTGACAATGGCATTATTTTTTTTAAAAAAAAATTCTTAATGCAATGCCAGCAGTGAGGGAGCATGCAGATTTTTAATGGCAGGCTGGCGTGGCCTGAAGACAAACTGTTGTCTACGTCATGGCATACAATGTGCTCACAGCCACCTACTCCATCACATGGAACACTTTGAACACACTGCTAAGCTCCCAGGCATGCACCTTCTCCTGAGGAATGCACTCACAGAATGCCTAAGAAACAACCAAACTAAGTCAAGTGAGTGGCTGCACTTCTTTTTCATGCAGATAGAAATTATTTCAGTCCTGAATATGAGTTCCCCCTTCTGCTGCAAATTTAAAAACAAGCTTCAAAGGCTTTTAGGCAGTAAATCCAAATCTGTCTCAACAAAATCCTATCAACATCTGTTTTAAACTACTATTTCACACTTGGACACTGGTTACTCCAGGGCGATGTTAGCAAACATGATCGGATTATTGTCATTGCAAGATTGAGAGAGGAGTGTGAGGGGTGAGTTCGATACATTTCACACTTTAACATAACAAAATACTATTCTTATTATTATTCTCCTCACCACATATTTTGTGGCTAATCCTCAACAAATAAAAAAAAGGACATACTTAAATGATCAAAACAAACACTGGCATGTTGTTTTGCTGTGCAAGCAAAGACTATACTTAGCATTATCACCCACGTTTAACTGAAAACCAGAAACCACATCTATTTCAGGTTGGGGTCTCTCCCTGCACCAGGGAACATGGCTGAGTAATTATTTGGGAAGCTTTGAGGAAGCCTGTGTTCTCCTGCAAGACTCGTTCTCGTTTAGTTCAAAGCCGCAGCGCATTACAGTGTCAATCACCTGCGTGTTGCACGAGGATAATTAAAGCTGTGGCTCCAAACGTTAACGACCAAACACTGAGACTTAAACCAGCGATGAGGTCATGCGCGAGAGATCACCTCCCGTGCACGCGCCCCGACAGGTTAACGGCGCTCGCGTGCGTAAAAACTGCGTTCAGCTCTCCACACATGGACAACAGGCAGCATCCAATTGTCTTGAACATCTCTGCCACTCTGTGGCCAAAGCGATTCCCTGTAGCAGCCATCGAGGCGTTTTATTTTTTTTCTGATCTTGCAAAAATGTTTTCAGTGCGACAGCTTGAACACAAACCATCACCGCGCACGCACGAGACACGCTCGTCAGCCTGCACGCGGCACATTAACGCGTACGGGTTCCGGATAATTACTTTATTCCCACCTGGATCTTTTTCCACTAATGACTCCTGTCATCTCTATGCGATTGTGAAGAATTGCAAATCATATAGAGGAGTTGAATTCAAGCGAGTGGCTAAGTTACACATCTGCACCGCCTGTTAGTTTACACGGCACAGGACACACAAGTTAAACTGAACCTCGGATTCAGTGCGCGTAAAACTACAGGCATTCTCCCCAGAACCGGCGTTTTACGGGAAATGGACATGTAGCCCCACGTCCGATTGGAGGCTGCACAGGAGCAGAGCCGAACCCGTGCGTCTCGGTGAGTGTGGCAGTGAGCGCGTGCCTTTCTGGAGTTAATGAAGGAGCCGTTAATTGGCTGAAACTTACAGGTAGCTGCCACTCGTCAGGATGAGGAAGATCTGCGGGTAGTAGACTGACAGCAGTACACTGCGCGACGAGAAGATGATCATGATGACATGGAGCAAATGGCCACGTTCGGACTGATTGAGAAGGCGCGGACAGGAGGAGGAAAAGTAAAAATCCCTTAATTCGCGGCGGTAAGTCCCAGAAAGAGGCACCGCGCGTCTCCGAGTCGTTCGGTGCGGCTCTACGCAGCTCCAAGCTCCCAGGGCCGAGTGTGCGCTGAGATTGGCTGTGTCATGTCTGAGCGGCGGAGGCTGTAACACAGGACTGTGGCTTCCCGAGCCGGAATGATGATGATGGTTTTAGGGATTCTGCATGGCAGAGAAGTGCCTCTCTGCGCTCTCATGAGAGTCGTGGCTGCCATTGGGCAGGGAGAGACACTGCTATACGCCCACTTTGCCACGACGGGACAATAGGGTGACACTGATCCGATCCCCGTTGGACGCGCAGGAGGTTTCATTCATCCAACCGACCCCCCCCCCCCCCCCCCCCCCCCCCCCCCCCCCCCCCCCCCCCCCCCCCCCCATCCAACCGACCCCCCCCCACCCCAACCCCCCGACCCATCCACAACCCCCCCACCCCCACCCCACACGCATCCCACACCACCCACCCCTTCCCCGCCGCCACCACCACCACCATCCAGCCAAAAATAAACAAACAGACGCTGGCTGGCCTCACATCATAATCACAGCTCCATGTGCAAAAAATCAGCACGTGTCATTCCGAATCAGCGACTCGGTGTAATATTAACCCGCAGCATTCCTTATAATCGCGCAGAAACAAGTCCCGCAATGCCCCTGGATAATAATATCCCTCCTGCGGGCGCGAGAAACCAATTTCCCTTATCTCCCATGCAGGATCGGATTATTGCAATGTTCTGGGGACCTGCGTAGTATCGAGGGCCCTCGTGGCAAGTGTTATATCGTGCTAGAATATTTCCGCAGAGACACAAAGCGTGTTTGCGGTACTCAGTGACCTTGTTATTTCCTATGGTCAGAACATAATATTCCTATAGGCGTCTGCGATGTGTGCGCCGTCTGCCTGGCTGCTGCGCTCTGGTACTACTCGATGGCTCTCGTCCTATAATATTAAAAAAAATCTAATTTTTTTTTTACTCTACTGTGAAATTGTATAGATATTTTACTTAGTTTGCATAGCTGCTAAAACCCCACGTAGGCTAAATGTGAGGGTATAAAAATAGCCCTCTTGTTGTCCGAGCCTGGAGCTGCGCACACTGCACAGACATAAAATAGTTGGGAGCTTAGAGCAGAGCTTAGTGAGTGAAGGGCTTTTATCGCCTCAGCATCGTGACGCTCACTCAACACCTGCAGCCTCCAGTCATTAGAAATGAAGAGGGCACCATGAAAGATTTAGGCGCAGGGGAAAAGGGGATGGAAGGAATGAGCTAACTGCTCGGGCTTAGTAAACATGGAGATAGGTGACTTCCCCCCCATGTCGGAGCTGCCGTCATATGATATGAGCATCTGAGGAACCTGAAGTCACTTACACGCTTCACCCCACATGAGGTTTCTCACAGGGATGGTTGGCACTTATTGTCTGAGCCACTGTGGCTGCAGCGGGAATCTCCGAAAATACCATGAACGGGCCTTATTGTTGTTACTGATTACTCTGTTTTGTTTTTGTAACAAAGGAAAATGAGATATATCCAATGCAACAGCTGTTTGCATGAGTACTTACATGAAATTATTACTTCTTGGGAAAAAAATGAAAAAAAAGCAATTGTAGACAAAAGCTGCTAAGTAAGCAACTATGGATGGATAATCTGTTTTAGTGTCAGACCAGCTATCGGCCCGGGGCCTTATTATGACTTCACTGTGCAATATTAGGTTGTAGTTTATGTACAAGTTTGAATGATCAACATCTAAATTATTTTTTTCCCCATTCCACTTTTCAAACATTAGCATTTCATAACTTATACATTCACAAAACATTAAGCCCCTTAAGCATGCGTCAAAATACAAGAAAAATGGCATTTGTTATGTTGAGTCATGCCGCCTAGTGACTGCGTGCGACAGGGAGAGCCGAGGACGAATGGATCGTAGTAGGTATATGGATCAAGGTGAGGTATTGCCAAACAGGTAAAAACTCAGTGTGTGCAATGGAATGTGGAAATACAACTCAGTCCGCCGCTATTAATGAAGGAATGCAGGGGTGAGCTGGATCTGGAGCAGAGACAGCGGCTCAAATGATCTTGTGCGACAAAGGAATAGTCTCCTCAGGTGAACCTAATAGCCACCTGACAGCGAATACCAATCGATCACATTGCCCTTTGGCACGAGACATTTACCTGCGACTTTTACGCACGACACAAGCGATCTGCCTATAAAGATCCATTTCTCTAAAACACACCTGCTCGCCCACCTCTAAAATACCTATCTCTCACATCGAGCTTAAACCTGAGGTCAGAGGGCACCCGGAGCTTCGCTGTGGGGAGTTCGTTTCCTCACAGGGTGTCGCAACGAATCGGAGAGTCAGGTCTGCGCATGTGAGCGGCGGGCATAGCAGAGAGACAGAAACTTACCCGAGTCTGAGGTATATGATGCCAAAACACAGGAACACGCAGAGACTCCGCTTTCGCAGCGGCTTGTGCATGGTCGCAGCCACTTAGTCCAGGGGCCACGCACCGTAACGCGAAGTGGTCCACATTGGCAGGTCCCCCGCAACCCCCCTAACCCTTCCAGATGCACGTACGCCGCCGCCTGTTTTCCGCGACGTCGACCTGGGGCGCCTTGGAGATCACGCGGCGCGCGGAATCCATGGTCCAGCGGTCCAGGTGAGGTGATGGTGAAGAGCCGGACTCCAAAAACAAAAGCTGAGAGAAGGGGCGGGAGGGGGGCTCGGACACGACAGGTGAACGGGTTCTCGGGGGAAGCGCGTCCTCGCTCTCACGACAAACAGAGCCTAATTAACAAGGCACGTTCCCTGCGCCTTGCAGCCAGACACGACCAAGCTGCACTTCCTGCAGCGCCCTGCCAACATTACGCCTGCTCTACAGACTTTTGCTCACTGATCACCTGAAGACACCTGGAGCTGTGTGCAGGTAACTAACGCACAGCAGCAGGTAAGGCACTCTGACACAGGTAACAAAAGGGCTGCACGCCTCCTCCTCCTCCTCCACCTCCTCCTCCAGCGTGGGTATGCAGGGAATGGGACGGGCTTTGCAGGCTGTGATCAACACGTGCAGTTGTTGTACAGAAAACTAAAACGGGAGCAAGTGACATGGCCTTTTATAGGCCCGTGTCCCAGCCTCGGCTGCTCCTTGTTGGTTGCAACACTGGGTATTGCCCCACCAGCGGGGGATCCCCGGATGGGCCCTATACCACAACAGTGAGTCCCATAAAGAAGGCACACAGGCGAGGAATGACTTTCCAGCTGTGTGAATTTAAAAAAAAGACTGTTGCATGACTGATAATCACTAATAATAATGAAGTGGCGTCATGATAACAAAATGTGTGTGTGTGTGTGTGAGAGAGAGGGGGGGGGGGGTTCTGTCAATCACTATGATTAAACAGTGTGAGGCAGCAACGAAACAAAACAAACAAAACATAAATAATCCGGTTACTCTGGCTTGAGTCCGGGGGATGTGGATTTCGAGCAGATGTTCAGAATACAGAGTCAAGTCCCCCGGGAGCTATTATTTGACTCAGAAGACTCCCTCTGGTGGCAACTAGACACTGACTCTGCTGAACATAAGGAGACAAAGCTCCTCTCTCAGTGGGAGAATCCAGCATCAACACTGAACGTAAAGTCTGCAGGTGTGTTTAAAAGCTCAACACTGCCCGAATATTTCCAAATCAGATGGAGGTAAGACTTTACAGTGATTTATTTTTCCATCTGATGCTTTCAAATAAAACCTCCCATTTTGCAGTAGCTTGATATTTAAATGTAGTTGTGGGCCTTGAAGAAAACTACAGGATGTACATGTGTATCTTTCTGTGGTTTTCTTTAAATTAAGAGTGATACAAAATTACCACAGTTAAGGGAGAACAAGATTAATATATAACAAATGTTTTCTCCTGAGACTGTTACCCACGCCTTCTTTTTTATCAATAGAATATGTTTGAGAGTAAGGCTCCTCGTGTTTTCAGTGCACAAATAGTCACTGGGGCTTTTTCAAAACCCTCTACACTACATTACGACTATCATCGCACTAAGTTGTAGCGTAAGTAAAGGAGGAAATCTAATGTTGTGATAAGACTGCAATAAAAGTGATGTGTTTCCTTGTTGATTCGATCAGGATCACTGCTGACTTCGATTAAGACCACACCTATGTTTTTAAAGACACAGCTCACATGCCATCACAAAAAAAATATCGCGCCAACATCGCTCTGCCTGGCTCGTCGAGAACTCCGAAGAACCCCCTTTTCTCCTCTCTTTAAAAATTTTATAGACTTTGTGCAGTTTCTTAAAAGCAGACATAAATCACCAATTCAGTTTATTTCCAAGAAACGGCATGAAAAATGGTTAACGTGTTGTAATAATGATGGCATAAACTAAAATTACAGACATGAGCTATCTGAGCACAGAGACTGCCAGGCTGTTGTTGACCACGAGAAACAGACAAAACCACAGAGACCTTTGTTTTAAGACATCCCTGCATTGTGGTCGAAGGCATTTTCCTTCAAAACATGCCCATCAAAATTCCAGATGGATTTTAGAAATAATGAAAGTCAACATGCGGGCCCAGGATGACATAAAAAAGACATGTATTTGATGTCTGCCCCGTAAAAGATGGCCTTGTTTGTCTTCAAATGTACATAGCTCATCGTCGAGGCCTGGGTGGGGATGGTCCTGTTTAGTTTAATTAAAATGTTCAAAGGACCAATGCTTTTTTATTAAAGACCGGGGACAGTGTGCGTCAGCGTTATTTGTCACCCGCCATTGTCATTACAGACATGTCGCACACATCCGCGGCCGTTTGTTGTTGTCGGCACACACATTCCTGTGCACGCCAACACACATTATCTGTCTCTCAGCGTCCACACATACGGCCAGTATGCACACAGACTCACAAATCAAACCGTAGACACACACACACACACACACACACACACACACGCTGCGGACACACACAAAGAAACTCACACACAGTGCACTTGGGTGGTATGTGGAGGATCTTGTGACACACTGTTTGTTTAACTTCAAAAAGCTGAGACAGGGATGAGAGCATTTGGGTCAGCGAGGACATATCAATCTGAGTAAGTCATACACCACATCACTGCTCGTGCTTTATGCTGCATTACAGGCCATTGTATTTGAATGATTTCCTCTCCTGAGAGGCAGTCGCTGTCCTCCTCTGCTCTGTACTTGCCCTCTCCTCAGTCTGCTGCGTTACTTTCATTGTACAACTGTCGGCCAAACTTTGTCAAGATTGCACCACTGCGTATCTCCTCCTTCTCCTCAGCGTGCACGATAGAGAAAAAAAATATATCATACTTTGGGGTCATTTTTGGAGAGCGCAAGGAAATATGTCGCGCTGTCTTTTTGAATAATTATTGAGCGCACTTGAGCGACGCAGAAAATAAGAAAACCCACCGTTTGCCCATGTGTTTGCATGGGAGCTGGTTCAGCTGGAAGCAGTGAGAGGACCGATATGCAGAGCGTGCCAAACCATGGAGTCGCATCTGGGGCTGGGTCCACCACATCTACACTGGGCCCCAGACAAGAGGGGGAAAAGACACCCCCCCCTTCCCCCTCTATCTTCTTCAGCCATCTCCCCCTAACCCTTGGCGCTCATTGATCGTCACACCTCCTTCCATTAATGAGCTCAGATTTAGTCTGAGGACAGGACATATAGTGACAGGGAGCAACCACAGAGGAAGAGGATTCAGGGAGAACATGACCTTTTGGACCCTGGATGTCAGATGTCTCCTCGTAGATCCAACCCTGAGGTCAAAGGCTAAATCAACCCTACCGGTTCCAATGCGTTTGACCTTTTCCTTTCTCCTGTTCGCTTCACAGCTGTGGACAGGGAAACGGGGTGTGGTCTGCTTAATTCCTCATCACGCTCGCTGATTTATCAGGTCCGGACTGCCTCGTTTGTGTGCATGTGTGAGTGCACACACATGCAAGCAGATCTGCCAGGCCGGGTCCACATGTGTCCCAGTCTGTTGCTCCGTGGCTGATTAGCAGAGACTGAAATGCTGCACCATGTCCTCTCAATGGAAAGCAGGTTGGCCCCTCACGCTCATGTCCACGCTGAGAGCTTGCGCAAAGTTTCAACTGCAGCCCAAAGAGATTGCATTGTTTTTTTTCTCATGTTAAATCCTACGTACACTAATTTTCAGTGTTGCTATTTTAAGTCTGGTTCACTTTCTTTTTTTTTTTTTAGCAAGGCCGCTAGCCAAAGTGTCAGGGGCGTTTTCCTGATCAGTCCACAGCTCCAAGACAGAGCAGGGAAGCAGGATCCGTTTACCCAAACCTGACAGTGTGGGACGCCACGCCAAAGCCGTAGCCTCTGTTCACTCGATAAAATGAATGAAATGGCTTAGAGGAAAGAAAAGAGTCCAGTTTCAAGTTGGAGAGGCCTAAAAATGACTGCGATTAGGACTTGTTGCTACTGTGCCATGTGTCTAGACTTGGCCCATGTGTTTGACCGTAGCTGTATGTTTTTACAAAGGTAATACAATATATCTACTTCGTGATTACCATATTTGATAGTCCAGCAGTAATAAATTCAGCTGGAACAAGTCAAAGTTCCACCATCAGCAAAAATCTGCCACCAGTGACAACACACAGTAATTGATGTTTTGTTTTTCTGGCTTTATGTCACTGGTTAGACACAGTGACTTACAGGCTAATATATGTTAATGGGCCGGAGACAAAGTGAAATGAAGTACAGTCTGAAAATAATGTGTGGGGTATTGAACTGAAGCTATAATATGTTCGAGATGACAATGTTATAAATGATATTGATAAATTAAAGAGGATTTGTGTTGTGTTTTTAGGGACATGCGGTGGAGGGTGGAATGCACTGACAGTATGGTAATGTTTTTTGTATAAAAAAAGAAAGAAATCTTGTGGACGGGGGTTGCTAAATGCAGGAAAAATTATTTTTATTGCTAAAAAACACAATACAACAACATAAAAAAACGACATAAACCACACTCCGTCTCCTTGGTGAGAGAATGAAACCCAAGCATTTACATTCACAATAAAATCTGACAGACATATGGCTTGTGTCTGTAGCAAAGGCCCCAGACCTTTTGTGCAGTGGAGCGAGCACAAGCGGTACTTTCTGTTGCCCTCTAATAAGCCTGAGGATATGAGAAAAGCTCTGAGTACAGACAGTCAGCGTCAATCCGGCTCATGCTCCCTGTGTCCCCGCATATTTCCTACATCCAGAAGCAACAGCTCAACGATATAATTGCTGTTTTATTTTCAGAACGCCAGCTCGAGTACGCAAAGAAGGCACTAATAAAGCATACGATACATAAAACTGTACGTTTGCGGTTAGCTTTACGACAGCGAGTGCTCGTAACATCCTAACATGGCCTATAGTATCTGAAGTAATCACCTTGCGTCAGTGATTCCGGCACTGAGAGCGATTAATGAATGATCCGAGCCTCTTTTGCCACAGCGGGCAGGAATACGGATGCGATAACGTTGCAAAACAGACTGAGGCATTAACTTTCCTCCCCTTATGGGTAAACTCTGCAGGTACATCAAATGCATGCTTTGGCGTTTGGAGTTTACATACCTGTGAAAGCTAAACAGAGAGCATTGACTTGAGGTTGACTTAAGGTGTGGCCCCATATTTGTATCTGACCGCAGCTATCATGGGCACAATTGCATGGGCACGCACATGCCCGCGAGCGCGCACACACACACGCTCACACACAGCCTCACTCTGAACAGCTGGGAGTGTTTGCAGTGTGAGTGGGTCATTCGTTCTCTTCTCCGTCGCACACAATGATCCAGGCACTGTCTGTGTTTGCACTGCACCTAGCTCAAACAGCCTGTATTTCCTTCCCCTTGCCATTCAAACACACTCTGAGGCCTGCTTTTGTGAAGACACACACAAACTGGGAAGGCTTGGCCTCAGGTCACGCTCGGAAAACAAGGGCCAAGTTCATTGAGAAATCAACTAGAATTCCAGAAATGCACCTGATACATTTCTCCTTCGGCGAGCGATAATGTTTTGGCATCGTAATCAGGGTCACGGAGATATTAGTCACACGCTATTTCATTTCCTCGACAATGGCCGTCACAAAGACAAACGTGCTGTCGGGAAGAAAATTGTACACCATGTTCACAAGGCCAGTGGAAGCTTGGAGTCCTGGCTTTCACTCTCTGCACTGTGACGCTGAGGTTCACTTCACAACAAAGAACTCCAGACTGTATGAAATCAATAAAAGCCATTTTCAAAAGCCTTTAATCACTGAACATTATTACATGCACAATGAAATCATATTGAAGACAGATCAGCTTCAATAGAACAGGCCTCTCTGTTGGTTGCTTTTCATTTTCTCCGAATTTCATTATTCTGCTAATGAACCCAATGTGATTCACTCTTTTTTTGCTATTCTCAGTGCACCAGTCCCTCCTGCATTAAACCCATTCCCCTCAATCCATTCATGCTGTTTATCTTCACCAACACGTTTGGCAGATTGAGGTTTCTATACCAGTGGCCTGATATGTTTGGATATAAAATATGCGGTTTTCCGTTTTTGGCACTGACAGAACGTCTTTTCATATACCATCCTGACATCAAACACGGGGTATGTAATACAGTATGTAAAGGCCATCTGTGGCATACACATATGGCTTGGCAGCCATATAGTGAGGGCTAATAATGCTAGCCTGATAGACTGCGGTATATAGAAATGGCACAAAAGTATTTCCTTGCAGTGTTTCTGAAAGGCTGATGTGAAACTAGATTTGCTGTTGTTATAATGTAGCAATTAGCTTCACCAACCACCCTTTAGATTGAATCATGGCTAATGCCAAGATAATGTATGGCGCAATGGGTATTTTAAAAACTTTAAAAGAAATACTGGCATATTTTATTTTATTTTATTTTATTTTATTTTATTTTATTTTATTTTATTTTAGAGAAGAGAAGAGAAGAGAAGAGAAGAGAAGAGAAGAGAAGAGAAGAGAAGAGAAGAGAAGAGAAGAGAAGAGAAGAGAAGAGAAGAGAAGAGAAGAGTGTTTTTTTGGACAGTGTTTTGCAACAATCTGCTTGAAATGGGTTGATGAATTTTAAATGTTGCAACCAGTGACGTAACATGCAGAGTAGTTGTCTGCAAGTTATTACATGTAACAGTAAATGAACATTGAGAAATTATAATGAAAACCGTAACAATTCAAGTGACATAATAAATTAATGACCTAAATTCCAAAACACCACTTTTCTTAGCCTGTTTTCATTATTTGAAAATGCGTCATCTGACGGACAGTGTACTTGCAAAATTTGACATTTGAGGATGACTGCAGACTGCAGTAATCCTACATAACATGTAACCATATTCCAAAATCTCTATCTGTGTGTACGTCTGCACTGTCTCCATGAGCTGGACGTCCACCCTCAGGTGGGTTTATTGTGTCCTGGGCCTCTGCCAGCCTGGGGTTGGGCCTGGCACCAGGCAGCCTGTCAAACACAGGTTCTCTTTGTTGTGTCGGCCACACACTGAACCTTGCAGGGGCCTCACGTACACAAAGGAATGTTTGGATGGATCCGTTACACTGCCACACACACTGCTTGTTTGCCTGTTTCACTCCACAACAGTAATCTGACATCTAAACTGGGTCGGGGTGGTTCTTGTCGTTCTCAGAGGCTGGACAGTGGATAGGAAGACAGCCAGACCAGAAGAAATAGAGACAGTCAAATTATTCTGGTCAGGAGGGTCACAGTCAGAAATACTTAAACAGTCAAAACAATAAACGTATAAGACGTCGTCGTGGTGACACTGGTCCATGGACACTGACAGCTTACCAACTATCAGTTTGCATAACAATATGTGTTATACAAAGGACAAGCAGCTGGCCAGAGTGAATGAGCATATTTTTTCCAAAGTAGAAATGAGTTCCTTATGAATACATTATCCAGGGCCATCTTTCTATTAAGATTGTTTACTTCGACTTCACCTCTTCCCAGGCTCTTCTAAAGATGCGAACCACACAATTTGCAAGCACAGTCAACACACACTCTGTTTCAACCCGCATGCAGCTCCTGGCCTCTGGTTCACCCTACACTTTTCTCCCCGTGTGTGTGTTTGCTAAAGGCCACTTTGTTGTGTCTGAGCGCCGAAGCGTCTCAGTGAGCAACGACTTCCTGCGAGAAGTGACTGCTATTTCAACTCTACAGTGCTGCGTAGCATGCGGTTTGTCTGTCTGTCGGTCTGGGTGTCTGCCCTCAAGCAGGAAAAAGAGATATCCGGTGAGACAGAAGACTGACAGCCAGTGCTGCCAAACCCAGAGCTCCTTACCAGCAGAGTCAACTGCACTGCAAACAGTGCATTCTGGGTTGTTGACAGCAGGGGTCAAAGGACACTATGGTCTTTGATAGGTCTTGGCCACTCTTAAGGGCACGTCCTTGCTTCCTCCTCTTGACTGTGTCGTCTTCATGTCCTTCACAGTTTCCCTTCTGCCTGGTGACGATGACGGCTGGTGGACACAAAAAACAGGAACCGTCCTCCACGCTGAAGACAGCGCCATTACCTCAGCCGCCACCAGCATGGCAGCGATATTTTCGGTCTTAGCATAAAACTTGTTATAAACTGAAGCTGGAGACATGAAAGGATTCCCATTTGGTTTTATTTTGCTGCGGTGCCACATTTTTTTATTACATGCGTTGCTTCAGAGAACCGAAAGAATGTCTCCTTTGTTTGAAACTTAGAACAATTAGGGCAAACGCAAGCGTAAAAGCCATCGTCAGCTCGCTGATTGCAAGTGTGGAATGTCAACGCAATAGTCATATAAAAGTCCATTTGAATGAAGTGACCAAACAATGGCCAGCGGGTACTGTAGTTTGTAATTAAATCGTGAAAATGTAAATGATTCAATATCTCGTATAGCGCGCAGACTTAGAAGGGGACAGACTAAGGCTGTTTTCATAGTAGCATTTTATGCCTTTGAAATCAGTTGCGATATAAAACGAAACTGACAGTAAGAAAACAGAGATGAACATTTTCTCCTGTTTCCCCACACTCCTCTGTTCTTCTGAGTATTTACTTTATTCTTCACAGAAATAATTTCTTTTTGGTCAAATGAGCCACCTCCATATCTCCTGGAGCCAATATTACACTGGGGAGTGGTGGGCCTGTGAGTGGATTAGGACTTTTCCATTGACCAGCGGTTTGCAGAGGTTATAATCTTGCACCCCAAAGACAGATTTCCCGTTAAGCTGAGGAAAGCTTTCTGACACCACTTACTGGAATCTAGTGGAATTTGTAGCAAATGCTTGTTGGCAGAGACGCAGACACAAAGAAATTGTGCAGACAGTGGCCGATACTCAAATGCGGACAATGCATTTCCTCCTTTTTGACCAAAGGTGCACAAGGGCAATAAATTTGTCTTTCCTTTATCTTTATTCAGCTTGAACAGAATAATGGCTCCCCAACGCGCGCAGTGCTGGCGCCGCTTGCTGTCGGACAGATAAATCATTCATAACCAAGCGATTAAATATATTGAGGGATATATTGGTGGTTAATGGGTGGTTGGATGCTGGCACTCCTATATGAAATTCAGTTTTGACCGCTGTCATCAGGAACCCATTCGAAAGATTATGTCTTTGGGAATCACCACCCATCAGTGTGTGGTACAATAAATTAGAGCAATATGTCAGATTCAGCTTAGTACAATATAATCTATGTGTGAAATGTCTGCAACGTTCTTTATAATAAAGTGTTTATGATGTGATGTGCACATGATGTCCTCCAGCAGTCGTGGAAAGATCGCTTCTCTATTCTGACTTGAAATATGCTGCTAAGCGCAATATTCTGATATACAGCCAAGAATATCTGAAAAGGGTTTTTTTATTTGTGTGTTTGCGGTGCCCAGTTATTGTAAAGCAACATCCACTTTGATGCCTTTCTGAACTTGATTACTGGCCACAGAAAGACAGCTGTCTTCCCAGTAGATGGAGACAGAGTATGCAACACAGAATCCAACACAGAGAGCTTGCATCACTTGGAAAAGGGGTCATGTTACTCCTTAGTCGACTTTGACGTAAAAACGTGTAAATGCATGGAATTAGAAGTTAAGTGTTTCTAAAATTAATTTACTCTTTAAAAGACAGAGAAATGTCACATATTATCACATGTTACATGCTGATTGTGGAGTCGCACTGTCGAAACCTTTCAGAGATCTGATTAGCTGATGAGTTAGCTCCTGCCTCTGATAGAATGCGACACCCAGCAGAGGGAGTTGTTGGACAAGCGTTGAGGCAGCAGTGGGCCAGAGGGCCTTACTCCAGACAGCCCCAGCAGTGGAGCCAGTGAGGACCGACTGTCCCTCAGTCCCGCCGCCATCTTAATTGCTGACTTTAACTATCGCCCTGATAACAGACTATCACACCACTGTGGACATGACTACTGGCGGATTTACCACCAACGCCTCAATCAGAAGCGGCGTTTCCCTCATTCATTTATTTGTATTCGTTTGTCTGCGGTATCTCTCTTTTCATTACACGGTGAAGTCACAAGTAAAAGTCACTTCCTCTTTTTTTTTCCTCCCCCACTTTACTGATCCCCATGAATGAAAGCAAGGACAGACTGTATCTACCAGCTGGCGAACGGAGGCCTGGTCCCCGCTTGCACGACACTCCACATATGAATATCATTAATAACTTCATTAGCACTTCCTGACTGCAGCCAGCACAACAGTGAATTGGATTGCCAAGTGGACCATGTGTGTGTGTGTATAAGTGAGTGTGTAAAGTGTGCGTGTGTGGAGGTTGATGGTGGTGCTGGTTGGGGGGGGGCGTCTTAACTCTTGATTGCAAACGGCTTTCTGGAGTCCGAGGAACACATCTCCTCCAATTCCAGCCTGCAGTGTGATTGAAACAGTGTCTGACTCGGACGCCCCGCGTTCCCGGTCCCACCAGGCGTATCGCTCTACAGTAACACTACGCCATTAAGGTTCAAATCGAGCTTGATCAAAGATAGACATTGTGCTCACTTCTCACAGTCAAAGTGCATTATAGCACTGGGTCCTGTTTAAGAGCGGTTAAACATCAAACATATGTAAATTCAGTGTTTAATTGTACAATCTCTGGGCAATCTTGACCGGAATGCATTGTCAAAGCTGTCTCCTCTCATAGTGTGTGGATCGACGTTAAAAGTCTGGACTTTATAGTGGTAAACGTGGCTTAAAGAAACTGAATAATAATTACGAATGCCCTCAGTGGTGTGATTATTCCCCTGTGAGGCAATGTCATTCATTTTCATGATTGCATAAAGGAAACTTTTTTTTAAGGTTTGCAGAGCAGCATGGTTTTTAATCAGTATCCGGTATTAGCTTAGGGACCTGCCATAACCGCAGTCACTCAGTCATCACACTTCTCCCAGGATCATTAGCTGTGCTGTATTGCACCTCAGGCTTTTTTGCACTGATCAAATAAGTCCTGCTAGGAACACCTCCTAGCGTGCTATAGCCCTCAACTGTTATCCATTAACAATTAAAAACACATCAGACACACATTAAACCCCCCCTTTCATATAACATGAATAGACACTGTGGTTTATTTTCATACTGTTCCACATAATCCATCATTCTGCTGTCAAATGCTCTTTGGTGTCCTGTAGCTAAAAACAACTTTTTTGAAGTTATTTTCCTCCCGTCTTCGTTAAGAACAAATAAACACATGGCTGAGTGACACAGGCAGGACAGGGACGTCAGGAAGGAGAGTTGGATTTCATCCATCAATTGGATCAATTGATGGATCATCAATCATCAATTTGCTGAAAATTATAAATATGTGATCTATGGATGGCTGTGTCATATTTTTTATAGGATTTATGATTTATGATTATAATGTGATTATTTAGGGGAAGATTTTACATTTGAACCAAGTCTCGTCAAATTTCTATTAAGTCTTAAAAATACAACCTGCATTGTGATACACTGGAATTAACCTTTGAATGTATAGCAGACAAGTGTCGTTCCTTTTCAACTCATTTTATTTTTTGCTTTCACGTTATTTAAAATTTCTCCATCTGGTTATTCGATGTGATGGCCAACATCCCGAAGCAAGCGACCAGAAAACACTGCTACTAATTAGACGATCTTTTCCCTAAATGCTTCAAAGATTTGAGGAAAGATAAAAATCAAGATCCACTGACCCAGCAAATTATACTGACATCAGTGTGCGCCACATTTCCTACTAACCATACCACCAGTGTTTGCTGGATCCGGACCAGTTTGCACCTTATAACAGAGCAGGCCCCTGGGCCATAAACCGCTCGCCTCATACACTCGCTGCCCATGTAAACTCAGCTGCTCCAGCTCCCTTCTAATCACACGGGTCACGTGGAAGCTCCCTGAGTCATAATCACACGCGTGCCAATTTACACCAATATCATTTGTTTGCTTCATGTTTAGTTGTCACTCACTGTTACAACGAATCATTTGGCCACGTGTTTAGTTAAGACAAATAGCCTTTTGCCATTAATGAGCAAAAAGTAAACACAGATGCTGTTTAAAAGTTTAAATGAGAACATGGGTAACAAAAAAAAAAACATTACCGAGGAGTTCCATGAGCCCCTTTTTGATTTATTATGTCTGTTTCCCCTTAAATCTCAGTTGAACAAACCTCTTTTTTTGCCTCTTGTCCGTTCTTTCACTTGAGCCATCTCAGCTGTTTCAAATTCATATCCTGCCCACCCTTCCCCTTCCAGCTCAATCATTGGGGGAGACAGTTCTCTGTCTGTGATGCAAGCAAATTAGTGGTGACACGGATGCAGCGCGACGCAAGGGATGGGGGGGGGGGGGCACGCCAAGGGGGGGGGGGGGGGGGGGGGGGGGGGGCGCCAAGGGTGCTGATTCAGCCTGGGTGGAGAAGGAGGGGTGATGTGAAGGAAGGAGGGATGCAGAGAGGGACAAAAGTGTGCCTCCGAAAAGATCTTCAGCACGGCTGTGTCACAGTGGGAAGGCTTTGTCTGAACACGCTCACCAGACCTGTGAACATTTGGGATGTTCACAAAATAAGACCGAGATCTAATTCCAACTGGTGGAACGGGATTTACAGTAAAATGCACCACAAACGCTTCTATAAATAGCGAGTCCAATTTTCCGATCCTCTCATGTGTGCGTTTCTAACAGTCCTCCACTTCTTCACGATCCTTGACCTGGCCTGACCTGTGCGCTTCGACCACAAAGGAAGTGATTGTCCCAGCTGTGGACATGGACAATGCATGTTTGTCATCCCAGGGAGGAATGGGAGGAGCAAGAGATGTACAGTAATCGTATTATGTGCTGACCAGTGTTGATTGCTTGGTGCTTTAAGTTCTTTGAGGTCAATCACTGAAAGGCAAGAGAGTATGTTATTCTGTGATTAATCCGCGAGTCTGGCCATTAATTACGCTAATGGCTTTCCTGTTGTTTTCCAAGCTTCATTTCTCAGCACTGGCAGTCAACTGCAGATGATAAGGCTGGTTTGAAGTGTGAGGCCAACACGATCATTTCATAAACAGAAAAGCTGCATTTGTCATGGCTGCTTGTGACAGCTCATGACAACATGTGATGAATAACACATGCCGTGTTGAGTAAGAGAGCCACAGCGGGGCGGTGGGGATGGCCCAATAGACCGACTGAGATGACAACGCTCTTTTGGGTCAGCTGGAGGGAAAAATAATCCCTTAAACTGGGGCCGTCCCAGAGCACTGACAGGGATCAGATGTGGCAATGCCGCGACAAAAACACAAGGCCAGGGCACATGAGGTAAGCATTATGATGCCACATGCAAAAATCCTTCGTGCACACGCACACACGCACGCACACTCACCACACGGAAAAATATATGCGCATGGTGAATACTGTGATGAATGCAAAACAGACATATACTGTACATGTGCTTGGGCCTCAAATTCATTCATCATACACGCATTTGTATGAATGCAACTACGAACCAGGATTCCCGTTATATGTTGATATTCGAATCTGCAGCCCACTGTTTTTCATTTGCGCTGGCTGGGGTGAGCTGGTTCACGCAGTCCCATGACCGAAAATAGACAGTTCATCTGAGTGTGTTATCAAGGCCTGCCCCACATCTTGTTAAGGCACGTCTGCCAGCCTCTCTGAACCTATCGCTGAAGGAAAACAAAAAAACGCCCAAAATACACACGTCTACAAAAACACTTGGCTGCACGGGCACTCATCCTTTCAGACTTGTCCTTAATAAAAAACAGGTCGCAGGTAAACTGAGGGCACGCAGCCCCCGCGCCTTGTTTATTTCACCACGGCATGCCCGGTCTTGTGTCAGTGTCAGGTTGACTTTCTTGCAGAACACGACATATGGAGCAGCTTTTGTCAGCCATTAATAGGATGAAGTGCCAGACATAATGTGCCTGGAGAATCCATGTGATTACTTTACCTGAGATGACCCCTCTCCACATGAACTTGGCTCACCCTAGGGGCGTTGCCGCAGTTACTCCTCCTATAATAGTGTAACATGACCTGCTGTGCACCTTAGACTAAACCACCATGATATTTTTTTTGGTTGTCAGGACAAAATTTTATGCCAGCTTTGTCTGATACAGTGGGGTCATTTTTTGTCAAAGTAAAGAAGTGCAAATTTAGTCAAAATGTGTCCATGTAAAAGTATGACTGAGATAATTTACTTCACCAGTCCAGACAAAGCCTCCATCAATCCATCAGTCTACTCATTTAAAATCATTAGAAATATGTTGTTAAATTGTACCCTCGTGATCAAAGACAAGATATATGAAAGACTCTGAATAATCATCCATAATCAACAGTCATGATGAAGGACTCGCCATATTATAAACTGTTGATTACTATGACACCAATTCACAGTTTCTTGGAAAGAAATTATACAAATGTGCTCTTAGCTGAGATCCTGGTTGTATACCTCTTCCGTAAGAACATATTAATTATGCATTCTAACAGCTAAAGGTGTTGTACTTGAATGTGCTCAAGTATCACGTTTCGTTCAGTCACTGGGTTGTTTTTCTTTCAACTCCACATCGAGCCTCAGAAAATATCTTTGAGTGAGTAACGAACAGGTTTCCTCCTCTGTTATACGAGACACACCTTCTGAAATTTCAGTTGTTCACAATGTAAATGAACCAAGACCATGAGGAACGGGGCGATGGTGACTGTAAAGCACGTCACGGCTTCACCTCAGAGAGCTGGAGGAAGGTGCTGCAAAGTAACACAAAACGTATTAGCATATAGGCTGGCAGGCTCGTAATGTCTTTTCCATGTGTTATTCCATTTATTCTTGATTAGATAAACAGTTGCTTCAGACTTCTCCACGGTTTGCACAGTTTGTAACAACCCGCTGTGACAAGGTAAAAGTTAAGTTTGCTTCATCTCCCTTAGGCGCACACACTTGAGTATTTTGGTGCCACACTTCAAAGAGCGTTTTACAGGAAAAACAAATCATGAAGTCCAAGAAACTCCCTGTAGACCTCTGGGCACACCATAGAGCCGAAATAAGGGTAGAAAACCGTTTTGGGTGTTCCCAGGAGCACAGGGGCCTCAATAATTGTAAACTGGAAGAAGCTTTGAACGACCAGGACTCTTTCTGTGGCGCCTGTCTCACCAAACTGAGTAAGCTGGGAAGACCGGAGAGACTCTAACAGAGCTTCAGACCTCCTCAGGCCTTTATGATAGAGTGGCTGAAATGTTCTCTGATCTGGTGACACAAAAACACTTTAAGGCAGAACACTAAAAACAATCACATGGTGGTGTCAATAATATTGCCCAAATCCAGGATAACAAAGACTGCTGAGATTTACACGAGAGCATTTAAGGTTGTAATTGCAGCCAAAGGGGTGTCAACGTTCTTAATTTAAGGGTCTGTACACTTTTGCCAATGAGAGATTTAAGTTTTTGATTTTTCATCAGTGTACCAATGTCTCTTAAAAACAAGCTTTGTCTTTGTTTGTCATAGATTGTTAAGGCTGATTTATAGAGAAACAATGGCGACTTTAGCAATCTTGAGTATTGAGCAATTTTAAATATCTATTTATTAATCAATTCATTATATGAATGCAAATTGAAATACATTGCAAAATAAAATAATGGCATTTCAAGATAATGTTTTCATGAAGTCACCGGTTGACTTTGTTTGTATAAAAACCTAAGTGAAATAGTATATTGTTCCATATGTTGGTGTGGTGTTTACGGAGAAGCCGTGGGAAAGGTAGTAGCAGGTCCAACGTGTCACCGTGAACTGAACTAATTGAAGATTATGGTGGGGAGTATGCTATGCCGCTAGCAGCAGATAATCCCTCATCAGCTGCCATCTGGACTAGGAGTACATTTCGTGGAAGGACTCCCCCCCAAGGAGCTCAGGAACTGAGAGGCTGCCTGGTTTAATTGCTAGCCTCACTTCCAGCGCTCAGAGCTAGTGGAGCACAGGGACTGAGGCAGGACAACAGACTGAGGTTCTAGGAGTCTTATGGGGTGAGGGGTGGGCGAGGGAATGCCGAACCCCAAACTGTGGAAAACAGGAACAATGAGATTTTGTTTAGACTGACGGCTCGGCAGCTTCGCCTCAGCTGCCATTGTCTCCCAGGCTTTTTCCAAAGCCCTTGCAGGTTACAAATCCAGGCGCATATTGAGTCATTCATGCATCTGTCAATGACAGGGCGAAGCCCATGTAGGGACTCCTGCTGGGAATTTAATGAACATGTTTTCTAGAGGAGGTAGCTCTGAAAGTTAACAGACTAGCACAAGGGAGAACGTGAGACTGAAAACTGCGAGTTAGCCAAGAGTTTGAAGTCTGCTGCCAGACTTATTTCATTTCATGTAGTATTTTAGGGGACGTGTTATTGGTGAGACCGTTGAGAAAGAAAAAACGAACTCATCCATGACCTTATTGCCACTCAATGTGCAGCGCTTCATTTACTGATTAATGCACACTGCCTGCAAAAAAATGCAGTCACAACACACTTCAAGGAAAGAAAATAGAAATGAGGTCCAAACGCCAGCGACAATGGTCTCTTTGTACAAAAAGACCCTCATTCAGAGGGTGAGCGTCACCAAAGCATCCTGTTTACAAATAAGCATGGCTCAGTGTGCAAAGAGCCTCCAGAGAGTCCTAGGTCAAGGAGCATTCAAGCAAAAATATCTCGCCACAGTCGCAGGCGACCTCATCGCTTTACCCCATACCGCCATAGAATTCACATTCTTATGGAGGATGGTAAACACCATTGAATTCAAGAGAAGGGCGATGAGACAAGTATGTCGTAATCCTTCATCTAAATATCAAGTGGTTTTGCATTTGCAAATGTGTTTTGTCTGGATTCTGGATCACGCAGCATGAGAGAGTCATTGTGCGGGTCTGGAAACAGGGTGAGGTTGTGTGCATTCAGGGTCCATCACACAGTCGCTGGAGTGACTTTGGATCAAATAGAGAAAACAATTGTTTTTTTATTTGTGTGGCTCAGGGTTAGGTAGGGACCAGCTGTCCTCGGGAGAAAAACAAATCGTCTATTATTTCACGGTCAACATTGATTTCTGCATGCAGAATAATCATATGTGCATAACGAAACATGCAAATCTGGAAGGAAAATCAAATAATGATTTATTTTTTGAATAAGACTGAAACTTTGATTTAAAAAAAAAAAAATGTACACTTAGGTGCATTAAGGGAATTTGTACAAATGTGACAGCAGTTGCTGAAAACGAGGGCATGGCACAGCCAGAACAATGGCGTGCGGTTTCCTCGAGCACTCATATGGACCAGAACTTGAGCGAGCGTTCCTCGTGGGGAACACAAAACCATCTTGTGGCTTCAGTGGCGTAAACCGTGGCCCTTTTTCTACTTACGCTCCCTCAGGAAATTCCCCTTTGATGCTGCATGAAAGGCCCCTGCCTGATGTACACAACACTGACAAAAATGCCCACTGATGAAACACAGCTATATGCGACTGAATCTAGTGGGACTGCTCCGATCCACTGGTCAGCATGTGATTAATCGGAGTATTGAGGCTGAGCCGAAGTCTCCCCTGAACAGCTTAACATCAAGACGACAGAAGCGATTTGATTTAACGGGCAGGATCACAGTTGCGTCTTTGTCCTGGAGTCAGTGTCTGGAGCTGACACTGACTCCAGTGTTGAGGCCAAACCGTTTGTGGGGCTTCCAGAGATTTTCTGAGTGGAGTCCATGTCAGTGGCTCTGAAGACCATCGGCAGCTATGACCAATCTCACAAGAACAATGTTCAAGTTTATCTCAGCTTAAACATCCTTAGGCTGATGATGTAGGTCTTTGTGAGGTACATTGTACTGCACCTGTATGTGCTGAGTATCAATTACACAAGCACAAAGGACAAAACATATCTGTCATACCTTGACATAACGGCCAGAAAGAGCAGCTCTAATATCACAAGTCTCATGTTATCATTTAATTCAATGCAATGCTATATTATTTATGTTATAAAACATAACGATAGAGCAGTTCCAACTGCATAATGGCAGTATCTATATTTGGAGAAGAAAGTAAACTTTAAACTTGCAACCACAAGACAAGATGGGTTTTGAGTTAGTGGTACACACCCCGCTCCTTCATAATGAGTTGGCATGCGGGCTGATAATAATTCATAACCCTTTGACCCGGAGATGTAGAAAACTATAACAGAGAAAGAACTGAATTTCAGCAAACGTCAACAGGAATAAAGTCCAGTTGAGACAGAATCCTTTAAAATTTGTAGATGCAGCGGATGAAGACTGCACTGAAATGTCACTTGGGATTTCACTTTGGCCTAAAAACTGAACTATCCGTCCCAGGGCGTTGTTACATAATGCATTAAACACTATTAAGAGGCAGCGAGGGTATATAACAATTCTGGAAATAGGCAGATATTTTATGTAATTTCATTTGGCAGAGGCTGACGTTGTTTAACTCTTGCCCCGAGCTCTCTCTCTCTCTCTCTCTCTCTGTGAACCCAGTCACCCTACGCAGTAATCCTCGCTCTCCTAGCTGCGGCGATTTTGTCACATGAACTGCATTGCATGAAAGCTGTGCATGCACACTCCAGAGAGGACACGTCACAAACGACAGTCACACTTATGCACGGCTAATCTCGTTACCCTTGTCTCCACGCAGGATGGGGTCAACGGGGTCGTGTTGCATGTGCCACCGCTGTGCACCGGGATCAAAACGATCACGGATTTTTCGCCGAGGCTTCACAGAAACATGAGTCCCCGCGGTGCGGGGGAGAGGGGGTGTATTAATAGCAGCTATCGAGACGCCTAAGTGGCCGGGCTTCAGAGCAAGATATGTTGCTGGGTGAAAGTTGTCTGTGTGCCCAGAATGAAAAGCCAGGGCAGCTTGTGTTTACTGTCTGTCAAGTCCGGTACTTCAGAGCTGTTTGTGCAACAGGTGCAACTCAGGATGCAGTGAGAGTTATTCCCAGTGATAGATCAAGTCCCCATTAGAACATCCCTGAGGCCACTCAGTCTGTCTGATGGACTGCAGAGTGAGTAACTGGACTGTTTAAGAGCACTATGCTGACAGGACACTGGGTGCTCGACTGGCCGAGCTTATGAATGTGAACGTGTTGGTACCAAAACATCTCTTATTAAAGAAGCACTTGCAATACGACCCATTTAATGCAAATGCGTTAGTATTTTATCTGCAACTATAAACTAGTTCTCAAAATGATTCCTTTCTTATTCCACACTTTGTGGACAACGGCCTCCATCATGAGCAAAGTGTCGCAGAGGTCAGCAAAAATCTCTTTGAGAGGATGAACTTCAAGCCCAACTCATAGAAACAAATTTCACAGAACAGCAGGTGCAGATCCTGACCTGTTCAGCTGAGCAGATATCTGGTATTGATCAGCTCTCCCGCATCAAATATTAAGCATCAGTCCAAGAGTAATATGACTCACACCTTGTGGGCATCATGACTCCATGAAGCTCCAACACTTGGGAGTCATTGTTCTCCGTGCTCTACTCAATGCACCACAAAAACAGCTGTCCAAACTAAACCAAGTCAGATGAATATACAGTATATATACATATATATCTATATGTAGTTTTTTTTTCTTGTTTTACCACAAACACTACTGTTTGCTGGCTGTGATAGGAGCTCGCAGCGCAGCCTTTACGCACAGCGCGGTGCGTGAGGCTCAGACAGGAGGCAGCGCGGCGGATCACACAGATGACAGGAGCTTTCGCTTGGCTGTGTCTAATCCTGCGCTCACGTCAGGTCATCGGCCCACCTCGCAGATTAGAACTGGGATCTCCTCCCGGGCTGTCAGGCGCAGATGAGGGGACACAGGGACACGCGCGGTTCACGCAGTGAAGAGGCGGATTGTGGCGCGAGCGACAGTAGCAGGACGCAGCAGCTGCAGCCGGAGACGAGGCAGCCTTCACGCGCAGCCTTCTCCTCCTCTGTGCCCGGCGCGAGGGCGCGCGAGGAGGAGACTCTGACCTGACAAGCAGCGCGCGGGGTCTGGTGAGTCCACCGCAACTTTCCCCTTCTCCAATGGCATGAACATAACACGTGACTCCGCCTGGAAATGTTAAATAATGCTAAAAACAAGTAATAGGAAATTAGCCAGATAAAACAGCAGCTGTGAGTGGAAGAACCATCAGAGTAAGTGATTACAGTACAGTGTGTGCGGTTAAAGTTTCTGATAACTCACTACATGTCCTCTGTGTAGCGCGGAAAAAGAGTTTAGGTGATTTGTCACGATAATTCTAGTTGTGTTTGTGAGATTTTAAAACGTCACTCGAGTGTCATGCTCAGAATCCCGCTCCTGTGCTGCGGTGCGACGTTTATTTCATTCGTCATCGTTCTCCCTTTGTTTGTTTCTTTGTTTATTTCCTGTATGTGGACACAGTGCCCCATGCTGGCGGGTGTCATGTGACCGCGGGTTCAAAGACACTGGAAGGAAAGAAAACTTGAAATGTGGACGCAATGTTGTAAGAAAAACTCCATGATAAATTTAATATTTAAGACAAACCTGAAGAGCATTTTGTACAGCTTAACAACATTAAACATGTCTCCGACATTTTGGGAATAGAGAGAAATATACATGAATATAACATACTAAATGTAAATGTAAATAAGAATTTAATGAACGCATAAGACATTATAATATTAACTGTCAAAGCACAGCACACAGTACACATTAGGATTACATCAGTGTGTGCTCAGATGATACCTGAGTAACATGAGATGCAGTATCTTGTGTGGATCAGATGGTCCAATAAAACTTGCACGGTGCATATTGCTAACATAGAGGTCATTTTCAAGTTCTGTGCCTCTGTTTTTCTTTAAAATGTTCTGCAGCATTAGTTTTCATGCATCGTTTTGTAGCAGTAAGTTAATCCTGTATAATGTTGCAAAAAAAAAAAAAAATCATCCACATCCACAATTATCCAACATCTGTGCACAAACTGGACAGCTTTCTTCATCTGTGACATTCAGAAATAGCAAGTTTTTTTTCTTGATCTTGAGTCCTCATTAGCGGAACTGGGCTACAAACGGTGCAAAGCAAAACTTTACCGCAGAAGTGGTAAAATAATAGTGAAGAGTTCTGTATTCTCTTTTCTTGTTCTTTAGTGATTGTGGGGCTAATCTGTTAATAGCTGTGTGGTGTATGGATCTCTTAATGCGCATTGAGTGAATCATTAATTATAGTACAGCAGCTATTAAAGGTTTCGGAGCATAATCCGATGAGTAGGCAAAGTCCCAGGACTGATGGTAAAAGTAAAAATAAAATGTACAACTTTCACACAATACGTATTTTCGTTCCTTGATGTGTCTCCTCAGTCTCAGTGATCGCTCTTAGGATCTGATATTATATCTGCTGCAAATCACTGATGCAATACGAAGCAAGCTGTCCAAATATTTATGGCCAGTAGCAGCAGCAGCAGAGCTAGAGGGCTTTTTATCTTTTCTGTGCAACCTGATGCTTCGTGTTTGCTCTGTGCAAGATCTAATTTTACTGTGAGCCTCCATAAGTGCATATTTATTTAAAGTGCGTTGCTGTTCTGCAACAAAGGATAGAGATGCCACATTATACCTGTGGTGATTTGTGTTTTGTTTTTCATTCTGTGTTTTTGCTCATTTCAAGGTGTTGCTTAATAACATGGAATTCAGTGGATGGTGAGGAATACATTCGAGCATATTGTGTGTGCAGACAGACTGTAGAGTGTCGTCACTCTGCAGTGGGCAGAAGGAACAGGTGAACATTATCAGGCGGCTGAGCCAGACAGGCCAATAAACCAGCGTCAGGACACATGCTGACTGATGCAAAACTTGCCCGTTCGTTCCTCAACTGTACCGCTGCTGCACTGAAAGCTGAGTAGCCCACATGTTTAAAAACTTGGCTTGTCCAATGGTTACAGTTAGTGGACAGCACCGAGTACAGTATGAGTCAAAGTGGTGTGTAACCAGGTTAGATTGGGGTTTTGTTTTGGTTTCTCGAAGAATTGATGATTGTGGGTTTCCCCCGGCGATTAAAAAGAAAGTGGTGCATGTTTGTATCTATGTCTGTGTTTAGGGCTTTTATGTGCATGACCTAATTCCACTGCAGCAATGGCTGTGTGGTCATGTGTGTGTGCACGCGTGTGTGCATGCGAGTGTGTGCGTGAGACAGCAAGATTGAGTGTGCACACTCCTCTCTCCCTCCCCCCACTGCTTCCTTGTAAAGCCGACAAATAGCACACTAAGTTCATCTAAGGACAGGGAAATGCTTTTCTTTTCAGCGTGAATCATTTTGGAAAAATGAACCTCTTGACTGAATTGCCCCAGCAATTTGGCATGTTGCTCCATTATGCTTCATTGTCTATTTTGGCTGAACTTGCAGTTCTTCGTTTCACTGCCAAGAAAACTTCAGGTCCTATACAACAGGCGAAGACAGCCTCAGAGTCGACCACGGCCTGTAAGCAAATAAAACATATCTCTGCAGACTACCGCCATAGCTTCCTGTTTATCTGTGGATTCCGGCTGGGGGGTGGGGTGGGTGTGGGGGAACCATATCTGTGCGATTAAAACGAGTGCCTCACGAAAACAGCGTGTAAAAAAAAAAAAAGACCTCCCGGTAAGTTTTACACCATAAATTAAAACTGTATGGGGAAAATGACCCCCAGCCCGGCTTTTATGGATGTGTTTAATATATTTAGATTCAGGCCGTTTCCCCTTTAAAAGCCGTTTTAAAAAGGTATCTGCTTTCTCACTCTAGAGAACAAAACTCTGCAGTGCAGTGAAAGAAAGTGGGAGTGGGAGTGGTTTTGGGCTGTAGACGAGGAGGAAAGGAGGGAGATGGAGTGTGTGTGTGTGTGTGTGTGTTGGGGGGGGTTAATTTTGCAGTCAGCCAGCTCCCTTATAATTCTGCTGGTTCCCCCATCAGCAGGAACAGAGAGGGGAGTAGGAGTGGTCTGTGTTGAGGTTTGCATGAGTCTGTGGTGGGCTGTGGACGCCAGCAGCTGGCCTCTCGCTACCTATGTCCTCCAGCTCCAGTCTGAATTATGAAGGCTCGGGAATGGCAGTCAGCCTAATTACAATGACTGATTGCCCGTCCTTTGGCATTTCTCAGACAGTGATTGTCGTGTGTGTGCGTGTGTGTGTGTGCGTGTAGGATACAAGGGGAAGAAGGAGGGCCATTTCTCATTGGCCTTCCCCTTCCTGTTTTTGCATGAGAACAGCCAGAGATTCGGATCTGATTGGCTGGAGAGGAAAGAGATGTTTCACGTTTTGGCAAGGCAGAAATGGTGGGAAGCCAGAGACAGGTGATGTTTCTCTGGTGGTGAATAGGGTTGTAGCCCACTTACACGTCACAAAATCCATTCGCAAAAAAAAAAAAACAACAACAAAAAAACGCTGTATACTACAAGGAATACTACAAAAGACACACAAAATGTTATCATTACTATTGTTTCACTCATTTGTGATTAAATGGAAAATCTTCGCTGATCCTTTAATGTGTCAGATCCTACACCTGTTGACTTCTCATTGAGAATTTTCTTCATCTATCTCACTGGCATTCTATAAACGATTATAGAAAAAAGTAAAACTGAATGATGTTGAATTGGCCATTTGTATGTCAGCGGAGCACCCAGAGGTGTGATGTGTGTGTTAAGTGGGAGCTGGTTTGAGTTGGTCTGCCCTGCTTTGTCCAACGCTTTGGCTTTTGTTCCTCTGGTAATGAATTGTGGAAGCCTTGGCTTCAGCTGGAGTGTCTCATAGCAACTGAGAAGAGAGAGCGAGAGCTGGTAAATAGAGAATGGGCAAGGGGAGATCATGTGTTTCTATCCAAAGGGCAAGACAAGACCAGACCATCTTTTAGGACATTTTGCATTTTGAATTTCCCAAACAGTTGTTTTATCATTTTGTAATCAAACATTTCTGGATCTTTTTTCTATCCACATGTCACTGCTCCTGTTCACGATCAAAGATCTTGAATATCCAGTGACACTGTTCATTAACTGAAACCTAGTACAACTGTGTGTTTGTAGCAGTTGTCTGGTCAGCTGGCAACTTTCTCCTAAACGTGTGTGTGTGTGTGTGTGTGTGTGTGTGTGTGTGTGTTTATTATACTCATGTATGTTCACATTGTGCTAATACATGTGAGCTGTTGTTTATGCTCTGATCTGGCACAATATTAAAATGTGTCCAACGCTGTGGCGGATTGGTGTGTATGTGTGTGCACTCGCACCAGCCTGTTTTTTTTTTTTTTATTAACTGGCAGCCAGTGTTGAAGCCTGGCCATGTTTGCCCTGTGACCCAGACACTACCTGTCTGCTGCCATGGTTACAGGGACAGAGCAGGTTTAGTGGCCTGACTCCAGGGATTACTTTCCCTGGTCTTAACAATCAGGCCTGTGCCCCAGTGGCTGTAAAATGGACCAAACTGCACCCTAACAGTTAAGTAAGCTCTACAATTTACCCTGGTGGCCTTTAAAACAACCCTAAGTGCTGTGTAAGGGATTAGACCCGCACTACGTAATTGCTCTGGTGTCAGTGACTGTCCCGTTGTGATCTGGTTCACTTGTAGTGATAAGCTCTTGTAAAGGAAAGAGCTCACGGTACACACTGGACTGGACTCGGGTCTGAAGTGGTTGAGCTACGTCACATGTTGAATCCACATTGTATTAAAGTTAAAGTTGACATGCTCACTGATATTGGCATCTGTTTGCCCGACAGGTCGATGAACGGCAAGAAAACAGAGGGCCCCAAACAATCTCTGTAAGTATTCTTCACCTACACAAATTGAACACAGTAACCTAAACAAAAAAAGAAGATATGATAGTCATTAATTAGAGACCAGATTTTAAAGTGTTGAATTTACATTTTCGTTGCCGGGTGTATACTTACAATTTGCATAGTCTCTGTGGTAAGATGACTGAATTGCTGATCGTTCACACAATGAAACACTAAAAACAATAATAACTGAAATAAAATAATTGCGTAATTGCAAAAGGAACATAATGCTTCTTAAAAGTAGAATGCACTGTAGAGAGGTTCTGTGTGGTTGATTTACAGTATATACTTCATGGAATTTCACTTTTTACTAATATGCGAACGGGTTAATGTGGAGATTTGTAACCCGGGCGTTGTTTGTCAGGCCTGACTCTGTTACCAACCTTTCCCTATTTATTTTTTCATTCCAAGAGGTTGCAAATCACTCTGTAGCTACTCAGGAAGGTTCAAATAAAGTGCACTGGTCATTCCTGCTCATTCTTAAGTACGTCATTGACCTGAACTTGGAAGCCACTGGGAATGGCTGCGAGCTTGATTTCCAACCCAGCCCAAGAAACCGGTCTTGTCTGGGCGACCTGATTGGTGTTGACGTTTTTGTTGGCATTCACTGGCTTTTCATTGTCATTTATGCTGCCTTTGATTTAGTGATTGAACATTCATGTTGACTACGCCACATGGCCTCTGTGCTAAAAGCCGAGGAATTGGCCGGTGCTCTGGCGCAGGTTTCTGGTGACTTTGCGGATTCAGAAGAACCTCCTTTTTCTCTCCAGTGACTTGCAGTCTTACAGGTGTCCACCAGATGCTGCAGGCTGCCTGCACTGTCCCTTGCATGTCACCCAGTATGAACTCTAATATTGACTATGGAGCAAAGCGCTGGAACTGTTTCCGTGGTCTTTTAATAACAAGTCATTTAGTTTCACATCACAGAAAATAAGTCACATTTTGGGCTACTGAAGTAGATGATGCATCTTTTCAATTCAAGTATTTTGAGAGCGTGATGATAGAGGATAGAGGATGATAATAACGTCATTTGTTATAATGTCACTTTTCGGGGGGGCGGGGCGGGGGGGTTTGCGTGTTGCTGTCAAGTTGTAGAAGATTCTTGAAATGATATACATTCATTAGAGCAATAAACACAGAGATGTATGTACAGTAAGCAAATGAAAACATTGCATTATGTATCGCATGTGAATGTGCGGCGTTTGAGAGGGGGGAAAAATTGCTATCTTCTGCCGAGCAGAGAAACTTCACAGTTAACTTTGCGAACAAAGCCAGCCCAGTCACAAGGCATGCTGGGAAGTTTGGTTGCTGGCGAAACCGCCTGCCAACATCCAGAGAGCGGCTCTGAAAACTCTTGCAGGGGCTGAAAATGAAGTTTGAAAGTAGAAAGAGTGGCAACAAAGCCGAGCTCTCACAGCTGTAGGCCCTGCCTTCTCTTAAAGAGATATTTCCATAACATTCCTCTGTCACTGACAGCCAAATGGGGCTGTACAGTGAGCGCTGTACAGTCTGAGCTTTGGCCAGTTTGTGTTTGCCACCACGCTATATGTTATGGTCAGTTTAAAAGAAAAAGTTGACATGAACTGATTCGCTTAAATATGTCACGTTTTCAGTATTACAGTGTTATTGTAAATATAATGTTATTTTTATACTTTAAATAGAGGGAAACCAGAAATTGCATAACATCAACTTTACATTATTGTGTAGACAAAAAAGGGGAGAGTGACAGGTGTACTGATGAAATAGATGTCTGTCTGTGTGTGTTTGTGTGTGTGTATGATATCTTAAAGAAGCATTGTTTTCATTCAGTGTGACCAGAAATGAGTTACTTGGTTGCTCATGTGTTGTATCGAGAATTAAACCTTTACTCTCTCGGGCTGACCTTAACTGGAAAAATGTAAACAAAATTAACAGTTTTACAGTTTTCTGGGTCGTGGGCTGAATGTAAATTCACTTCAGTTCATTTTCATGTGGTTACTGAGCACATGTGTACAGTGTTGCACAGTCTGACCTTGCAGATCCGAATCTTGTAGTGTTGGTCAGCTTTACGATGTGGAAACAGCCAAAGCTCAGCTCGGCTCAGAGAGAGACAACCCGGAGGGTCCTGAGCCCTCGCTCCACGGCTCCCTCCTGTTTGCCTCTCACACATTGCACCATTCACAGCCCAGACCGTATATTCACCCTGCTCCGGGCACCCCACCATTGTGAGAGTGAGCTCATTTGAAAAGCCTTCAGGATTTTTTTCGGTGCGAGCAAGTCAGCGCTATTTGCATTTGTTCCAGTCTCCAAGATTTTACAGGTCAATTGAGACAAGCGAATATCGAAGGATGCCAAAGAGAGTTTTCCTCTCATTCACCATCTTCATCATTCTTTTCTCTTTGTTTGTTTCATTCAGTCACAAACCTTTTTTTTGTCTCCCCAAGTTTCCAAGTATGTTGTCTCGGTTCACTTTGGAACACTAGAACTGATCGGTTCATCCAGAAGGAAAAGCCAGTCTATTAGTTTGGCTTTGTAAATGCAATAAGTCACAAGATTAAAATTAAAAGAGAAATTAAAAGAGAGCGCCATATCTCTCTCCTTCTCATCTGTTGATTATGGGCAGAAATACCTTTGGTGGCATCTAGGGTAGCAACAAGGGATCAGATAGAGGAGAAAGTGATACGTGCCAGTCTACCTTGTTGGGCTTTCTGTCAGGTCAAGAGTGTGTGTGTGTGTGTGTGTGTGTGTGTGTGTGCGGGTGTTATAGTAATTTATCATAAAATGCACCAAATACAAATGTAAATTTTCAAATTTGTAACTCTTCATAACAATTAAAGGAATATTTACTGTATTATCCCTTAAAGTAGTTCAATTTACACCTGCAAATGATTATGGAACCTGAAGTGGTATATTTTGGTCAAAACACTAAAAGGAAAACAATCACATCTTACCCCTGTGTAAGGAAACCCATTCACAACAGTCTGTTTTGTGCCTGTTGCTTTAAACGGCAATGAGCAGCTCCTCACCCCACCTACTCCTTACACTAGGTGTACCTAGGCTTGTTTCTCTTGTCTTCTGACACATGTTGTACTTTGGTTGAACATCTCAGCGTTACCATAGCGACTGTTGACACAAGTGTTGTAAGCCTCTGAGTCACTATAGCAATTGTGGCATGTAAACGTGGGACAAAAATGTCCGCAGGAGAGAAAACGATGATGGAAAGGAATCGGTGTGATTCAGGGTCAAACACAAAAAATAATAGACTCCCGAATGTAGAATCTTAAAACTCTACCTGGTGAGTCTCCATCCGGCCAAACAGGCAGGAAAGCAAGCAGGCCTATTGAGGACTGAGCAAGTTCCTTTATTGTGTCAGTTTCGTTTTTCTTGTAGGGATGTGTTTGGCTAAAGGTTTTGTTGCCTCAAAAAACATGTATATGCATTATATGTTAAGATAATTGCAGTCTACATTTTGCCTGGTAAGATGAATGCATCTAAAAAAAAAAGGGAAATATTCTTTAAATCTGTCCTTAACCGTCATATAGTTGCACTGTATTTTGTAAATGTCTGTTGTTAATGAGTTATTATTTCACCTAACATATATATCTTTAGAATAATGGATGCAGAGCTCCTTAGTGGGTTTATGTCAAGAAAATTAATGCAGAGGCTAATTTCATGCCCTTAAGCACACTCTGACATTAAAAAAAAAAACTGCAATTGACCTTGGATGGGTTCACACAAAGCACAATATGAATTTTTGAAACCAAAAAAAAAAGAGGAAAAACACACAAAGAGCTCTGGCAAACATTTCTGTTTCCATTTGCCTATCAGCACAGATCTCAGAGGTTTAACGTAATTAAAAAAACTGTTCGTGCCCCATCTCTTGCTTACAAGCTTGGACAGATCCGTGTAAGCAAACGTTTATGTGTTCCACGTTCCGACATTTTAATGATAACAACTCTGCCCGGTGTCTCAGCGGCTACAGCCTTTTGTGAAGGGGTAGAACGTGACTGTTGGCGTGGGTGGTGTTTTCCATCTGTTCACTGGTGAGAATGGCCATAAGAGTTGGCGCTCCGGCAGGACGGGGATCTGTTTGGCTTCAGAGTCAACACGTCCTGGTCAGTGGGAGGGAGGAGGCTGCTGAAGGGACGTGACGTCTCCTCGGCAGACGAGACGTCAGCACGAGTCACCTCATCTCTCGGGGGAGAGGTGGCGTCGTTGTAGAGGTTGTCTTGGTGTGGATAGAGATTGTTAAAGGGGACAGTATGAAGATATGAGTTCGCTAGAAAGTGACAGATGCTGAAAATTTGGTTTCAACGTGTCTTTTTTTTCCCCCCACCATGATCCTTCACACAATTTTGCCCTTTCTACTAATAAAATTGTGATTAGGAGATATTTACTGAAGGGCATTAGTGGTTGGTTTCGTGCCAGGTTATCGGCCCTCCATTACACAGGCACAGGCTCAGTTGACAGCAGTCCGAGAGCTGATGCTTTTTTTTTTTAACCATCTCATTTCAGCGCCCTCTGCCTTTTAACCCTTTGACCTTATTCTGAGGTATTTGTATTGTGTAATGACAAAAAATGGTGGAGGGGAGAACTGTCCACTGTTGTGAGACAGTCCTGCGTGCCGTTTTGGTTACTACAGATGACAGCTATTGGTGTTGAGGGATACTGACTTGGGGTGGTGACGGAGCAGAGACACAGAGACGGGCTAATACACACTGTCAAATGCACAAGTGCCGCCACAAAAAAAAAAACGCTTTCCTCAGCGTTTCCTTTGAAACACACACGGCCCTGATGCCTTGCTCTCAGCCAAACAAGTGTGGATTTTGGAAAGCCCTGCAGCTCATCTTGCTGTCGCTGCACACAGGCCTGTGGCGGAACGGAAGGATAAGATTGACTTCTCCCTCCACCGTCATGTCCTCTGCGTGACCCTCTGCTGGTGTAAGAGGTCAGAGGCTGTCACACCCCTGTTTCCTGCATGCTGTCCACACCTTCACTCTGACGATGAGCAATTACGCGCCATACATTTAGCATAGTTTAGCACAAGTAATGCACATAATGTAAATGTGGGGAGCCTTAATTACAGACATTACTGTACTAATTAACCACTAATATACTGTAACTCTTGCTCCTTACTCTGTTTTATATGTTATACATGAGAAAAAGTATTATAATAACCTGACTAATACTTCCACTACTACCACTACTGCTAGTAGTAGTAATAATAATAATAATAATAATAACACATGTATTTTCGTGCAAGCACCTCCAAACAGTTGCAGGCAAAACATATTATTTGCATTTTTTTCAGGTTGCATATTTATTTAGCCCTGTATAACTAATATACACATACTGTAAAGCAAAGAGCTGTGCTGCAGACAAAACCCTTTGCACAAAACTCACAAGTAATTCAGTAGTAAATGCATATGACTGCAGTGCACATCAACAGTACACCAGATCCAGGTTTGCTGAAACAACGTCTCTGTTGAAAAGTGAATGTCCTCTGATCCCAAGTACTATGTTTGTGCTCATTTAATGAGCCCAGAAACAGTGCCAAGTAATAAAACAATTCCCTGCATCTCAATTAACTATTTATGTGCTGTTTCATCAAGGATCATAGTTACACTCCAACTATGTGGTAAAATAAGGAACATGTTCAATGTACACTTTTTTTTTACATGTACGGTTGGCATCCGATCTGTTTTCTCTAAGATTTGGAGGGTGTCTTAAACAAATTATTCCTACTTTATTTTTAAGAAATATTATTTTAGTGGAATTGAAAGAGCCAGTAAATGTGCAGAAATAACCCACGGAGTAATAAAACCTCTGTTTATGCAGCTGTCCTGCGAAGCACTACTTTTCTCTCACACAGATAAATATCCCTCTGTTAATAACATTATACAGATCAATTACAGTCTGTGAGCCAATGTGGAATTTACCTAATCAGTGTTTTTATCCTTGTCACTGTCAAATGAGTCAGTACAGTTTCCTGTTTTAAAGGATGCCACAGACTTTTTTTTCTTTATACTGTGCATGAAGTTAAGAAGCAGTGATCATGCTCGTTAAATGGCATTGTTGAAGTGGGAATTGGATTAGTATTTTCAGTATTTCCTGCCTTGCTTATGTTCTTTGATCAATGCTTTTTTTTTGTGACTGAGCAAACCTTGCTGTGTCATCACAAGATGGAAAGTCCTGCAAAGTGACTCAGGGCCTGAAGGCTCAGTGGTTGTGTGTCGGGGCAGGCACCAGAGGGAGAGCATGTTTATGTGGTGCATGGAGTTTATTTGGTGCATGTTTTTACTGTCTTCAGTAGAGTTAGGAATCTAGTGTGTAAGAAAACAAAACATCATGCACAAAGTGTGTGTCAGTGAATCCCATATGTGTGTGTGTGTGTGTGTGTGTGTGTGTGTGTGTGTGCGTGCGTGTGTGTGTGTGTGTGTGTGTGTGTGTGTGGCTTGTCTGTTGGACTCCATGCAGCCCTGCAGTGCAGACGCAGGCGTTTTGACATCGCCCCTAAAATGTCGGGCCCTGTACTCCTGGCTTAATGATAATAAGAATAAAACTAAAGTGTTTAGTGTGTTTTAAAATAGGTATAAACAGGCTAGAGGGGAAAACTTAAAAGGGAAAGTTCAGGCATGTACAACCACAGACTGGTCAAGTGTACAGATATAGATTTTTTTTTTTACTTTACTTTTTTAAAGTTTGTCCCTGTGCCTTGCTAAAATGCCTTTCCACTACATGGAAAGTGCTCTTGTAATAACAATATATAAATAGTAACATTACAAAAAATAATTTCTATAATATTATTTTAACATGAGATGATCATAACTTATCTGCTTTAACATATTAATAACACACTGCGTCCTCGTGATATAATTTTAGATATAAAAAACAGACAATTCAGGTCCTCAGACTCTAGCTGTGCTGTACTAGTGTTTGAGTCTTGTCTTATATTTTCATAATGTAGGATAATATTCAATGCAGTAAAAAATATGTGGTGACGCTTTTGTAAAAATTCAATTTAATCTAATTTAAATTCCTAGTTCATAAGCCCCGCTCCCGGACAAAATGTTTGGCTGTGAAGGAGCTGCCAGAAGTAGTTGTTAGTTACAGCTAGGGTGCGTCCCTCTTTGGATAGGTTGTCCACTCTGAGGTCTGATATCGAGTAGGTCCATAATTTCTTGCTTGAGAGAAGCTTCCCTCTGCTCTTTCTCTTTCTTTCTCCTCCTCATCTCCGCATTCTTTCTTCAGAATCCTATGAGAAACAGCCAGGTGAGTGAATTTCTGCCATAAAAAAAATCTTCACGTTTGTTTGTTGTCAAGAATTATTTTGAAACTTAAACCACGACCCAAGATTTCCATCGTTTTTACATTTTGCATTTGCTTTGTTAAATATGAAGATAGATCAAAAGCTAACTGATGCAAATGATAATCAATGATCTGTTCTGTGCTTTGATACTGGCAAAGCATAACAGAGCATGCAGAGCAAAACATATTACACAGTTAATCTAACTTCCGATAACTTTCTTTTGGTATTTTGTAATTTGCCATGTTTTGAAATGTGCCGTTAAAATAATATTCAGTATTTTAATATGTATTTCCCAGTGGGGGAAACATTGCCTACACTTAGTAGAACCAACATAACAAACTGCCTTTGTTTAATCAGTATCAGGATACTAATGTGTGTACACGTAATTTAAGCAGAAGTTAATGTTTTAAAATTGTGTGTGTGTGTGTTGTTTGTTTTAATTAGAGATACCTCACGCCTTAAAACTAAATTAACTGAAAAAAAATTCTGTAAAATATAAATTAAACCCCAGAATTTTAAATGTTTTTTAATTGAAATTCTAAGTGACTTTTTTTTAACTCCAGCTTTTATCTTCTTCAAATTATGTATAAGAGAAGCACTCAGAAAACAAACAGCCAGCAGGTTGTTGTCTTAATCCGATTTTGAACCAATAGAAAATACTTAATTTATATATTTTACAAAAACCAAAAACAAACAAACTAAATATAGTCATTTTTGTAACATATCAATCTTTTTTTAATGCATTAACTTGAGGTGTATTTTGAAGTATAGTTGCATAAGTGTATTACACACTCTTGTCTTGCATGTACAGACAAAATGAAAAAAAAACTTTCCTTGTGGAACCCTAATATTCTTGGGTTTCCATTTTATTAAGATTGACATGATCCTATATTAATGATCACAGCTAAATTATCACAAGCTCTTTTTCAATGGTGGGGAGCATGAGTTATTTTTTTTTATGAAGTATTATCATTAAGCTCGTACATTTTACGTTAACCTCTCAGCTGATTGATCAGCATGGCAGGAATGACTTGAGAGCAAATTGCTCCCTTTTTTGCCTTTTAACATAAGATAAACTGATATATCTGGAACATCAACACTGCGCATGTCTGGTGTCCACCATTTTGTGATGAGAACTTGATTGCACATGCCCCCATTTTATGAGCTTGAACACGTGCTTTAAACTTGAACACTGTCTTAAAAAAGCAATCAATTTTTCTATGATTGTGTTGCGTTGTAAATATTGGGAATTTCTGAGACACACAGATGATGGACAGCTAAATGATGCAAGTTAAACATCCATCATTTAAATAGGGACAAAGGAGAATCTTTCCGACACCAAATCATACAGTGATGATATTGTATTATTTATTCATATTTATCCAGACACCAGCTGTTTTTTTTTAAAAGCTGTGCTTCACCTTGCACTGATACTCTTCACTTCGTGTGTGTGTGTGTGTGTGCGTGTGTGTGTGTGTGTTTCAGTGTCAAACAGGGAGTAGAAAGTAGTGGTCACAGTCAACTGCCTGAGGTGACTGCCGGGGTCAAAGGTCAGGTAGTGTTAATAAGACGGGATGTGCTACCCTGGGACCTCAGTCCCATGAGGGATCACCCCCTAATCTGCATTAGTTAATGTGTTAGTAATCTTTACCTTCTTAAAGCAAACACCAGTGGAAAATTCAATGGGACCGCTTGGCCTCCTGTGTAACGCTTTTGACCTAGGGGTCATGGCCTTTGTTCCCGGCTCGATGGGGAGTGCCCTCAGAGGTCTCGGGTGTAATAGAGAAGTTGTTTAGACACGTGCAGGGCTTAAGTAAGACCACCTCATAGACTGTGCTCCTGCTCGTGGAGCATATAAAGAGGTGCAGCGATACTCTTGTGGTTATCATTTGTCCCCTTGAATAAGCCCATGAGAATATCTGTGTGTATTACTAGTATGTTGATGTAGCAGTGGTTGCTGACCAAGCACTCTCTCTCACCTTTCCAACCTCCTGATGCAAATGACTGACATGCAAGAATATGTTTTTTGTCTTTGCGGATACCCTCCCCAATGCTACGTCAGATTCCTCCAGCTCTCCTCGATGCTTCTTGTAGATCTAGAAGTCATAGAAAATCAGCATATTTATGTGGCACTGTGTCCTTGTCCAGTCCCCTTATTTGAACTCTCTGGAGTACTGAGTGCCTGTCTTGACTCATAAACTATGTGTTGAGTGTGTTGTGCTGTCTGCCGCAGACCACAGCTCATATCCTATATGAGCTCCTGGGCTTTATCAGTGGGAGACTGGAGGTTTATTCAAGGCCTTGATAAACAAATACAACTTATAGTTATTCTTTCACAGACGGTGGATGCGTCTGTGCAACATATATATATATACATATATTATATTGCTGTATGTCTTTTTAATAAATTAGTATTTGTTCCTGCATATATCATCCGTAAGTTTTTCTTGTAAGACAAAGCCTTGAATTTTTATGAAATGTTATTAGTTATCTGATGCTGTTCAAGGAAATAACCAAAAAAAAGGATTCACGGGTTAGAGAGCGAGTCGTTTTTTTAGCTGTTGTTGTTTATTCAGCAGTGAAACGATGATGAGGCAGAGTCCATAACATGGCGCCGTCTGCCATTTTGTTTCACATCGCATAATCAATAGGCCTGATTGACTGAGTCTGTGTCACATGGATGTAGCAGCTCTGTACTCCACAGGAAAAGTTGATGTTTTTTCCCTGCTTATTTAAGTCAAGGAGCAGCCCTGGTTCGGTTTCAGTCATTATTTTAAAAAAACCTCGTATTTGATAATGCTGTCTGAAAATAAATTTAAAAAATAGAAATACATTATATAAGTAGTTGTAAAAGAAGAAAGAAAAAGGCTGTAAATGTGCAAAGACAACTTCAACGGTGCAATTAATCAGAAACTAATTTATTTTGTAATATTATAAAATCTGTGTTAGTTGCCAAAATATGATCAATCACGACTGTAAAATTAAAAAGTGATAAATAATCATGGAACACATCAGAGGACCAGCGTAGTGGAGTGCAGTGGTAAGAGTTGGCAGGCGATCCAAAACCCAAAACTGTATCCTCAAGTGAACTTGATGCCATGCATAAGTGCAAAATGCACACTAAGCATAAAAGCAGAAAGTGTGACTCCCCAAATCGGCTCGTTAGTTCGAACCTGTTCTGTCTTATCATTCAGGTCACTCCCAAATAAGGTCTCATAACATATACAGTACACGTGACATCTTCATACATTAAAGCCATAATGAAGTCATGGGTTTCTCAATTGGTTCAGACACATGGCGAGATGTGACGTACGGCTGCTCTCCTCCTAATAGGACACTATAGCTCCTGCCCGTTCAGACACCTGAACCAAGCCAGTGTCTGTCGCATTTAGGGAAAAAGAACAGAGAACAAATGAATTTCAGTCCTACCTCCTTCTGCACCCAGGTAGCATTAAAAAAAACTACAATTTCCTTCTGATTCTGTGTTTTCTACTGACATCTGTCCGGCATAGAGGAGTTTCAGACTGGTGAGTCGTTTTTTTTGTGCCGAGTCGAGCCAGCGAGGAACGGGGTGGTGGCCGGGCTGTGAAAGCAGCCCTCAAAAACTGTGCAGCTCTGAAGCAGTAGCAGCCATGTTAGACAAATGTGCCTGAGCTCGGCAATAATAATGCAGCGCCCTCAGCAACCAGCCGAAAGTTTTCACAGAGTGCAAAGTAAGAAAAGTTTAACCCCCACCTGGTTCTGCTCTCATTGTGTCTGCTAGGCATGTGGTCCCCTCTTTAACTCTCAGCATCTTATCGAGCAGAAATGCCATCAAAATAGCTCCTCAGTAACAGACACACTTTAACATATCCCCTTCCTCCTTTCATTTCCATACACAGCTCCCGTAGTTCAAGGCCGAGGGGGGAAAAAGTTAAAGCCACAAGCTCTGCATTTGCAGTTTTTAGAACCTGAGCCAAGAGAGGCAGGAAGCCGCTGTACAATAGCGTTACAGTAATCTTCCAGAAATGGAAAAAGCCAAACGCTGATCGCCGAGGAGAGAAGGTGGCAGAACAGAGGCAGAAGGAGGGAGGGAGGGACGGAAGGGAGAGAAAGAGCCAGCGTGTGTGTGTGTGTGAGAGAGAGAGAGAGACAGACGTTACAGCAAAGAATAATCAATACAATCTAAGATGGTGGAAAAAGCCATGCTGCTCGGGTCTCCCCGTCTGGCTCATCGCTGCATGATTTTGTTTACTACAAAGTGTTGCGACTCTAATATTTTCCTCCATTTTAAAAATGGACAATTCAGCATCTTTTGTGTGTGTGTGTGTGTGTGTGCGTGTGTTTGTCTGTGTGTGTGGAGTTGTGTCACAAAACCTTCTCTGCACGTTGACTGTGCTTCACGAGGGCAAGTGGCAGCTGTTTCTTCTCTAGGTGCAGCACCAACGTCTCACCCAAAAATGCTTATCAGCCTTTTGACTTGGTGCCAGAATTGCTGCGAGGGTTCCGCTCCAGCGTTCCGTTTGCTTTGTGGCAGAGAGCGGGTGAGGAGGAGGCTCTCTGCCACATGTTCCTGAAATAAACACTCCGCAAGCTTATCTTGCTCCCCATGTCTTTGTGTGTGTGTGTGTGTGTGTGTGTGTGTGTGTGTGTGTGTGTGTGTGTGAGAGAGACCGATGGGTCCATTCTGCACATTCACGCCAGGCTCTGTGGCATGCTTCAGAGTTAATGCACTCCAAGATTGTGAGTGTGTGTGTGTGTGTGTGTGTGTGTGTGTGTGTCTTATAGTGACCATGGAGAACACCAACCCAAAGTAAGAGTTGGGGTTAATAATTCAACCAGCTCTCGGGAGTGTTGCATGTTTCAGTCCACTCTCCATGACTGTCTCTCTCTCTCCTCACTGGTTGATATAGTAGCAGAGGTACAGTACAGTGGAGCCCACCAGTATGGCGAGCGAGTGGGCGCACTGCGTCTGCGCAGGAGTGGAGGAGTGGACTTCTGTGTCGTTCTTCCTCCTCCAACCCTCCCACATTTGGAGCTTTCCACCCTCCCACTCTCCCTCTCTTTTGCCTCTGTGTCTCTGTCTCCCACCCATCTCATGCTCCCTCTCCTACCCTCCACCCACCCCACACCCACCAACCCACCTCCAGTGCAAATACAGTTCCTTGCCGTGTTGGACATGTGATGAAAAAGTGACTGGTTAGCGCGCTCCGCCGCACCTCCTACTTCATCACCAGTGGAGCTTTTCTCCCCTTCACCGTGCGGTTGCTGTCTCCTCCTCTCGCCCCCCCCCTCTCTCTCTCTCTCTCGCTCTCTCTCTCTCCCTTTTCTCTCTCCTTTTTCTCTCTCCGTTTCGGTCACTCCTCTCTCTCTGCTCCAGCCGCACGCAAGGGGGAGACTTAAGCTCTGCGAGGGGAGAAAAGGAAAAGGGGGAAAAAAAGAGAAAAGTCTGCTGCTATTTCTGCCGTCAGGGCCTCCCCACAGCCCGCCCTTCCACAGACGGAGCTTGTTTTTCCCTCACTCACTACGAGCTGGATTTTAACCCTCTGCCTCCAACTAGCTGCACAGCAGCTCTGCAAAACCTTGCAACAAGTTGCTTTTTAGGGGCCTGGTCTCACTTTTGCCGCATTTCTTTTTGCATCGCTTTGGATTTTGGCGCTTTTTTTTCTTGCCTACTTTTGTGTTTAATTTTCAAAAAATGTGCAGCGCCGTCGTATATTCTTTTTCTCGGCTGCTGGGTTTCTGGTAGTGTTTGTCAGGGTTCTCGCCTTTTTTTTTTTTGGATGGGAATCTGTGAAGGTGGTGTTTCGCCACGTGATGGGCCTTGTTCCACCTGGAGTGCCGGGGCGCCATTTCTTATGGTTAACCTGCCCATGGTGGGCTGGTGGGTCGGATGACCACTGTGGATGTTCAGCAGAGAACGTGACCAGTATCTGAGCCTGGTACGCATCTGTGTTTTAGGGAAAGATCCTTCATCAGCGCCAGCGATTGGTGCGAAGTACCACGCGTATCCTTCGCGCTACTCTCTGCCTCTCCGTATTTCCTTCCCACGTCCTCTCTCTCCGTCTATGCCTCTGAGTCGCTCACTCACCCTTCTCTCGCCTTCACACACAAAGTGTGGTGTGCTGAGCCGGAGCTCTTTCTGGGACAGGTGCCAACTGCGAGCAAGAGACATGAAAAGGCAATAAGATAAAAAAAAAAAAAAACGTGGTGCGGCGATCTGAAATTGGTTCGGGGCAGTGTCAGAAGTAGTGCTGTACGTTGTGTCTCTACGTGACCTGGTTTATGCTCTTTACTGGATATTTATATTAAGCGTTAGAAGTGATGTTGTAACCGCGGCTGTTGCCAGAGCAGGGGTTTGAATACTTTGCCACACTAATTCTAGTGAAGGCATTTCATTTGGGAAGAGGGAGGGAGTCATGTGGGAGAGCAGCATATAGACTGCTGAATTATTCATGTGCCCGGCCAAGTGCTGTGACTGGACTGGTTGTGCTATTTGCATGCACCAGACATGCTGTTTGTCTGTTTGCTAACATTCCTCATTCAAAGACTTGTTAACTAGTGGGCTAGACGGGCTTAGCTGGAGCCTTGCAGACAGCCTCATGGCCTCCTATTGTTCCAGGCCTCGCCAGGCCTGGACCCAGTCAGCGGCAGGCGAGCGGCACAGACCGTGGCTTGAAGAGGGAGTGAGTCTGGAGCTGGAATTGAGGCTGAAGCTGGCAATGGGTTTTGCAAGAACCTTCAAACAGGAGCTTATGGCTTTCTCCTCTTCTTGACAGAGATGCGGATCAAAGTGGGAAGAGCTGCCGAGTTTCGTATCCCACCCGGAACTTCGCCACCTTTCCTCTGAAATACTGGTGAGTGATATATGTTTCAATATGTTCGACAATGGTTTAGGTGGAAGTTTGTCTGTGTGTTTGTCTAATAAGTACACTCCATTAATAAACATTTAGTGGACTTGAGATTCTTGCCCAAAGTGTACTTTTACACATCCGAGTCCGTTTATACATATAAAGATACACTCCTATACGTCGACGAAGTTTAGTGACAAATCAAAACCTTTCGACTTCACAGATGCTTTTCTGTAACGTCTCCCAATTTTGTTATTTATTAATGCAAAAACAATTGCAATTAAAATCACATTGATTCCTGCCAGTATTGTACTACTCTGTGGTCATCAGTGTATCAGTGGAAGGCCACGGTTGTGGAGGTATTTGAATGTATACGAGTGGTGCAGTCAGGGCACAGTATGTACAAAATGAAAAGGTCTACTGATCACAATGATCTTAAATTACAATGAGAATAGTCAGAATTTGTTTTAAAGTGTAGCATTTGTTAAGCAAGTATTTTGATTAAGCGTATAATTAAAACAATTTTTCACTTTATTTGCTCACCATTTATTTGTTGAACACATCATCAGTGTGCACTTTACTTCTTTAAGCACGGGATGGCTTTTGCAAGTAACATTTTGTATACAAATACTTAAAATACTTTTGTAATTACATATTTCTATGTTTTCTGTGGAATGAGTTGAATGAAGAAGCTGAATGAGCATTGTTTTCTTTCAATTTCACAAATTGTTTTAATAATGAACCTGACTTTAGATGAGTTACTTCAGTTAAAACTTAAAATTTACTCTGGCATTTTCAGTATATGGCAATTTACAACCACCAGGTTCTTTCATAACATATCATCTGTATTATCGCCTGTAAGCTTTACATAGTTTTAACTGTTTTGATTTTTTTTTCCAAACCTGAATAAATTAGCAGTTGATTCATCGCTGTCCTGTTCTGTGGTTTGGTTTTGGACATGTGGTCAGTCGTTAGGCTGCTTCAGGGCTTATATGAAACCGAACTTCTTTGAAGGGCAAAACCAAACAAATGTTTGCTTCCAGGTGATTCAAGATTTAGGTTTAACTTTCCCATATGCAGGTTAGAGAATGTTCATCCATTACAATATAAGGTTTGCGTAAGTGCCAGTGGACACATAGTTTTGGCTGCCAGAGATTCACACAGCTTCAACGCTAAGGCCTTCTTGGCAGTGAATGGCAGGAGCCCAGGGAAAGGTTACGTGGTGAGAGGCAGATGGCAGGGTGGTGAGGGCTTGCAGTGTTTTTTTTTCTCTGTAAACATATACCTGACCAATCTAACAGCCTGGTACAGCCCACAATAATGCATTCTGTGCAGCTCCCCTGAACCGACACAGCAAATACACCAGTCACAAGATACATTTACATATACACACACATTCGCTCTCTCTCAAACACACACACATACACACTCAAACACAAGTAAACCATTAAATGTACATATTCCTATGTATAATTAATTTCTTGGCGCAGGAAGTAATGCAGTGGTGCTTTTTCCCCGTACTTAGTGCACATAATCTTTATATCCTTGTCTGTTTTAACATTGCAGTGGTTTTGCAGCCATCATGTTTTATCAGTACGTTATTTTTATTATTATTATTATTATTATTATTATTATTATTATGGAAAATAGTAATAATTCTAAATATAGACGTAGCAGTGTCTTGTAAATTTACTTTTAATGCAGAGCAAACATAATGTTGAAATAAAGGAAACTGTAGTCCACAGCTCGAACACCAAGTTCAAACACCAGCTTGAACTTGACTTTGGCCTTGAACTTGGATGTGACTTTTTATGTTGTTTTTTCTATAAATTAAGTTTAGAATATACCACTAATGGAACCACAAGTTTTCGTTAAATTGCTGAACCTTCAAATTGTGACACCTTGAAACTTAGGTGTAGACCAAAAAAAATGCAAAAAAACAAGCACTGTGGAAATATGTTATACATTGTGTAGTATTATACAGTGTTCGTGGTAATTGTACATTATTAATATTCAGTTTAGTTCCGGCTTTTAAGATATTAGATTGATTGATTAGATTTATTGTGGTTTTGTGAAATTTGTGTTTTAACTATGTAGTGCTATAGTGAAAAAAGAACAAAAGGATTAAGTGTTGCAGATTAATTAAGTCCCTAATTTTTTTTTTTCCTTAAAAATGTAAGAATTTTAAAAGTTCGACCAAAGTAGGGAATACGTGTAGGGAAAACTATTTATTTTCCATAAGTTTACATACATAAATACACCAGAAAGCATAAAACAAAATAATGGCGCAGCGAAAAAATACGACCTCAGCATATTTTACAACGAGAAATACAGAGAGAGAGAGAACATGTGTGTGCGTGTGTGTGTGTGTGTGTGTGTGTGTGTGTGTGTGTGCGTGTGCGTGTGCGTGTGTGTGTGTGTGTGAGACTACTTGCGTAGATGTGTGCTCCCATACGTGGGTCCTACACTTGCTTAGATGACCTCTTTAATTCTTTTAATTAGTTTTTATTAACTGTTAAAATTAAGTGTTTATATTAAGTGTTTATCTTCAGTAGCAAAACCATGAAGATAGTTTTCAGACTACAGTTCTCATCCTTTGGTTTTTTCATATGTATCTAATTATGATTTTATGAAAGTGCAGGAAAAGTACAGGGAGACATTTATTTAAAGTTATTTAATTTCATATTACGATAATAAGATTATATCTGTTATTCTAAATGATGTTATAAGCATAAATAGTCAGTCCATGTCAATAAGAAATTAGGGCTCACAAACTGGATTCAGTTTGTGTCTCAGTTAATTATGTTTAATATTAAAAATCGTATTTCATACAACATTAACACATTAAATTAACAAATGGGAACTATATGCAGGGGGAATGTTATTTAGTTGTGTAATCTATATGTGGATGAACAACTTGCTGGTGTAGATTTAGATGGCTGTGTGTGTGTGTGTGTATCAGCACAGTATGTGCTTCTGGGTGTCTCTGATACCCCTCCAGTGTTGAACATGGGGTTTAGGTCATGTGCCAGTGCTCAGTGTTTTCTTCCTACAACAACACACAGTTAAAATGAGTCATTCACCAATACAGCACAGCAATAAGCCCCCAACACACAGCTTCACTTGTGGATAAATTGGTATTTAAGATTATGTGATTTTGTTTCATTTATGAGCTTGCTGTGATGTTGTGATTTCCATCCAATTTCCTCCTGGCTAATATGAAATCCAGATTGGACTGGGGAATGGGGGCCAAGTGAGCACTCACTGTAAATATACTCTTCTGCCATAATAATGAAGCCACTTTATTTTCTCCAGCTAAAATGGTTTCAGAGTAGTGTTTTAAGTACAATAAAACTGAGAAACCCAACATAATGAAAATTATATTGCATGTCTAAACTGTCTGGAGGACTGACAGGGCTAGTGATTTGATTGACATACAGTACTTTCTGGGGTATCTGCATTAAAAATGCATTATATGGCCCTGCAAGATGAATTTGGTGCCTTCACCGTTTCACACTATTGTCTATATATTTATTCAAACTGCAATGACACAATCTTTATCCATTTTGACAATATGGTGAATGAATCAATTTTCGATCAGAATATTTTTAAGGCATGTCCTGACTTAACTTGTCCTGATCTCAGAAATATACATAATATATATAATTGTAGCTGAAGCAGCCACTTTTTGCAGATCTTCATGATTCAAGTATGTGAACTGTCTTTTTCTTTTGAAATGAACGACAAGAAAAAGTCAAATTTAACATTCCAGTGTTTCATCCATACATGTGGAAAGGGCAGAGCAAGGAAAAAAAGAGTTTCACCCGAAGGTTTAGGTTCAGTATTCGTAGTAAGAGATTGTAAGCAGTGGTGCGAGGTAACGCTGTGCCGCAAGTGAGAGCGAGCAGGTCACTGCTTGTAGAGATGGAGCTGGTTTGAAATCCAACTTCCACAGCCCAGAATATCTAACAGTCACAGTGCATTCTGCAAAAACCTGTGTGACAACAGGTTGCACTTTACAATATGTGTGTGTCAGTCATAGCCACATTGGCCTCAGGCTTCTAGTGAACAGTTGTCAGACAGTAGAAAAGACCTGCTCAAAACTCCTCGAGGTATAAGACAATCTGTCCAGCGTCTTCCATAGATACGCTCCAGCTTCCCATCGGTCTCCGGTATGTGAATATGGACTAGCAAAAGAGTGGATCTGCAGTGGCCACTACAGGCTGTGGAGCGATCATACAGGATCAGCAGTAAAGTACAGTAAGAAACAGACGCGGTCTCAGACGAGAGGCTAAGCAAAGACACTGGAACCTGCGTCAACACACACGCTCATATCCACGTGTGTGCAAACTCACTGCCCAAAAGCGAAACGTTCACCACTCAGCAAGAAACAGAACGACAGGCCCATATGCTGATACACTTACACGCATATCGCACACACAGAAACGCACATCAAAGTGCCCAAACCAGTTTTTCTTTGCTTTGCTCGCCATACATGGAAGCCATTAGTGCATTGCACCTTTGCCTACTGAGGATTGGGGGCCATTTTATTCTCCCTCTGTTAATCAGGATGTCAGCTGGGAGTGTCACATGTAATTTATCCACAAAACCACAGCGACTCCGCAGAGGCACCCAGCACAGTCATAATGACATAATATTGGACTGGGGGAGAGTTTCAGAGGTGACAGATGATGTCGATTTTTTCCTCCCCCTTACCTCCCCCTCTTTCCCTCTAAATGCTGTCTTTACATCATGTGGGCCCTTTGGCAGAGGTCAAGGTGTGCTTTCTTTCTGTTTACAAGTTTATTTACCCATGAATGATTCTCTTATACTTTTGCTGTACAATCCAGTTTGACTATTGAAAACTAAGTATATAAACAAAGGGATGTGTCTAAGGTCTTTCTTCCAACCAGAATAATGTCTTGAGTCGTCAAAATACAACTATGAAAGGCTGTAGTCTGCGGTCTGCAGCATCACGTGCGAGTGTCTCTCAGCACATATCGTCAGGACAGATACTTGTTTTATGTACCTGCCAGGCAAAGCGATATTCCAGATATCACTGAGTTGCACCCACTCATCCTTTCTTTTCCAGCCCTCGTATATTTCTCCGGCTTTTGGCCTCCGCTGTCGCCAAGGCAATTTGGTTGGAGGAAAAAAAAAAAAAAGACAGAATCAGCAAAACTGTTTTACTTAGAGGTCAGGTTGGAAGTGTTGAAAGGCCTTGCCTGCAACTTTTTGACTATCAAAATACTGTAAATCCTCACCTCACCTCCACTGTTGGCTTTGTTGAGTGATAAAAAGAAATGCACCTTTATTTAAAGGTAAAGTGATAAGGAATGCAAGGATCTAGAGTCAAAGACTACACAGGAGTATTGCAGAACTTCAGCTTTAATTTTGTCTGTTTATGTGTTTGCGCTAATATACTGTCGACTATCCGGTCTGCACAGTGGTGCGTGCTTTATGAGTCACCAACATGCATGTACACACAAACGGCACTCTCACACAGAGTGCAGCGAGTGCAAAGCCCCGGACATGAATCTCCCTCCATGGGCTGGAGGAGTTGGGTTACTCATGATCCCATAAACATGTCTTGGCAGCGGTCCAAGGCGCTGCACTGTAATTACAAACATTAGAAACAATATAGACCAGACCCATCCCCGGCAAGGCTGTGTCCTGCGCTGCAATTAGCATCCTCGTGCAGAATTATCACCCTTCAGCAGCCGCTGCCGTGCTGAGAGGAGGCCTTTAATTGGCAGTGTCCTCCTTGCTCTGCTAGAGGACATCGTGAACGTCTCCCTTTATCTCCGTCGGCCTTTTTATTTTCCTGCTAAGCCAGATTGGACTGATGATGACTAACTACCTCTGTTGTCCTTTGTCCCATTTCACCTCCGCGCGATGGCCCTCGCGTCACACACGCACACCCACGCATACGTGCGGTGTCAAAAGCCGCCTCGTACGTTAACTCCCTCGTGTGTGAACGTGAACATACTGTGCCGCATGTGCAGAGAATCACTTGTGGTGCTCACGCATATTCACCACTTCGCCCACGCACACGACACTGCAGGCTCTCGGTGGTACAGCGCGCCAACGTTTGTGCATGTATGCAACGTGTGGGTGCGACCGGGCAAGGCCAAGACCACGGCAGAGCTCGTGTGTTGGTGTTGGGTGAGCATGCGGCAGTGCGAGTTGGCCGACGTACAGGCCAGCAGAGAGAGTGTGGTGTGTTAACATGGTCTACTAATGAGTTTCCTTGGCCAGGCAGGACCGTGGGGTGAGCTTATTAGTAAACAGGCTATGGAGAGGAGACCCTACAGCCCTCTGCTGCTGCCACTGCTGCTGGCTCTCCAGCCGATCACTCTCCTCTCTGTCTCTGGTTCTCTCTGTTTTCTCTATCCCCTCTGTTTCCATCAGTGAGAACCCTCTCCCCCTCCGACTCTCCAATTCTCACTCTCTGTTTTTCTCCCCCTGTGTCTCTCTCTCAATCTTGCAGGCAGTGAGACGGGAGTTGACTTCAGCCAGCGGCGAAAACAGTTCGGCCAACAAGTGAAATCAGGGACAGACAGACTGGCGATTACTGTGCCGTAAGTACAATAATGTATTGCAAATTGGATATGTTTTTTATTTAATGACGCATTGTGATGCCGCTGTGTTGTCTTGCATTTCATTTAATAAAATGAAATCCGTAATTAGATAAGTTTCATTTGTTGTACGCATGGCATGTGACTGCTCCGTCGACATCTATTTTCATTCTCCTTCTGAGACTCTTTAAGATGTGAGCCTGCGTTAGATTAAATCATAACGGCTGGATATTTGCCTCTATCCCATGTGAAAGCCCAAGTGGTCCCAATGGCTTGTTAGTGCAGTAGATTAAAATACACAAAAACAAACATAATCTGTAGCGCATGTGCTCAGCAAAACACACAGGATCTAATCTTAATTGTCCACCAGGAATAGGGAGTCTTGACTCTCGCTGTGGCGGGGCCTGGATCTGCTAGAAAATGGCTTCCACTCTCTGCCTTCCAGCTCTCAGCTCCCCGCCGCCATTTTGTGCATCGCTGCCAAAGTAGTCAGGTAGCAGTATGAGAGGGACGGAGTAAAGTGGGGGGGGGGAGAAAAAAAAGTGGGTGCAACTGGATGCTGGGTCGAGGAGCAAATAAAAATAAACAATAGAATAGTGGAAAGAAATGGAGAAATGAGGTTCTCCAACAGTGGTAGAATACTTGCTATGTATTTTTCTTTTTTTTTTTGGAAAAAAGAAATGTTGAAAACTGACTGCATAGAAACAATCAGCCGCCCCTCTGGATACTTCCCAGCTCCTCTGCTCAAAGAGCTGACCTTGGGTGGATGCCATAAAGGGTTCTTTTCCAGTGGGGCAACCGTCCACCCAGACTCCCCTGCATACATGGCCCCATCGAAACGGGTTGGATGCATGGGCAACAATTTAAGCACCACTCATGTACCAATTGCAACCAAAGCCACGATGCACTATCACAGGCACCTTGTAAATCCTCGCCCCGCCCTACAGCCTCCAGCAGCAGTATGTAGCTGCACAGCTCTGGAATACTGAGTGCATCATGCACATGATTACATGTGCAGATGTTATTGAAATCCTCCTGTCATCTGACCCTAAGACTGCTGGGTCTATATCACGCTTCCAGTACCGGCCAACTGCTGCTTTTCCCTTGATCGGCCCACTGCGAAACTTACCTGACAAAGCCACACAAAGTCAGCTGGTATTAGCATACACCAGGGTGAACGATGGTAGGATCAGTGGAAGAGGGCTGAAGTTACAGGAGTTGCAGGCTCTGTCATTTTGCCTGAATTTCAACCAAAATGTTCTTTTTTGAATATTGTAGTAACTTAGTTTGTCGCTTTCTTTTCAGCATCAGACACATCGTGTGTGTGTGTGTGTGTGTGTGTGTGTGTATTATATCAGTATTATATCAGTGTTATATCTGTTGCTGTAAGCTGCCTTACTGTATCAGTGTGAATCTTTGCTTTGCTGGCATGTCACTGATTTGCATACTAGGTGCAAAATATAGAAGAGGTGCCTCAAGCAGTAAAACCTGCCCTATTTAGGCCTGTCAGAGGGGGGCAGACAGACAGACAGACAGACAGATAGTAGGTTTGCTTACAGTTCGGGATTCACTCTGTCCCCTTTGGCTCCCTACCTCTTAATCTGGCCATTGGTTTGCGTATGGGACAAAGTGTCCTCCATATTGTGTGTGTGAATTATGAATGCTGTTGCGTGACCATTTCCTGCTTAGACCGTATCTCTAAAACATCTACCCAGAGACCAAAGCCTGAATACATTTACCCGACCCAGACCTCGTGGAAACGATACTGCGCGGCTGGCCCGCCTGCGTTTTGTTGATGGTTATATAGAGCAGATGGCCATGCAGAGCGGTCATATATCACTCACTGGCTGCCTCGCTGGCACTGCCACACACACATTTGCTCCTAGGCAGAAATGTGGGGTTGAAGGTGATTCAAATCCACAGAAATGTGTAGTCATTATTCTTCTATCAATCACGGAGGGGAAAGTATCACATTTCTTTATCAGCGTCCATTACTGTATATTCTGCTTCATATTGGCAGCAGTCCTGGAACTATAGGCGTATAACCGCCGCCAAACCAAGCTTTTCTGTGCTAACTGTGGTTACGTGTTCTACATTTACAGCCTTAGCTTTCAGCTGTAACTGCTAACCACTGTGCTGGGTCTGAGTGCAGCCAGCTGTAGCCAAGGGGTAACAAGTTCCTCAAGGTTACACACTGTACAGACCCCTGTCTGTCTATTCTGGCCCCGCTGTCTGTCAGCTGAACTTCATATCCAGGGAGAAAGGTATTTGTCCCATCCTCTAAATATAGCTGGCGACAGATGCAGCTCGATGGGGCACTACCCAGGCTGAAAGGGGCCCTGCAGGCAGGCCAGAGCAGAGCTGGGCATGTAGACGTGTCAGAACTATAGACTTCCCCTAATAGACAGGGGCCCTGCGGGTCACCAGCAGCCACATGGCAGTGCATGTTTAAGCAGATGCCATTTGATGTATTATTATGAGACTGACACAGTGCATTGTAGGAAAAATATCACAATTCACTCTATCAAGAAAAAAAAGCTGAAATTTGTTGAGTTTTTCTTTTTCGAGGAAAACGTCATCTGCTAATGACCTCCGTGAAATGATTTTAAGCTGTAGTAAACCAGGCGCTCCGGCTCAACATCTCGACCACAATATTTTAGTGCTTGTGTGTCCTTGAATTTCACAACGTTATACAAGGCTATTAATCTTACAACCCTAAAGCAGAAGCTGAAGCAGTGAGCTGTGCGCGCTGTGTGAATTAAACCAGACCTTTTCCTGTGGCCATGGTTATGGATGGATGGATGGATGGATGGATGGATGGATGGATGGATGGATGGATGGATGGATGGATGGATGGATGTAGATAGATAGATAGATAGATAGATAGATAGATAGATAGATAGATAGATAGATAGATAGATAGATAGATAGATAGATAGATTTGATGTCTAATACAGGCTTACCCATGTCATATATAAGTGTAACAATGGAAACTGTTAAAACGCATCATGTTTAGCAGTCCTGATATTAACTGTAATTGTTCTAGACACCTGTGAGCCATTCCAGTAATTCCCATGTACTGTAGACCTTCCTACAGGCCTGCACCCTGCTGTGCATCCTGCAGCCTGCCGTGTCTGTATGCACACGCATGCATGCTAGTGTGTGTATGTTTCTCTATGTACATGTGACTGTATAGTGTGTGAGGGAGATGAGAAGCAGCTGGCAGGGTTGGGCTGAGTGGTCGAGGCGACCCCTGCTGCGTGCCCTGTCATTACAATGATTGGGGTCGTTTTTTACCTCTAAGGATGGGGCCGGGGGGCCGCACTGGGAACAGCTAACTCTGCCTAATCCAGCCCTCTTCACCTGGCATGTTTATGGCTCTGCTGGGGGGGTCACAGGGTCCGGCACATCTCACAGCCTGACAGACAGACACACATATTATGCGCACAGGCGCGAGTACATGCACACTCCATCAGACATGTATACACACGCTGATCCGCACGCCGCTCACACACTGCACTTGCACAAGTGCATACATGACGCGTGCATTAAAGTGTACATATAGCGCCCATAAATCCCTGCTTCTTTCACCCTGCTAAGACACTCACACAAGGTTGCAAGCTTAATATCTGCCTCATGCAGAGGTGATGGAGAGGTCAGCCTGTCTGACTGAGCAGAATCCCCCTGTGGCTTGCCCCAGCCATCCCCCCTGGCATGTGTAACAGGACCTGCCCATGCAACCTCTCCTCTTCCCCCTCTCCTCGCCTCCCCCTCCTACTGCTGCCTCCCCCTGGCTTGGTATAAATAGATGGGTCATGGCTGCTGTGCTACCCTGAGGGGGCCAATGGAATGGAGAGGGGGCGGGGGGTGGGGGGGGCACAGAAGCCATTCTTCCCTTTACAAATGCTCCACCATGCCTATCTGGATTCCTCCTGTCTGCGCCCAGCCATCTCTCTCTTCTTCACTTGTAGAAATTTCAAGTGCAACTATACAGTACACAAGTGCATGCATATACCCCGACTTAGCTACCCTACCCTACTGAGATCATGGAAATGGCAGATTTATAAACTCACATACTGACAATCATATATTTACAGAAGTCAACCATATGTAGCTTACACTACGCATGAGGACAAGGGTAGATCCTCAGGGGAGTGTAAATAAGAGCATACACTAAAATGCACTTAGGTAATTTTTTTAGGATCATAGTTGTGTTTCTACAAACACAAATGTGTTTCCCTGAATACAATTTTCTAAACTTGGCAAAATGAAGGTAAATTTAATGTGTGATGGTTGAGTGAGTAAATAAGACCTTGAATTTGAAGATGAAGTATTTAATGGTGACGTTCCACGCGGACACATCTCTAATGGTAATTCTCATCAACGATTTATCAACGTAGAACACAAGAATTTACAACCTGGACTCATGGGATGACCGATATGTGGTGGATGAGTCAAAATAAATAGAAAATAATGTGTTAGGAATGTGGAAATGTATACCGTGTAAATGTTCATACCTGCTGCCCACAGACCACCAGAACCCCAAAGATCAGTTTACAAGGTTACAGCATTTCACTTCATCTGACCGTCACTGCTCTGACACTCAGCTTCGGTATTGATTGATAGGCGCTCTGGCACTTACACTGAAGTGTGATTGAATTTAAGTGTCTTTAAGACGTCGGGGCCTTTGCTCGAATGCTGTGTGAAATGTAATCAGGTGAAAGAATATCATGTTAGTGTGTGAGTGTGTGTGAGTGTGAGTGTGAGTGCATGTGCGACCGCATGTGTATCAATTTCAAATCGTGGCCTTGTGTCTGCGCATGTGTTTGTTTATGTGTATGTGTGCTTGCCCCACAGTTTGGGTGTTTGCTGTCGACATTATTAGACATGAAGTGTAGTAAGCAGGGCTCAGACGCTTCTCAGACACTATGATGCTGAGGCTTTCACGTAAAAGGGGAACTCTGTGAGCATTTTTAGGAGATGCTTTTAGACTGCATTGCATAACTGTGCAGAGAGCCCTGAACAAGTATGCACAAGGGCACATGTGCACAGATGTGTGCACACGCGTACGCATGCTTGTGTTGCGTGTTGGTCCTCTGCAGTGTGGGTGGGTGTGAGTGTGAATATTTCACTGTCACTGGATGATAGCAGTTGGCTTCACTTGAAAGCAATAGCTTTCTTGGACATGCTCTTTGTTGGTCAAGATCCCAGAGCCATCTACTATATTAGACTGAAGTATGTCCAGTCAGCAGACTGAGAGGACAGCGTGTGTGTGTGACCTTACCTTATTGAAGTCTGGGTCGGCACAGAAAAGCTTTTTGCAGGGCGGCACAATGAGAATAGACTGTGACATGAACACTGCTCCACACAGAGCAGACAGTATGTGGCTTGTTTCTACGTTTTCGAAAGGTTAATGTGCAACTTTGTTTAAAGCTAGGGTTTCCTGTAATGCACTAACCCGGTGCCTCGAGCCCTTTTCAGTTAGCAAACAGTAGATTTGTATGTTTATTTAATAGATTTAGATCTAAAAACGTTCGTCCAAGTGAATTAAGTCTCTGTACACAATTTCCCATGTGGCTCTGTTGATTTTTTTTTTTTCTGGCATTACAGTATACCTGTGTACACATATGCGTTTCCATAGTGTGGGTTACCATACTGTACATGTGCATCTTTAAATTAGGTATTAGTATGTTTCCTTGAGTGTGTCTCTTGTCCCACATGTGTGTGGGTGTGTGTCCGTGCATACTTAAAATCCATTCATCGAGTGCTATGGTGTAAGTAAGGCAGTGCTGAATAATGCAGAAAGCCTTAGACACACCACTGAGTAGACACAATGGAGCCCCTCAGCTCACGACGTACCGTTTTGCATTGTGTTGTATTTGAGCTCTTAACGACAGAATAATATTATTGTAGTGGTATGTGGCGACACCCTGGTGGGACTTGGTTTACAATCTCACAGCAGTTTTAACATACAGGATAGTTTGGTTTTCATCCAGGGAACAAAAGAACAACCCATTCAGTAATATATGCAAGCACACTGTAACTACACATAACTAACACCAGTCAAACTGCAAACACGCTTTATGTTTTCCCCGTTGAGTCAAGGACACTCTTGTACAGACTGTGTCCGCCACTGGGGTGTTAGCAATTTGTCTCATAGAAATCCGGTCTAAAAGTCGTAGTGTTGACGTGTGACTTCATTTCCTTTGTTGCAGAGTTAACAGATTTTCCCTCTCTGGAATTTTCAGATGGAGGCTACCTGACATGCTGCTAAAACCATGATGGAGGGAGGAGAGGACCTCGCCTGCACACCCCCACCCCCCCACCCCCTTCGCTGCATGTTACAGAGCAGGTGAGAAACATTAACAGAGGCAGGAGCAGCTGTGGCCCTCTGCTCCGCACATGTGGGCCAGGATATGAGCTCGCTCGAGCTCGCCCTCAACAACGGCCACTAATGTTAACACTCTCCTCTCTGAAGCTCAGAGAGCACTTCTGAGAAAGAGGCTGACTCTTATCAAAAATAAAAGCTTTTTTTTGTTGCAATTAATCAAATGGTGTGAAGAGTGGTATTAAGGGTTAAGGTTAAGGGCTCAAAATGCACCACTCACTGTTACTCACAGGGGAGTCAGAATGAATTGTGTTTGTTTATATGTATGTATGAGGTTTAACAAAGTTGCTTCAATTCATTTGAATCATTTTAATAGGTCAGAAGATGTGAAACTTTCACAATAAAAGTACTTTATTGTGAAAGAAAGACCACTGAGTATATATATATGTATATATATGTGTGTACCAATCCTGTCAAATGGTAAGAACCTAATTTTTCTCTGTTTTCTCTATGCATATATGTATAAAGTATGGTTTGGGTTTAAAATTTAAATTGCATTTTAACATTTTTTGGTAAAACCCTCAATGCGTATGTTGTATGTATGTCAATATGTAATTTTATATTCTGGTTGTGTTTGAATATGGAAATATCTTGGTTACTGAATTTGCTTGGTGATATGCACCTTGCTGGAACATTTGAATTCCCCCTTCTGCTCGAGCCATGAACCGGATGACCCAGTTGTCACGCTGTAATCTGAACTCAGAGACTCATGTGAGGTGTCCCAGAGGAAAGTAGCATGTGTGTGTGTGTGTGTATCTGTGAATCATAACCGCTGTTTTGTATTCAGTGAGGTGTGTCAAAGCACATGACCTGCATGAACAGGGACCTGTAAGGACTTTGTGTTTAAAGACTGTCCTTTGGGGTGAGGTAGTAGGTTGTATAGTTTTAGGGTCATACCCTTCCTGTCAGACAACTATACAACTTACTGTCTTTCCTGAAGTGGCTGTAATGTCTTCAGATGCCATTCTGGAGCTTTTGGATCTGGATCAACACTGGGATGAGTCTTTACCTACTAACTGCAGCAAAATCAACATAACCTGTAAAAAGGTAGGTCACTCGGGGTAGTAGTTACTGCAGGTAGCTTTTTGTTGGATGTTTTTTTTTTTTTTTACTAAATTTCATGGTCAATAAAACATTTGAAGTGTTATGGCTTGCTGGTTCTGTTTTGTGCCAAACAGTCAACTCAACAATATCATATTACATAATACTGTGTTGTACAACCTGTTCTTATCTGACTGTCACCCCTTTTCCACTTATCACTTGTGTTTTATTTTTTTTTTGTGCTCGATCACCACAGTCTCATTTTGGTTCACTGGTTGTGCTTGAATTGTTTGAGTTTTAGATATTAAAGCTCAATTTATGGAGCCCGGCATCGAAGAGGCTTTTAAAACACAGTGTTTTTATATGTAGTTTTTCCCTGTGTGCAGATGTATGAAAATGTGTTTATTGTTGCTATAATTAAATGCACTTTTGATATGTCACTCTGCCAGAACGCTGTCTAGTATAAGTTACACCAAAACTTTGTAGCCTGTAGGAGCTCACTGATGTTCGTACGGGGTGAGGTAGTAGGTTGTGTGGTTTCAGGGTAGTGATTTTGCCCAATCAGGAGATAACTATACAACCTACTGCCTTCCCTGAAGGGCAGCAATACTTCACCATATACACAGCAGCAGGGGGCATTAATGTGTTCACCTTGAGAGCATTCCCAGGATCAATTCAGGAAACCAGGTCGAATGTCCAAGTCGTCAAGTCAGCTCTAACCTGGACCATATGCATCCATGGACAGTCACAGCAGCAGGCGCGAACAGCCAGGTAAAGTCTGTTCACCATGACTTTTTGAACTTTTTCTGCTTCAAGTAAAAATAAAAAAATGAGATGATAAATTGGTTTGTCTATGATGTTTTGTTTTTACGTACCATTAGTCTTAAATATAAAACTTTAAGACTGTTTGCAGATGACCAACTGCAAAAATGCAAAGTATTTTAATCGCAATTAAGTTGCGTTTGGTATATTTTACAATAAGGTTTGATCTCTCCACTAACAGACTAGTTATCGGATACCAGATAGTCATTAACCCTAGCTTAGTTCTGGTCCAGTCTACAAGCCTGTCTACAAGCACAGCAAATCATTTATTTCCTTGTGCTGCATGTTGGATGAATGATGAATGAAAAATCCTGAGAAGACCTCAGGAGTCCTGGGCTCAGCCAGCAGCCCAGACAAGTCGTGATGCCCCAGAGCAGAGCAGATGGAAAGAAGAGCATGGCACAGTCTCACCTCCTGGGCTGCAGCGTGATTCATATCGCAACAGATGATGGTTACAGTACTGCAGCTCTCTCCAGCCAGCAACACACACACACACACACACAGATGGATGAAGAGGGGACTGCCAGCCGGTACCAGGCCAACTTGGTCATCAGACATGCCTCACTGTCTAAGACCGCAGCCTTGTATCTCATATCAAGGTCAGACTCTGGGTTGTCATTCAGAGTGAGAGCCCTTGCTCACCCTGCTGTATCCTCGCTCCATTCACATGATGAGTGATGAACCCTGTGTCAGAGGTACACGCTAAGTGATGCGCATTTTGCTCTAAATATGCACGCACAAATTATAGGTCTGTTGTACACGCTTAAACGCCGCCTCACTTTGCACATATTTCATGCTTCACCTCGCTTCACGGTCTTTCATACCAGACCCACTGGGCTAGTTACATATTCCACAAGTGTTTCTGATACAGTGAGGAGGGCTATGAGACAGAACATTTCTTAGAGCAGCAGAGCACAGGGCTGTAACATTTGCAGGATTGGATAAAATCCACCACTCCACGATATCCTGTGTGTCTAGACGAGTGATTCGCGTATTTGTATGTTGGCTACACCCATTGTGTAGCTGTCCCCTGTCAGCCGCCATATTGAGTTGATTTGAGCCTTGGCCTGCGTGATAAGGCAAAGTGAGCTGCATACTAAACCTGACGAGACAACGGATCTGTGTGCATCCAGTCTCTGGGGTTGCATCTCCTTAAAGGCCAACCTCCATCCCTCATCTCCTGCCTGGCTGCCTCACCAAAAATCACATTGCAAACAGCTTTGACATTTTGCTCTTCTTTTCCCAAGCAATCAGAAACTAATGAACGGCACTTCTGAAACGCGTGAGTCCAAATGAAATAATATATTGATGTTATGTCAAAACTTGCCAGGACTTTCAAAAGAATAATACTGTGAGCCTCTGCATGATGTCATAGCTGAATAAATGGAGTAGTATTATTGATTGAATGTAAGTGGATAGGACTGAAGGCTCTATGTGGGCAGGCCTCTCAAATAAACCACTGAGTGCATTCATGGAAAAGTAAACACTAAGCCTGTACTGAAAGAGACGTGCTAACATTTATCTGTGCCACAGTGAATAGAAAGCCTGCTGCTCGCAATGAAATATAGGGGAAGTAAAATTATTATTATATTATTTCTTTCCATTTCCATTTATTTTTGGATTTTTGGGGAAAGAAGTAAACAATTTTTATAAAATCAATGAAAACTTCAGTCAAAGCATCTACAAGGCCTTATTCTCAGTTATAGCTATGGCGAAAATGCCATCTAGTGGTTGTTCTGCCCATAGTTTGTCTATACGGTATTCTATTTCTACACCTTTTACTTTTACCATAGTTATTTTTGTAAACAATGAATACAATAGATTGCCCCTGTACATTGTTTTCATTATTAGTTCGTTGATAATTATTATTCATTATTAACTTTTTGATGAATGTGGGTTGAAGAACAGTGAAAAATGTCCATTACATTTACCTGTAAAAACCTAGTGACGTCATTAATTGTTCTGTCAGGTTCAACCAGTGATAAATACTTAAGACAAGACATGGGAAATTCCCTAATTCTTACACTTTGCTGATTAAAACGAATGTTTAGAATAATTTTGATAATAGTGAATTATCAAAATTTACCAATCATTTTATCATTCTAGGAACATACGCATTTAATAATTTTCTATTTTTTAAAAACCAAATCAAACGTCTACAAACAGTGTTGCATTATTAATTAACAATACTCATTCTGTATTAAACCTAAATATTTATTGCTGTAGGTACAGAAGTTCAAATGATGTAACTCATGCAGCCCCAGTTTCATATTACAGCAGCAGGTGGCAGCAGCGGTCTTTCTTCTGTTGATTAACACAGTGACCCACTTTCTGAGCCTCAGTGGGTCAACATATTAACCCTTGACAGAAGAAGTTCCCCAAGCAGCTCAGTCTGGTTTTATATAAGTGTATGATTTCCTATGTGACTGAAAACATGAAATATGAGAACAGAACGTCAAGGTCACATGGATCAAATATTTGATTCTACCTATTTTGCTGAAATTTTCCAAATATTATAAAATATTATTTCATCAATAGTTAACATACGATGATGCTTTTTATTCTTATTAATTTCCTTACAACAAAATGTATCTCAGTGTTAGGTAAACAAAAAATGCAAGTATTAAAGATTAGTAGTCAGTATTAAAGATAAAAACAAATACGGTTACGCTTCCAGCCAAGTGCTCCCCTTAACTCCAAGTTTCCTTTCATAACCATATATTATTTTATCATTTATGTTTCTTCATAGCCATTTTTATTGCAGCTATGTTCAGTTCAGGGACAAATATGTTGTAAGAATATGGGGCAGTTGTCATTCTGGTATCTAGATGTGGAAAGCTTTCAGCGTCTACTGTTAAATGAGAAACCAGCTGTTGTCCAGACAGAAAGTCTTGACTGTAGCCCCATTACTGTGCCTGCCTAATGAGTCATGTTGCAACAAGTCATATTAGGTCTAACGTTTCTCAATGTCATCCCCGCGTGGAGAAATTCCCAGCAGCTGGCATCTGGGAGGGTTTGCACAGGGGCATTGTTTGTTACTGCAGGATTTTGCACTGATTGATTACATATTCAATGTGGGGCTGAGCTGTTCCTCATCCACAGAGAGCCATCACAGCAACCACTGCTGCAATGTGCTAATGTAAGGTAGCCATATCAAGATGGAGTAAGTGTTTGGCCTATGGTCACTTTGCTGCCTAAGAGTCGTGTTCATCCAGTATGGGTGCAGGGTATGCGGAAAGAAATCAGGTACACGTAGAACTACTCGAGTACTTTCAATACAGTCGGACAAAACCAAAAACTGAGATACTTAACTTGTGTGCTTGACTGTTTTTATGACTAGAAGTTGAGAGTTGTACTTTGGACTTTCTTTAAGGCTTTGGTTAATGGTTACTTTGTAAATCAAGATTTCAGATGTGAAACAGATGGCAAGCTTATACAACTGGCCACTATACCCACAATATGAATAACCACCATTTAGAATTGTACCTATGACTTAACACAATCTGTATTATCTCTGAATGTACGTACAGGCTGTGAGGGCTCCACTCTGGTCTCCTGACTGTGGCAGAACAGCCAGTAACTGCTTCCGGGCTTCAAGCCAAGTGTGAGTGTGACAGCCACATTACTTTGTCAGAGAGATGGCGTGAATGTGGTGGCAGCTGGGAAGAGGAGCCGGATGTAGAAACAAGTGCGCAGAGAGATGCAATCTGCTCTTGAGGGGTCACACTCGCAGCACATGGCATGAACTGGGAAAGCAGCTGTTTCGTTATGAGGCAGATGACTGGAAACACAACTTGACATCGTGATGGTTTGGTGCACAAGGTTTTCTCGGTTTTCTTATTCACATACGAATGTCCCCAACATTTCAACATGTGTTTCACGCATTGTGTTACGTTGTAAATGACATCGACGTTTACTGCACAGAATGATGTATGTGCATGTTTCTGCAGAGTTTGACTTTTTACTACAGTGCAGGTGTGCTTGATGGTTGTGCACGTGAGAGTTTTTGGTTTATATAACTGTCTGTCTGTTTTTGTGAGGGCTGTTCAAATCTACTGACTACATTCTTTCTACAGTAACTGGACAATAACATTTAGATAGATAGATAGATAGATAGATAGATAGATAGATAGATAGATAGATAGATAGATAGATAGATAGATAGATAGATAGATAGATAGATATACTTTATTGATCCCAAATTGGGAAATTACAGGATGTAATTTCGTTCATCTCTAGATGAATGAGTGACTGGTTTCAAGCAAAACACACTTTTCACTTTTATTTTGTGATTTCATTTTGATTTTTTGGATAACACCAGTGGCTTTGGTCCTTTTCACGAATCCCCTGTGTGTGTGTGATTTTCTTTTTACACGCTTATGTTTATGCAACACGATGTGTGATCGCACGATCACGCAATTAACGCGTCAGCGAACTGGATTATACGTCACTGACTGAGCACGTGAATGACACAGTGTTATTTGTTCACCATTATAATATATATTATATATATAATATACATGAAACACTCCCCTTGCCCTGTGGATTTCTGCTGTCATTGACTAATCCTGCAGGGCCACTGAAAACCAGCCATAGTTAGGGGGCGTCCTTCTCACAACAAACTTCTCCTTCTATTCGCTGAAACTATAGGTGTGTCGGGGGGTGTGCGCCTCTGTCGCTGCGCGCTGTCCGTCATGACGTCACTTCCGGCGGGTGTGAACGCCTCGGCTGTGCTCTGTATGGACGTGGTGGGGGATTTTTGACAGCGGCAGCGCTGTCGGGAAACAAACAAGGAGGTGGCCGGGACCGCAGCTCGCTGGCCGCCCTGCTCGCTCCGCGCTCCACCGGGCTCCGACCGCTCCTCGTCCCAGCGCAGCTTTCCGGGATTATGGCATCTTCACATCGGGCTGTTTATTGGAAGGTACATGTCCTTGTTTGGCCTCTGTTTTTTTTTGTGGTGCACCCCCTTGCAAGAGCCGAGTAACTCTATGTGAGGGAATGTTGCTGTTCGGTGCACGGCTGCAGCCTGGCAACAGCGCCCTGTGCAGTCAGCGCGCGCCCACTTTGCGCCAAACGATTGTTTACATGGGGCAGATGAATAAACCCGTCAGAGATATCCAGACGGTTGTTTTTGTGCAGGGGCAGGCAGTCTGCACGCCGACCTGCCCCTCGCTCATTAATAGGCACCAGTGATGTAAGCTCTTCATTAGAGAGCCATGCATTCTTCTGCTGGCTCGTGCAGCTCTCAGGAGGAAGCTGTTGATTGCATATAGACCTCTGCTGCTATAGCATACACAACATACTACTGTCAGAGCTGGGTCGGTGCTGTGGGAGAAATGGGGGCTCTGTGCAATGTGCAAGCCACAAATCTGTGGACGTGGAGGGGGATGACCTATATAACACCTGCATATGTGGATATTCATTACAACGTATATAACAAGGTGCTGCATAGCAGAGGTGTAATTACATGGTCATAGTGTAGGGATCCTTAATTCAGGCTTAATAAATAGGGCCTGGAATTCATCATTGCCATTGCATTGCTTATCATCTGTGCAAGGAACTATGGCAGAACAAACTCTTGACTATGTTTTGGAGTTGGATGGGTGGATGGTTGGCTGGAGGGGTGGATGGGTGGATGGATGGAGCAGTGGTTAATGTGTAGCTCTGGGTTGACTCCTTGAGTAACTGAAGCATTTCACTCCTTCCTCGTGCCGGGAACATGCACCGCTTTGACTCCTACAGGCAAGATTATAGCTAAGAGAAGTGTTACATAATTATTCATTTATCAGGCAAACTGTTTACCCTGTGTGATGATTAGGCTGAGCGCCACCCAGGTTAGATTACGACTGTGTTTGTTGGACTGTGTGAATGCTGTGGTTTTCAAATCCTGCAACGTAATAAATAGTTTGGTTTCTTCTTTGGAAAAAAAAGACCAAAAAAATGCTGTGTTTTTGTGAAAGTGAAATTTGACCCAAATCCTGTACATTTCCTGTTACTCTAAGCAATATAAGAATAAATGCAGCTTTTCTCTCCCACGTACGACAACCCTGTATCTTATTTCAGTTGTGTATGGCCATAACTCACGTGGGTGTGTGTGTGTGTGTGTGTGTGTGTGTGTGTGTGTGTACATACACAATATATATATATATATATATATGTGTGTGATATGAAGACAGACAGTCCATTTTGCCGTCCTGTTCTACAAAGATCTGAGATCCAACTTGGTCCTGTGTACTGGGCTTTTACATGTATTTGCTCACCCTTAAAGCCCGTCTCCACATTGACGTGGAATTTCCCTTGGGACCAAAGGTCTTCAGTCTGAATCATTACTACTCAGTTTATCTCACTGGTGAATCCTAAGAGATTCAATGCCCAGTCATAGTGATGGAGTTGTATAGTCGTAGTAGATAATAAAGTGTAAAATTTAAAAATGTTAAAACAGATCACTTCAAACAGACATACCCAACATTGAACAAATAGTGGTACTAAGTTAGTGTTTTCTTAAGTCACTCAACGCAGACTGAATTGAACACTGAAGAATTTGCATCTCTCTTACTCTTACGTATGCAGGAGTGGGCATTTTTTTTATTTTTAAGCCGTGTTACTAAGTGAGCAATGTATTTGTGCTGTGGAGTCAACACAGGATGTTTGGCTCTGTTCAAGTGCGATTATGATGGACAGTGAAGAAAAATGTCCAAACTGTTGTTGTTGTTGTTGTTGGTCAAGTTTGCATTTGTTTTATTGTTTGTCATAAAAAACAACTGAACCAAACATCTTGTATTCAGCAGGACCGCACAAACACTCGTACTGGTATACCCGACTTATCACTGCTAGTAATTCAGTAAACTTCACTGTTGTGATAGTAAGAGGAATGCACTGCATTGAAGATAGTCTTATCTCTCGTGCACAGTGCATGAAACTCTGGAAACAAACTATTAGAACTGCTGCACTCTGACACTTTTGTCTCCAGAAACCTGAAACCTTTGATCAGCTTCTGCATGGTTGCACTCAGACCAGTTCCAGAAAGAAAAAACTACTTTTAAACACAGAAAGGAGTGAAGAATTCTCATTCTGCAAGTACAAGCACTGGGCTGCCAACATGCACCAGGCGAAAACAGAAACTGTTTCACACTGGAAACAAGCTATTACTGTCATCAATTCCTTAATATAACTGTGTACATGAGGTCCAGGGCGGACGGAGTATGGGGGACATGGGAGGAGTTTCTTCTCTTGGCTCCTCTTAGAGGACTTTCGGTTGCCCTCCCACTTGAACAGTTTATCATTTGTCTCCGCTTTGCCTCTATGAAGAGGTGTACTGAAAGTCTGTTTAGTTTCAGTGACCTATTTCTCAAGTTCCTGTCTCACAGATGGGACTGAGCATGCTCTGGGGAAAAGACAGGTAATGGTCTGATAGAGTCTCCCACTGTTTATTTTGTGCACGTGTTAAAATTTCAAGAAGGTCAAGTTCAAGAAAAGGTAATTCCACATCTCTTGTAGACGTTGTGCTTCTGTCATTGTCACAAGCAGAAGCCTACAGAGAAGTGGGCGTCTATAAGCAGTGGGGACTGGAGTTGTCGGTTAGAAATGAAACATACCAATCCACATGACTTGTCATCGAAGTCAAATTTGTTTTTGGAGAACCACTGTGCTTGAAGGCAGACTGAAAAGCCTGGTAGTGGAGGGAGGTGTCTCAGACAAGCGTTTTGTCTGATGCCTTGAGGCTGCGTTCACACTGACAATGACACTCACAAAATGCCAACCTCGTCAAACCCACTGGGTTGACACCATAGTGGTTCTTAAGGGGCTTAACCCTGTGCTAGCAATTTTCAACTAATGCCAAAACATGATGCACAACCACTACTATCAATAAGCTATGCTGAAAGCGTCATCTAGATGGACGTTGAAATGATTTCTCACGTAACTTTTAAGAGGCGGACTGATGTTTTGGTGTCTAATAAACCGTCATACTGGTGGTTGTGTTATTTCAACAACTTCTCAGATCAGATTTCACCTTCTCTACTACCTGTAGTAACAAACCCGCACCAACGTGAATTTCTTTCAGTCCAAAGGCAGTTGTAGGATAACAAGGGCTGTTTTGACTGTTAGTAGTCACTTCTGTGGTTTGTTTGTTTTGCAATTCATGTCCTCTGTTGGCCAGGTTTGACCTTCGTCTGAGCCAGATCTATTCCCCCTTGAGCCTCCCTTCAAGTAAAGTCCACCTTGGTTGAATAGGATTTGGACCCTCCACTCAGACTTACAGTAAGCAGCTCTGGACAGCAGATTGTCTGGGCTAATGATCAGGAAGCGATGCTGTATGTAAGCTGAATTGTGTATGTTTAGATCATGATGGGACTTGACAGGAGGATTTGACTGGTCTTTCAATGGAATGTCTTTCTCACCATGGCTTCTTTGTCTCTCCCAGGCCTGTGTTTCTGGTTTGCTTGCATAAGTGTCGCGTCTCTTCAACGTCCCATTTGTAGAAGACACAGTCATTGTTGGAAGATTTACTCTGGCCGACCTAAAGATGAGGCAGTGGTGGTGATCCTCATGCACGTGGCCAAAAGAAATCCTATCTTATCGACTATTGTAATTCTATTACTGACAAAGCCCGCTGTCTCTGGGTTAGGGTTTGGGTTAGGGCTCAGTCAGCTCAGTCAGAATTACATCATCTTTTACGACCAACACTGATTTTATAGTACGGCTACTAATTGGGCCCTCGAGTATTAATGCAAAGTCAGCCTGGCTTGAGTTGGTGGAACGGAGGTCTTTGACCGTTGTATAAAAATTGACAGTGTTTATTAACATGACAGATTGGTTGCCAAAGGTCAAAGCAGGAAAAGATTGTTTGGATCTAGGCTGCTATTTCGGTCAAGGAAGTTCAACTTCAGCAATTTAGGATCTTAGTGAGAGGGAATCATAATTAATATGGCCATACCTATTCGGGTCAATTGATTAATTAGTTGTTTGGCAATAAAGTTTAATAATGCAGAGGCATGTACATATGAAGTTAGTAAAATGGCTAATGGGGAACAAACAGCAAATGTTTTCTGATTGCAGCTGCTGCGTAGGAAGCCCGATGGTCTTTTGTTGTATCCTACCACAGTAGCAAATTAGTGTTGTACTGTCACCAGGCCCGTGTGCTGCATGCCTCCACACAAACACGTGGGCTGGTCTGGCAGCCAGTAAGGGGGAACTCAGGACTCCAGAGTCATGCTGGAAAATGAAATAAGATACACACAGCTGTCAGAGAGAAAGAGAAATGCTCAGGGCCTCATGTTGTACTCATCTCAGTTTTGGTGATTTCTTCACCATGCGCTCCTCCTCAACCTACTGTTTAATTATTAATTCACAACAGTTATGGTAAATCTTTTAGCACATAATGCAAAAAAAATGCTTCAGGCCAACCATCTAAAACCCAAAGCTGTTCAACCTGTATGAAACGTAAACTGTGTGATTGAAACCCGAGAAGGACAATAACAGGTTTTGTTCCTCATTTTTCCTCTTAACAATTAAGTGATTTTACTTGTCAACCACAATAAGATTAACATTATCCTGTGTTTTTTTTTCACATAAAAGTAACATTTTACAGTAGCAGTAACATTTGAATCTAGGGGAAATTAAATCCCTCCTGCGATGTGGTAGCACAGGCAAGTGACCTCCTAAATCAAAACAAAGCATCTAAGATGAGTTATATTTTTGGCCAGCGCCATCACTTGGTCCAGTCAGAGTTAACGGACTGAGATATGAGACATGAGTCTGCTGTCCTTGTGCCTCTGTGTTGCCAGGGGATGAAGGTATTGTGTCTTGACACAGCCCCAAGGGAAAGAACAGCTGACAGGGGCGTACAGACTCACTTGAACATTCCCTTCCTTCTGGCACCAGCCATGATATGTACATTTTGCTGATCACGCATGCCATATTTTTATTCCTGGAGGAGAATGTACAGTCGTCTGTATCCTAAAGATGTGCTTGCACATGGAGAAGGTCATGTCCTTGTGTTACATTACATTTTGAGTATAAAGTACTAAATACGATGCAGCTCAGTTTCTGATATCAGCACTATTTTGTAAAATGGTAAGGATACATATAAATTTAACACAGAGCCAATGATAAAGGTGTTTTGAAATGCAGGTGACTCTTAAAGGCCCTTTTGTGGTGCTGTTGCTCCAGTTTGATATATGCAAGTCCTGATTGCTGTCTTGTTACCCCAGCCCCACATCTGTCAAGTAAGAAATGCAGCTGGAAAAGGCCATTTCCCCGCTGTGAGACTTGCAGTCTGGACATCCTGCAGAGAGGTTTTGTAATTGGGGGCCTGCGTGATCCATGTGACTGATTTGGAAATAAGTACAAAGTGGCAGCCAGGACCCAGCACTTGCCACAGAATGGATGTGTTGCTTAAGGACACTGTCGTTAGCCATTGGTGATTTTAACAGCTGGACCCAGCGGGGGTCAAACCTGCCCGGTTCAGCTGTACATACATGCAACACGCTGCTGTAGCTGGTGAGGCTGTGTCTGTACTACAGGTCAAGGTCACACAGCAGCTGTGTCGCTTTTCCATATGGCCTCACTGTTGGCGACTCCATTCAAAGCAGGAAAAAATTGACTGTAGTATTATTACCCTTGTATCTTTACCGCTTATCACCAATTCAGTGTCTTTCCCTTCTTTTGTGATGTTCCTCAGATCCAACGGAAGAAGAAAACAGGTTTCAGTGTAAATTATGTGCTATTAAACACAACGTTTCTCAAGGTTGTCGCTGACATCGCCGCAATTATTCCTGTTGCTTTTTGGCTCCAAAATACACAGACACAGCCTTTAACGTGGCACATGGAGAGTCAGGTCACAACAGACCTTTGGGGTAACGTGATACAAGGTCACAATGCACCTCCTGCAGTGTTTTATGGTCAGATTGCATGTGATGTTTGCTTCCGTGCATGTGTGGACATTTAATTATTATTTTGACACTGAGCACGTTGTCGATGCAGAGGTCAGAGTCCACTGGGGTTTATGCAACATGTTTTATTTCTCAATTCAGTGCAGCAGTGTGTGTTGAATGTGCTTACAGACAGCTGTAGATCTACTTGTTGTATAACGAAACAAAGTCAAACCCCCTATTGTGCATGCATGGACCATAGATGCGACGTAAGCTGTTGCGATATAGCCATAAATCGCTGGAAACCAATGGATAATAAGACAGCTGGTAATGATATATGTAATTATCTAAACTCATCATCATGCATTTTAAATCAAAAATGGTAAATGTACATGATTAAAGTCAGAGAGCTAAAACGTGAAAAATCTAAAATTAGCTGTCACTGACCCCCCTGATGTGATAAGGAAAGTGACCTGATAACAGGGTGATTGAAATGTCCGCTATCGTATGGCTCATCTGTCACCGACTACAGCTGAAGTCCAATGTCAATCACTTCCCCAGCTGTACTTTGGCCAATCACCATAACGATAAGAGGGCGCCGGCCAGCGTAACAGCCCTGAGTGATAAGGGTTGAGCGCAGTGTTTACACTGCGGGTACGGTCCAGTCTGAGCTCACAGGACTGAACTCTCCAAACAAATGGACAGGTAGAGCAGGCGGAGCAGTGGCCCTGTCAGCCAATATCCCCACTCTGAGACCACCATTATACCCTCTGAGGCCCTTCTTCTTACAGGCCTGTCAGTCAGGCCACGGGATGAGTGGATTAAACATTAACATGTGTCCACTCTATTTCACACATTCACTCGCATACACACACACGTCATGTTGTCAGTGATCAAAGTTGCACAGAAGATTTTGGATGAGGAAGGTAGGGGGCAAGTCTTTTGTTTATTCTAAGATGTACTAATATGTGCTGAATACTTTCCTTACTCTGCTCACCAACACTATATTGCAGGCGGCACTGGTTTTTATTATCACCATAACAGATACATAGCATGTGAGCAGTTTATCTCTCTACAATCTCTTTTGCTTGCCAAGGTATGTTCTCTTGTACTTGGAGCCACAGCTGTGTTTTCAGTTATGTTTTTTGTACCCTTTCGCAAGACAATCCTTAATGTCTTGGGCTGGTTCCAGCTTTATCTGTGTTTTCTCGTCATCACGCTCTTGGCCGTTTGTTATCTTTGTTCATGTTGTATTTGAGGAGCGTGTAGCTTTAATGGATGCCCCAGACACAATAGTTAGTCGTAGAGGCTGAGTGATTGTGTCCTTATTGTAATCGGGTTTGGCCACATTTCCATCTTCGAGTATGTTCAGGATCCGATAACATGATCCCTCTTGAGTGTACCGCGCCTTGAGTATTATTTATCGCTAATGATACCATCAGCACAACAGTGATGGTGATTATCAGATTACTTCTTTAACATACTATATATGTTACTATGTAAACTAACGTCACTTTTTCATGTCAGTCGGAGATTGTCGGCATGTTTATCTGCCTCAGCTGGGCTTTAGTGGATCTCTCATGGCCCGTCTGTTGAAAGTGGATCTTTACTGTGACAGATGAGTGTAATGTTGGGGGCTGGGAGACTATATATGGATTATTTATGCTACATCCGGACCTGCGAACACATGTTCAGACTTGCATGCATTCTAACCTATATTTGCAGCAAACAATAATGGGATTTATTGATCAGTTTTTTAAAGATTGAATTTAAGTGGGAGGATGTTGTCGAGGTCTTCACATGCCCTCGCTGCTGTTCCGATTTCATATATGAGCTATGGGTCAGCATTGCCATGGCATCGTCATGGAGACCTCGGTGGCTCCTTGGTTTGGGGTCTTTTGTGAGCATAACCCCCATTCTTCTTACTCAGACCCCAACCGGCACACAACCACATACAGCCTCGCTCATCTTTCATCCGCTGTGCACAGTGCCCTCAGCAGGCTTGGTTGAGTGAGCACATGAAAGGTCTCGACCTATGGGACAAAGGTTTGGTGTTGCCGTCGGAGCTGCTGTTTTCTATCTCACTCAGCCTCACTTGCTTGAGCGTCGCTGATAATGGCGGTGTAACGTAGCTCAACGGTCATTCCTCTTCACACTCCCGTGTCTGTCTTTCTCTGTCCCACTCCACTAGACCTCTGCATTCTTCACCTAAGCAGCCATGTGTGTTTACATTCTCATGTTGTATGTTGCTGGCAACATGAGGTTACCTTGGTCCACCACTACTGGTAGAGGGTTATGTGTATGTTATTTAAATAGTAAAGTGCACATGCTGCGTGTTGACACAAAGCCTTGATATACAGACTGACCCATTTGAGGACTGTGTCTGCAAAGAAATATTTGTTTTTACGTACCTCCAGAAAAGAAAGTTCTTGAATGGTTTACATGCACACATTCATCTCATCTTACTACGAGCAATAAATGGGATAATTGAGCGTTACCAAAATAGATGGCACAGATGTCCGCCAAGCTGTAGTTAAGAAGCTTTTTATTTTCATCTCGAAGCAGCATTATAATGAGACAGCGCTGAGTGAAGTGAGTGAATGAAACAGGATGTCTTCTAAAGGATGACCCGGGGGTCAGGAGCAAGAGGCTGAATGCTAAAGAGGTGTGCTTTATCCGAGCAGAAACTAAACACTGCTCTCATTCAGAATTAGAAATAAACTGTATGGTGAGTAGCTCACAATGTGCTTATGTGCCAGGCTGTTCCTCATTCACTATAAACAGGAGGGAATCTTCAGGGTCTCAGTGAACTGTTCTTTAAACTGCTTGTAAATCTGTTGATTGTTGTCCTGTCAAAACACACCGACAAGGCACCAAACACCTTTATGTGTTTGCCTTCTGCAGTCAGTCAAGGTAAAACTACAATCAGATGTCCTAAACTCTCTGTCATAACTTCATTCATTGACGTCATTAGACTTTTAAATAGACTCACACAGGGCAGTGACGGTACAACTCTTTTGGGTATGCACCAGGTCCCTCTTCTAAAATAGTGCACAGAGGGTAAGTTAAGGTTAAACTAAAGGCGGGTAAAGGTGCGGAATGGCTGAGAACAACTGACAGCTGCTATCCTATCGCTGCATTGCCACCATCAACCCCGCCCTTCATGTTCTTATTAGTGGGGGGGTGGACCTGATGGAAGGGGCTTACTGAAGATTGACCCCGTTTATATGCGGACGTATGAAGTTTGAAAATGTGATGTAAGGCCTATTTGCCAGTGTTAACTTGAGCCAACCAGGCGAGCCCACGTCTTGGTGCACCTTTGTGTGTAGCTCGTCTCAGTCCCCCGTGCAGTTCAGCAAAATCTCACCCATCTACTGTACAAGCCAGTCTGTCATGTTTCTTCCACCCAACCCCCTGCAGCCAGCCTGCCTATCACAACACAGCCTAAGCCAGCCCAATGACCTACATTCATTCCTCCACATGTCTCTGTGCCTCACTCTGTCTCTCTCTGTCCTATGTCTTTCTGTCTCTACGGCACTCAGAGGTTTGTGTGGGTAAGGTTACTCTATTTGGAGAGGATAGCTCAGGGGAGTGGACAGTGTTGTGTCATAAGATACTCCATGTGTTTCATTCCTTCATTGCCTGCTGACCCAATATAGCAACACACACTACCTGCTTATGTGAAGAGCCACAGGTTGCGTCACCAATAATCAGGCCTATTATATATTAGTGTTGGGTTTATCATGTGCACTGATAAAGCCATATCACTTTGCTAACGTTTATGAATCTTTGAACCTCTTTTTCCCCCTTTGACTCCAGTCTGATGAGTGAGAGCGCTACTGCCCTACTCCTCTACCGCAATGGTCGACATGGAGAACCACTACCATCCCCCTTCCCCCCTGGAGGACTCGGTGCTGGACAGCCCCCTGTGTGGTGATGATGACTTCATGGACGGCATGGATGAGCTGCGGGACATCTCCCAGTCCATTGACAATGACGCCCTCAGCTCCTTTGATGTCCCTGAGTATCAGTCCTCTAGCAATGGATCAGAAGGTTCCACTGTTTTAGGTAAAAGGGCCTAATAACATACACTGAAATATCACTTCATTAATTATATAGTAATGACATTGTGGTGTTTTGTCCCACACTGTCATTTCACTGTCCCCGTTGGGTTACTTGACAATAATGGTGTCAGTTGCAATAGGCATCTACCTGCCCATTTCCAGACATTTATTTCAGTATCTCCTTCATATTTGTCCTTGTACTAGTCTCGTTTTGGCTCTCAGTCTTTCTCCAACCCTTCTTCTCGCCCCATATCCGATGAGGAATTCACACATTCCTTTGCCACCATGCACCACCTCTCAGGAAACATCCACTTTGCTGGTGTGTTTTCTCCTGAATAGATGTGTCAAGGAGATCTGGGAAATTTATGCCACTTCCACAGCGAACAAGCAGTGGAAAGCTCAGAAAGATAGACCCTTAATGGAAGAATAGCGAGTGAGAGTGAGGGATAAAAAAGAAAGGAAGGAGAAGGAAGCACTGGGAGAGGGCGTTGAGGAAACATTGGATGATATCATGGAAAAGTCAGTTGAGGTGGTGTTTAGGACTTGTGGCTGTTTGCAAGTGCTGACAGTTAGAGAGGGGAGCAGAAAAATCCCTGACATGCTTTCCTTGTCCCCACTCAGTCGAAACATGCGCACTTGCACTAGGCCAGTACACAGCTCCAGGTTCACTGCCAAATTCTGCTTATCCCCATTCTGGCATCTCTTGACTGGCTCATGTGGCTGGACTTAATGCCACTGTTTTCTTCCATGACATCTTTGCTTGCCATATTTGTGTACGGGCAAGTAAAACCTAACATGCTGTCTCCCCAAGGTGGAAATAAAAAAATGTTGGCGACCAATGGTAAGCTCCACGATCTCTCCTCCATTAGGTAGATCAGTAATACTACTCCGAATTCTGTTGTTGCAGGCATCTACTGCAACTACCATGCTAATGACCATGTAGCTTTAACTGAACAGACTGTGTTTGCTGGAGGTCAAAGAGGTCAAACTTAAATTCCACTTGTTCGTTGCCACAGGCGGATGAGACATCCAAGTAGACATGTATTCATGAGTGCAGCCGGAATAACATTTAAAAACTCTGACAAGCACTTTATTTGGTCTGCATGTAATGCAGTGTCCCTTTGGCTTTGATCTGTGTATCTCTGCAGAGTATCACTGCTTTATAAAGAGCTCTTCTAGTAGCGTTTCATAAATAATAGTCATATGCATTTGCCATATGCACATGCTATATGCAGGATCATTACAATGAAACCGGCACAGCAACAGTGGAAATTACATATGATTAATTCAGTGCAGGTGTAATGAAATGTCTTCTAATTCATACATGATACACCGGGACTTGTGGTTGTGTAGTGGTTGTGTGCATTACTCAGCAACATAGTGCACCAGCATGTTTAACCAACCTTGTGTTTTTATTTTGCAGATGCCCTGACACCAGCGTCCAGCCCCTCATCAGTTGTTTACGGGGTGTTAGCAGGCCAAGAGGAATTCACGTCTCCCTCATCGTCACTCAGCCTGGAGTGTCGAGTGTGCGCTGACCGTGCATCGGGCTACCACTATGGAGTCCACGCCTGTGAGGGCTGCAAGGTGAGAAGGACACTAACCACACACAAGTGCCAAACAAGTATTCCTTTACTTAACGTGTCTTTTCTTCTTAACCTGTAATGTGTTTTTCACTGCTCTTTAGCAAATCACATTTATTTCACAAGTATGGCAATGAAGAAAGTAGAACGTTCCAGGCCAGATATCCAGAGGCTGCATCACTAAAAACAACAACAACTTCTAAAAGCATCATAAATATCAGCCCCGTCCTTCACACGCTGTCGCCTAATAATCTTTCAGTTAATTGTTTACCAGCTGTGTTGAAGAACAACCCAAGGCTGTTTTTAAATGTAGTGCCAGACAGAAGATATGACAACTCAAGGTGATTGTGCATGTGTTTCTGAGCCTATGATGTTGTTTATCCGTATTAGAGTTACAGTCACTGAGGTTAAAAAAGTTGAAGTTCAAGCAGCTACTGAAGTGTGGGACTTTTCTTCACCTCCTCACTGTCAATCCAATGAGTTAAGACATACGCATCAGCCAAAGAACAGTGGGTGTATGGATGTCAGGGAGTGACACATAAACTCCATCACCTCAGCGTGCCGTTGCATAGACGTTTGCATCAGAGCAGCAGCTCATAGAAGTGTGATGGTCTGCAACACCAGGACGATTGTGTCTCTATGTGCAATTGTGGATATTCTATATTGTGTATCCATGCATCCATGCTACACGAAAGACATTAAAGGTCCACAGGGCACAGTCACTGTCACGTAACCGATGCAGGGAGAAGTTGCAGGGGCTGTAAAAATACATGTTAATATCTCCCGTAACGAGGGTCATTACAGAGGTATTCATCAGGTCTGACCTATGATGAAACCCAAAAGGTCAACTTTTCTGCAACTTTTCTGTAGATAGATAGATAGATAGATAGATAGATAGATAGATAGATAGATAGATAGATAGATAGATAGATAGATAGATAGATAGATAGATAGATAGATCGTCATCTGCATGATATGTGGTCATGGAACAGTAATAGGAGAATGACCCTGAACATGCAGTTCTAATTCTGTCTTGACATCATATCACCCCACAGACTGGGGGGTTAGTAGGTGAGAGTGTTAGTCAGAGTTACTTAGCATGTGCTCACATGGTCGTAGCATGAAGGTTGTGTAAGCGAGGAGAAAGTGGTGGTGCAACTGCGTCTCTGCTGTTGTCATGTACTGCTACCGCAATTAGTTAATCAAATGATTTATGCAGACACAGAACAGTAGTTAAACACACATCAAGTCATGAAGTCCTCAGCCTGCTCCTTTACATGTGTCTGAGGAAATGTTTAAGCTAGAATCTGTGCTTAGGTGACAATGACTGACAATGCTAGTGTGTCAGTTACAACAGTAACATAAGTGATCAATCAATTGAAAAGTACCCATTACTGGCAGTCCGGCACTGCATTTTTTCATAAAGTGTAGTGTATTAATAGTTCTTGTATTTTATTTCTGGATTGTGTAACTTATTTCCTGACCAATCTGATCTGTGCTGTCAATTTCTTCATAATGCTACAAATTAAATCACATTTTTGCCACACGGAAACAGAATTCTTATTTAGTTTTTAGTTTAACGTTTCTTCCTCTTTACTTCCTCAGGGGTTTTTTCGGCGGACCATCCGTCTGAAGCTGGAGTATGACAAGTGCGAGCGCCGCTGCAAGATCCAAAAGAAGAACCGCAACAAGTGCCAATACTGCCGTTTCCAGAAGTGCCTGTCAGTGGGCATGTCCCACAACGGTGAGTCCTACAGGGCAGGACACTGTCTGGGCACTGCTCCAAGTTCTCCAGCACACATACACATGCATGGTTCACGAGTTGTGCAGATGCCAAGAATATTTGAACAGGCGTGTACAAACATAAATAGCACAAATAAGCAATCTAACACCACCAATTGGTGTCAGGGTGCATGTTAATACAAGGCATTTAATGGAGGTGAATCCATTTAACAATACAGCTGTATGTCTTTGTTAGTATTTACCAGTTGTAACATTTAGACTTATATTTTTGTTCTTGAGCACAGACCAGATCTGTAGCTCTTGCCATCTCTTCATATGTAACAGATTCATACAAAACATACAAAAATATATTCTAATAAATATTACATAATCACTTTGTAATGCACGGATAGCACATTTGATCATTTAAACCTCCTCACTTTGATTCTGAAATAAACTGTTGACAGTGTTTTTTTGTAGAAATGTGCACACTGTTTGGACGATAGCTGTGTAAAGTGTCTTTTTTTAAAGCTTTACATCAGATTCTTGCTTATCTGTGTTTGGATTGGTGGAGTATTGAGGTCAAAGTATGATATTCTGGTGAATGTTGTTGGCTTTGTGTAAACATACAACATGGCATGCTCACCCTTGACCCAGGTCAATGTCCCAAATGAGAAAAAACTGTTGAAGATGATGTGTATGTAATTGTTGTGTGTGTGTGTGTGTGTGTGTGTGTGTGGGGGGGTTACAGGTAATTGTGTAACTGCAGTTTTACTAGAAAAATGTCAGTGTAATTGGTGGAGCTAGACCGAGTGTCTTCCTTGTGTCTCATGGGGTTATTGACTGAAGACCCCTTCCAGTACTTCCTAAAAGAATAGCCCATACTTTGATAATGATAGTGCCTTGTCGCTCAGCAGTTGCAGTATTTCTGTTTACTGCACTTCCTCTTATGGTATATGTGTATTGGGTTTCATGGGCCTAAATGTAACCATAGAGGGGGAGGAAGGAGATTTGAGATGCAGGTGTAATCTGATCATTAGAGGTCCGGTAGTGTAACGTGCTACAGGATTTATTTTTTTGGCTTTGTGGTCCAGCTTTTATCGACATCCAACAGATATCACTTCCTATTAATCTTGTCAAACTGTGAAATCCACAAAACATTATTTGGGCAAAACTTAAGTTTTGTTGCTCTAGTTGCATTTTTTTATTATCACGCAACACACAATGGATTGATGGACAGTTTCTTGGAACCAGCAACATAATAATCAGTCAGATCTCATGTGATAAGATTTACTGTGATAAACACATCATTTAATACTATCGCAGGAAGTGACAGCACCGTATCTTGAGACGTACATCTGACTGTAGTGACGGAGGTGTTAATTGCCTGAAATCTCCCTCCACAAATCTTTAAAACAGATGATTCAACTGACTGACAGCTTGTGCCCCTCCCACGCTTCGACTCCCGTCCCAACTCGAGACACAGACGCATCCCCTTACACCAGCTCTTAGGAAACGGACTTATGCTCAGCTTAGCATCGCTCACTTCCTTTCATCTTAATTAGACCTGGCTCCTGTCCAGCTGACTGCTGTTGAGCTTTAGCAGCTTCAGATGATCCATCCACTTTGTGAGCAGTAATCTAATGGGCCCTTGCGCTGTCTGATTGCTCAGTATCGCATCCCCGCTCAGCCTTGCTCAGTGGGTGGCTGGGTGGGTCAATAAAGAAGTCAGATCTACTTTTTATGTTTTAAAGTATTGCAAATACAGGTAATCACCACAGCTGGATGCGGGGTTCTGAGAGTGAAGTGTGTGTGTGTGTGTGTGTGTGTGTGTGTGTGTGTGTATACGGCGAGGGTTAAAAACAGTTCACCTATAATCTCATTAGTCAAATAGGATCACGCTGTCTGAGAGATGCCAGCATCCTCTCACATAGAAAAACAACTCTTGTACTGCGTTTAATCACCTCCTGTACACAACGAATCCCATAATCAGTAGTGGCCTGGTGTGTTCGTTCAAATTTTCAACATTCATATAAACACAAATGAGAGTCATTTTTCATGTTTTATTGACAATTGATTCTGCATCATGTTGTCTTTCATATTGCTGATGTATGAACTTTAAGGTATTCGAAACAGCGACCTCAGATGAGTCCGAATGTTAGTGCCCTGTGCTGCATGCACATTGATTGATGCCAAAGTAATTGACTCATCAGACTTTTGTTTTATGGCTCCGCAGCCATCCGTTTTGGTCGGATGCCCCAGTCGGAGAAGCTGAAGCTGAAGGCGGAGATGGTGACGGGGGACAGGGAGGTGGAAGACTCGCAGCATGCTGACCAGAAAACCCTGGCCAGGCAGATGTACGAGGCCTACCTCAAAAACTTCAACATGAACAAGGCCAAGGCTCGAACCATTCTCACCGGCAAGACCAGCACCCCTGTATGTTGATTACTGGCGGTAATGTGTGTTTGTGCGTGTGCATGTGTGTGTGTGTGTTTGTGTGCACTGTATTTCTTCCCCATTGCAGTGATTTCATTGTCATTCTGAGCACATAGAAAATGTGCAACCTCATGTCTCAATATGACCCGACAGCCAGCGAGTGACAGAAATAACTTGCTCAATCTGTAGTGCGAGCCAACACATGGGCTGGACAAGGCAACATCTGTTTGCACTGAACCTAGATAAAGAGCCAGCGTATGAGCCCATCACTTTGCCCTCCACCTCCTGTTTCTCTCCATTTCTGTGGTCTTTTCGTATCCCATACTCAGCCTCAACAAAAACATGCCCGGTTCCTTTTACACTTTTCATTAGAAACCAATGGTCAACAATAGGAGTGTAAGGGGGGGCAGCCAAGCTCAGCCCTGTTGTGAATTCCATGCATGCTGTATGTGTATGTGTGAAATAGGCCAAGGGCAAGCAGGTCAGTCCAAGTGCACAGCCTCTAAAGATCAAAGCTCCCAAATGGACAAGTGTGCATTTAGATCAGAGGTCGTCTCTGGGCTCTGCAGGCTTTGGGAAGCACTCACTTTTTAATGTTTATTCAGGGTGTGTGACCGTGATTCAGAATATTTCCATCAGGTTTGAATCTTCAGCCTGGTGGAAAGACTGAGACGTTACTCTTGTTTGTTCTGCCTCTGATTTGTTTGTTTATTGTCTGACTTAACTGGCAACCCCCCCCCCCCATGCACTGTGTATATAATTATTTGGAAATGAAAGATTGAGATTGGTCTTGAGACTCTATGATTGCGACGATTTATTATTAGGTCTATTAATATCATTTCAAATCTCTCAGACATCACATGATGATCCTTTGTACTCTTGCCAACATTGAGCACAGTATTCATGAGTCAGCGCTTTGATGCAGTGTGCAGCAGTAGGTGTAGCTGCTCATTGGTTACTATAACGTCTCCACTCTAGGAACAGTGACACACCTAAAAACACCCACAGCTAGAATTAACTACTGCTATTCAGAACTAATATCTATACCTGTGTATATATATATGTACATTATAGTGAACATATGTTTTTTATATTTTAAAATGAACTTTGCCCTCCACCTTGCTGACACCACCTTACTCTCACCTTTTACTTTGCTTCTATTTATAAAGCAATTGTTTGACCCTGGAAACTTCTGAGTGTTCAGAGTGACATTTAGAATTTATCTAGGTGCAGGGTCATGCAGAGTGATTATGTCACTGTCAATAATGGCTCTGGGGTCAGTCTCCATTTTCAGTAAAGATTATGTGTAAACACCACAGTCGCTGGAGTTTTTTTCATGTGGTGGTTTGCTGATTCAGCTTTTTCCGTATTTATAAAGTAAAGCTGGGTCAGGTGTGTTTACCCTGTGCCGGCCAAAATCAGTGTGCACCCTTTAGCGACTGTTGCCTCTCAATTAGAAACATAACACGCGCGGCTCATGAGAACAATTCTCTCTCCGTTGTCCACAGCCGTTCGTTGTCCATGACATGGACACCCTCCAGCTGGCAGAGCAGACACTGTTGGCAAAGATGGTCAGTTCTGCAGGGGCACTGAAGGACAGGGAGGCAGAAGTTCGGATTTTCCACTGCTGCCAATGCACGTCGGTGGAAACCGTTACAGAACTCACCGAGTTTGCAAAATCCGTCCCTGGGTTCTCGAACCTGGACCTCAACGACCAAGTGACTCTTTTGAAATACGGGGTGTACGAGGCTCTCTTCGCCATGCTCGCCTCCAGTATGAACAAGGACGGGCTTCTGGTAGCATATGGCTCAGGCTTCATCACACGGGAATTCCTCAAAAGCCTGCGGCGTCCATTCAGCGACATGATGGAGCCAAAGTTCCAGTTTGCCATGAAGTTTAATGCACTGGAGCTGGATGACAGTGACCTGGCTTTGTTTGTGGCTGCTATCATCTGCTGTGGAGGTGAGGATGCCATGATATTACTTTATCTTTTTTTTTTTCATTTTTCTCTATGAAACCCTTATGTGAAAACAAATGATAATAGCAATTATAAAAAATACTAGATTTAATTTCTTCTCAATATTTAACGCGATCATGAGTCTTACTCACCTTTACCTTTCCCCCACCATCATTAGACCGACCAGGGCTGGTGAATGTGGCGCACATCGAACAAATGCAGGAGAACATTGTGCAGGTGCTGCAGCTCCACCTGCTGGCCAATCATCCAGATGACACTTTCCTCTTCCCCAAGCTGCTGCAGAAACTCGCTGACCTCCGGCAGCTTGTCACTGAGCACGCGCAGCTGGTGCAGGAGATCAAAAAGACAGAGGACACCTCGCTGCACCCACTGCTGCAGGAGATCTACAGAGACATGTATTGACGATTGCGGGGGAAATAAGTGGGACAGGCACTTTACAAATCGTCGCCATTATTTTTCAGGGACAGAAGAGGAAGAGTCCACCATAAGCTAGGGTTGAACCACTTAAACCCGTCTAACGCAGCAGGAGTTAGTTTGCTCGACAGAACCGGCCTTGTTCAGGCCCGAGCAAAGTGCTGATGGTTCGACACAGTGCTCTTCACTCCATCACGTGGACCTTCCCAGAAGAAACGTCTTGTACGCAAGGCTGTGATGTACAGCTGTTTGAGCCCCTTTCCAAGTATGCAATTGCTGACCAAACTCCTAGATTCAAGAAAAAAAAAACGGTAAATGCTAAATTAAAATCATTGACCCTTGACCTCTTGAACCTTTTTACATGAAGGGGGAAAGAAAGTGAACTGGGTAGTGCAGTTTGTATGAACGTAGATGTATATACTGATGTCAGAGGGCAAAGAGCCATATACCTTCACAGTTAACAATACCCTAATGATGTCTGCAACAACACTAGCATTAAGACATGGATGATACAGATCGCATGTGTGGCTGCTCCTGCCAAATGAACTACCAGTAAACAGTGGTTATCAATACACGAGCACCATGTTTCTATACATTTTTATAGCCAGAGATACAACTGTCACACGGCTCCTGAACATAATCATTGATTAGTACTGGCAGTCCAGTATGATCAGCATTTCCCGTTTTGTATTTTTCCTGTATATGTTCGGACAACACATCATCTGCTGTATAATTCACAGGCAATTCAGGCATTAGTATTTTTACACGTCAGAATAAGGAAGCAAAACCTTTGACTTGGAGGTTTGGCACACTGAAATGGCCACAGGCGCAGATTCTCTGCGTACCTACTCCACAATGCACATCTGAAGCACAAACACGCCTGAGATATGTTATAATGACAGTGTTTTATACTGGACCTCTGTTGACTGCCTATTCTGCAAAACATTTGGCACTCCATCCTGTTATGTGTCCGGGGATTCAAGGGCTAACGCAAGATAAACAGCCTTACCACCTTTATACAGACAGACGTTGGAAATGAATTCATCTGTTTTTGTCATTTTTAACTCACCGGTGCTGAAAATGTCATCTCATTATGTTTTCTTCATATTGTCATATTGTCTCTCTCCTTTTAGTCCTTCTGCCTTATGTTATTTTTTTTTTATTGTTTTGTGTTTGGTCCCATTAATATGCAGGTGACTGAGATTCAGCTGCCTTGTGTGCACACTTTTAATATGATGGAAAATGAAAAACTTTTTTCTTTTCTCCGTAGAGGAGACAAACAATGGTGTGGCTTCACAGACGAAACCAAACCTTGACAGTCATCATCAGAAACAATATTTTGTGTGAAATTGTTTTTTTCTGTTGCTCATCAAACAGCAAACACCAGCATGTGGCCATCTGCACTTATCTGATTTAGTGAGTAAGATGAAGACATTCAGTCTGAACATCTAAATGAAAAATTAGCCTCGACGTTTTTCACAGTTAGATAAGTATATATTGTAGGGATGGATGAAGACCAAATACATTTCCATATGGTATCATTTATATGTTGTTTCTGCTCCATCTGTTATATTAACTGTGCATATGAAATCGCCACTCCTGTATTTTGTTGTCACACTGTGTTTTGTTAAAAATGATGGAAATACTACAAAGAGGACCTTTGGTGAAGGAATGTGGCGGACACATGTATGAATTTGATTGTTTGGATAATATAAAGTATATGTGGCTCATGAGAGAGAGAGACAATACCCCTCCCACCCTCACCCCCACCCCCACCCCCATCTGCTTATCCAAAGCAAAATCTCCTTAAATCATCACAAATCGATTTCAGTCCCAAGAAATGGACCGTGCGTTTATTGCATCACACAGCATAAACAGAGTGTACTGTACATAGCTGAAATGATCACCTCTGACTGCTTTCCCCAGCTTTTGACTCCCGAGGTTATACAAGGTACTAATGATGATCAACTTTTGTATTGCTCTGTTTCATAAGTACTTTTAAATGTTTTAAATTTTACAGTAAATGTAGTCATGTACTGTATGTTTATTTGCTAAAATGCCACATAATTGTGTTTCAATTGAATTGGATCATATTTTTATACTAAAGTATATATGTACTGTATATCTAAACCAGATAATTGTTAATTTGAAATGGCACGATTTAAGAGTGCAGTGTAAATAGACTTGACGGTAATAGGGCAACTGGGAATCTGTATATCCACAGATCTGAATCCCTTCGGGGACATTCCTTTTGTTCATCAGTGATTTCTAGAAAGAACCACCAAGGCTTTGATATGCATTCAGTTCATTTCATTTTTCATTTATCTGTTAAATGACATGCTTTGGTTTAAATTGAAAACATAAAGTTATACAACGCCATACTAGCTCACAACTTTGCATAACAGACGAAGTCTTGACTTACACGACCTCGGAATGAAGGACTAGATTTATCATTTTACAGGTCAAGCTACCACTCAGAGCTGATGATACAAGCCTGATATCCACCTGTAGTACTCAGTTTTCAGGTTGTACGTCCAAAAACAAACGGGGTAATTGAAATATGCACAGAATTTCATCATCAGTATCAGAAATTCGCGCTTTTGTTGGTCAAATGGAGAAAGTGACTAGACTCAGTTTGAACACTATTGCAGTAAAGAAGATGTAGTCATAAAAATGCAGTATATGTTTTATAATTGGATTTTTTTTATTTTTTCTCATCACACGCTGCTATATCATATTAACTCTCCTAACTCCTTTGAAGCCATGAATAGATTACAGAGCCTTCAAGCTCCCTCTTATAACGTCTGTCCTCTCTGAGTGTCTGTTCCACACACAGACTTCATTGAACGCAGCTTGGTTTTTCTCCCGTGCAGTCCAGGGACTTCGAGTTCCCAAGTCTGGAGATTAACCACAATCTATCTGTGCCTTAGCGTGTGCCTATGCCATACAACACTAGAAATTCAGAAAAAAAAAATTGTGTGACATGTGCACACACACATTTAGAATTGCATTGAATTGAATGGGGAAATGTATTGCAGCAGATGCATGAAAAGGTCCATTACTGACAGTAAGAAAGATGCTCAAAAGTGCTTTTAAGCCTCATTTTACAATAACAATGAAGGATATGTTTTAAAGAAAGGACACACATTGGTTGAAAAAGTTGAGCCAGGTCCTTTAGGAGAACTTGTGTAAATCTGTGATTTTTGCTTACCCATAGAAATGTCTGTTTTGTGTTAAATTTACAAGGAACGTTTTAACTTGTATCAGGGAAACCTAGTCTTCCTTTGTTGAACTAGCTCAGGACATAGAAAGGTACTGTTCTTCCTTCTCTATCAGTCTCACTTATTCTCTCTAGAATAAGTTATTAGTGCTCTGCCTTACAGCACACGCACACACACACACACACACACACACACACACAAACTACGATAGTAATTGGTTTTACCCTTTTTTATTTTCCAAAACTTACATTAAATATTATTTTCCTGGGGGCAGCAGTTGATAAGAATTAGATATTTGATTTTTTTTTCTCCTGGATTTTATTGAGTTTGTTTTTGTGGCTGTAGCGTCATACAAAGAGACAACAGAGGCTGTCTATGGATGTGTTGTTAATGTGTACTGTGGCTTGGTATAACAATACTGTAAATGTTTGATGAATGTACTATATCTAGTCATTTAAACAATGAAACGAGTTGACATTGGATGGATGTCAAAATAAAATGAAAATTTTGAAGTCAAATACATTTTGCTTGTTTGGTATATATTTGTATCATAAGCTATTACACATTATATATTACACACATAAAAGATACAATGGATAATAATGCATAAATAATAATAATTATTAATAAGAAGAAGAATAATTGTCTACCTGATACAAGGGTGCCATCTGTTGGTCTGTAGTATACTAGCGTGTATTTGTATTTTTCACTGGACTTTGGATTATCTGTAACCACAGGGGGACCAGTGCACTAGAGGGCGCTCTACTGGTAACAAACTCCATATTTTTCCTGCGTCTAAGTCTCACATTGTCCAACATGGCTGCGTCCATGGTCGGGACCTGTCGTTATCTATGGCGGCGTGGCTCCCGTGTTTTCTTTCGGCGAGGCAGTCTTAGCTCTGCTCTCGGGTCAAGGTTTCGCCGGTGCTCCTCGGGACACAGTGGGCTGCTCCTCTCTTTAAATAAACGCGGTATTCTGAAGGACTCCTTCCCGGAAAACGCAGCTCAGGACCAGCTACCGCAGCTGCTCCAGTCCGGTGCTCAGACCGTGTACTGCGGCTTCGACCCCACAGCCGACAGCCTCCATGTGGGCAACCTGCTCGCCATCATCGGCCTGCTGCACTTCCGCAGCGCCGGGCACCACGTCCTCGCCGTGCTCGGGGGAGCCACGGCGCACATCGGGGACCCGAGCGGGAAGACGAGCGAGAGGGAGCGTCTGTCCGCGGACACCGTGGAGGCGAATACCCGCAGCATCCGCGAGAGCATCCACAGGATTTTCATCAACCACGAGCTGCTCTTTCAGGACGCCTCCAAGAAGCTGGGCACGGTGACTGTGCTGAACAACATGAGCTGGTACAGGGACTGGGGCGTCGTGGCCTTCCTGTCGGAGGCCGGCAGGCACTTCAGGATGGGCACCATGCTGAGCCGCCACAGCGTCCAGTCCAGGCTGAAGAGCCCAGACGGCATGAGCCTGACAGAGTTCACCTACCAGGTGTTTCAAGCCTACGACTTCCACCACCTGAACCAAATATATGGCTGCAGGATACAGCTCGGAGGCACCGACCAGCTGGGCAATCTGATGTCCGGCCATGATTACATCCACAAGTATGTGTCCATCCTACTCCAAGTACTGCGTGTTATCATGATAACTATATTTCATTGTTGTGTATTGATCACTTTATCAATTTAATAAGTGTTAATGGTGTTCACACAACATAGATACTGGATGAATAACGTGGAATCCTGCCTTAATTCTGTATAACTTCTGTATAACTCATAGATTGTTACATCTGTATAGGATTGAATTATTACCCCATTTGATGATGAGGTACAGTATGTAACCGAAATACCAGTGGTTCAACGATCCGAAACACATCTACTCATAAAAACCACTAATCTACTCATCAACCTAACTTGTAACAGATAAGATAAGATATTCCTTTATTAGTCCCACAGTGGGGACATTTCACAGCAATTCTTACATCTGTCCAGAATGAGTGGTGAGGAGGTGTATGGACTGACCATCCCCCTGGTGACGAGCTCAGTGGGGGACAAGCTGGGCAAGACAGCAGGCAATGCGGTGTGGCTCAACAGAGACAAGACATCACCCTTTGAACTGTACCAGTTTTTTCTCAGACAGCCAGACGACAATGTGGAACGGTATGTGCTGTATGGACCCAATTGTTTTTACAGTTAAACTCAAGTACAGTCTGAGACCTGTCCGTAAAGTCAGGTTTTTTTTTTTACAAGTATGCCCCTGTATTCAACCTTATTCATTCTTCCATAGATATCTAAAGCTCTTCACCTTCCTGCCTCTGGCAGAGGTGGAGACGCTGATGGAGCAGCAGAGAGAGGATCCAAGTAAACGCCTTGCACATAAGCGATTGGCTGCAGAGGTGACGAAATTGGTGCATGGAGCGGAAGGCCTGGAAAGTGCTAAGAGGTCAGTTTAAGCTTTATGTGTGTTTACATTTAGTGTGTGTGTGTGTGTGTGTCACAGTTCTGTGGCTGTCAGTGACCTTTGACCTCACCTCAGATGGGATAATACACCTAGGCAGAGAAGAAAAGTCATATTCAGAATTGTCATTGCAGATGTACCAATGCACTGTACCACAGCAGCGTGCAGGCTTTGGAGGAAATGAGTGATGAGGAGCTTCAGGAGCTCTTCAGGGAGGCTCCCTTTCATGAGATGCTGATGGAACCAGGGATCACGGTGATCGACGCCTGCCGCAGAGTCAACGCAATCCCAGAGGGACCAAGAGGGTAGCTACTCCAAAACTGCTTTCTTAAATCCAGTTCCAGGATGTAAATGACCTATAGATTAAACAATTTATTTAAAAACATTTAAAGATTATTTTATGTACCTGTCTACACGGCATAATCTGTCGGATATGTTAAAAAACACTTTTTTTCATAATGAATCACCCATGCTTTAAATTCTACAGTTCAAAGAGTACACATTTGTATGTAGAGGAAACATGTCCTAACTGACAACGCTTGTGTGCAGGTATCAGATGATTTTGGACGGAGCAGTGTGGATCAACCACAGACGGACGGACACACCAGAACAAGTACTGATCCCCAACATCCATGTCTTGTCTAATGGACTTACCTTGCTAAGAGTGGGCAAGAGGAACTTTTACATGATCAAGTGGCACAGTCTCTGAAGTCCCTTGATCTCCGCAAAGGACCTGTTTACTGTAATGGACTGACCAGGAAGGTAGGAGATCACACCTCAGCAGGGTCAGAGAGGAGACACGAATGGACTGATATTTTGACACAGAATAGGTTTTCGGTGTCGTTAAAGCCATTAGTGTCTTTCTTTGGATGCATATGTACAGATGTGAAATTTATTAAGAGTTAAGGTATTAAAAATCATTTCATATACAGACTGTTTCCAGTTGACTTTGTACTCCTACAGACAGCTTTCAAAGATAACACTAGGGGGCAGCATGGTCTCAGTGATAGTGGTGGTGCTGCAGGCAGCCACAGCTGTGCTACGTAGCCTGCTGTGACCCCTTGTTAAATAATTACTAACAGTAAAATTAAATTGCATCATTTCTCGCAAACAGGTTATGATTCTATTTTAAGCAATTTGAGTTTCTTTTAGTTTGATGGCAGCACGAGGCCAACATCTGTCTCACTGTGGCTGTTTTTTTTTTCTTTCTTAGTGGTGTGAAGTGTAAACTTGACCAGAGGGATGGAAAGAGATTATAGATTAACTTGAAAACAAACTAGCTTTCCTGGTAGTATTATTCTTAGACTCTATAAATTTCATATTTATATAGCAGAGGATTTTTTTCAAATTGGATGTGGATTTTACCTCAAAGTACAACGTTTCTACTGAGGTGTAACTCAGTGTTTCTGACAATCGGCATGTTTCTGACTTCCCTTTGTGCCACTGTTTTTTTTTTTAAATATTTTGATTTTTGTTATGACGCACTTGCAGAATCTTTAAATGCAGAGATGTGCGTGGCTTTTGAGTTCTACATCTGCTCCTCTGCTTTTCTCTTGGGGATCAGTGGAGATGAGGACAGGGTCTGATGAGTATTGACCTTGACTTACCTCACCCATCTCCAGCTTATTGGTGAAAATACCATGTCATAATAATACACAGAGACAATTGGATTTTCCCCATTTACTGGCAGTCACTGGATAGGTCTTACATTTGGTGGTGAGGGGTGGGGGGTAGAGACATAGCAGAGGACCCACACCCACACCTTCAAGCTTCAGTATGTTCAGAAATGTCATCTCTTTAAGGTGGAATTATTTTTTGTTTGTTTCATAACAGTTTGGCTGAAAAAAAAACAAGTTTTTCTTTACTTTATGGTAATATATTGCTCTAACAAACATTTGATTTATATTTATACACAAATATGCATTGTTTATGAATTTAAATTCCTATAATATACATGTTTACAGGTCCAAAAATGAGAGCAAAAATAGTCATTCTCAACCACTAATATTTAGTTTCGATTTAATCTGAAGGCAGATATTTAATTCACATCAGACACATTAACACGAACAGTTAGTGTTTAAATTTCCCTTCAAACTTCACAACCATTGTCATAATTTTATGACTAAGATGAAAACGGTAAACTGATGAGAGTATATTTCTGTTTAGGAAAAAAACTGCATGCTGAAACAATAATGATCCAAATCCGATCAAAAACATGTTTTATCTTTCAGCCTCGTCTCAAACCGTGTGGCGTTGAGGAGAGGTGGTTGTTGTTGCTGTGAGCTGCAGACGTGTTGGACTGGCCGCTGCAGTTTGTCGCAACCAACTACCTTAAGAGAAGTGGGCGGGCTTAATCTCCCCGACCAATGAGCGGCCTGCTTTACATTTAAATAGCTGCGTGTGTCAATCATCCCCCCCCCCCGCCCCCCAAAGTCATGCTCCCCTCTCAATCCCAAGTACATCTCTCAATCGCCATATTGGGTACTGAGACGGTTCGCCTGCAGTTTCTCTCGCCGCGGCTCGACACTGACAGAGCGGCTTCACTTCCTGTGCACTTTGTTTTCATGATCCGCGGAGACGACGCTCGGCTCCTCAGCACCGCGGCCGTTACCGTTGTCTGCATGGCATAAGTCACCGCTCGCCTGGACTGGATCCTGCTCTGCGCCGAGGAGATAACCGTCGTTTGTTTTTGTTTGTTTTTCAAAAAAAACCCCGCTGTGTGTGTTTTTTTTCTCTTGTGAAACCTGGACGCTACCGGTCGTTTCGGTAAACCGCGTCTTTCTTCGGGGGGGAAATGTCCGATGTTCGCCTTTCAAACGGGAGCCCGACGCTGGAGCGGACGGACTCCCGGGTGTCGGATCACCCGAAGCCGTCAGCCTGCAGGAGCCTCTTCGGCTCGGTGGACCACGAAGAGTTAAAGAGGGATTTAAACGCACATTTGCGGGAGATGGAGGAGGCTGCCTCTGCCAAGTGGGGCTTTGACTTCGCCAATCACACGCCGCTGGTCAACGACAGGCTCCGGTGGGAAGTAGTGGACTGCAGGGACGTCCCGGACTTCTACAAGCGGCCGCTGCGCAGGGAGAAGGGCGTCTGCTCCGCAGGGAATAACAATGTGGATCTAAACGGGAATCATAACTGTGTTGTTGCGGCACCGGGCGACGACAGCGGCAGGTCTGACGGGCAGATGGAGTGTACGGAGCAGTGTCCCGGGATGAGGAAAAGACCCGCATGCCACGGTACTAAACCTGAAGCTATGTCAGCCGCTTCACCGTGCAGCAGCGGCGGCAGCTGCCGGGGCTGCTGCTCGGCTCTGCGGCTCCACAGCACCCCGCTGCTCCCGAGCGAAATCTTACACACGCTACACACAAATATATAAAGAGACGTAGTTAGACGTAGCGGAGTAGAATGGGGGGGGGTCTGTTTGTGTCGAGTGGGTTATTATTTTTTTCTGACGGTAAAACTTTTGCTTTTGCAGACGCCTCGGCCCAGAGTAAGAGGTCACACACGGGCTCAGATGAGCTGAGCTGCCCGAGTCTGAGCCGCTCAGCTGAGCACACACCCAGAAAGAGCAGCCCCAAGAGACTGACGTGAGAGGCCGACACACGGTGAGCACCGATATGCCTCTCTCCAAACACACACACACACACACACACACACACACACACACACACACACAGATATGTTTACATGTAGGCTTCAGTGTGGTGTAACCGGACTTGGTTGTTTGCCAGCGTCAGAACAGAAAACGCAGACTACTCTCTTCCAGCTGTTGTTTGCCTCGAAAGGCAGCTCTAAATTAGACTAAATAATACGTACTTGTTTATTGTTTTTTAATTTATAATATTTTTTTTTAGATAACGTCCTTAATCCAAGCTTATTTGTATGTTTCGTTCGGTTGATGCAGATCGTAGGGAAAGTGCAGCTTTGTCAACAGGCTCCTCTGCTCTTTGTGTTTGCGCTTTGTAAAGGTGTTGTCAGTGGCTTTCATTCATTGAGCTCTTAGTGGAAATAGTAGTAGTGTGAGTCAAAGTGCAGCTGGGGGGGGGGGGGGGCGGGGTCGGAGCTTTCAGTCGTGTTGTTGCATTCAGGAGCAGATCAGGGCAGAATAAAACGAGGGGGGAGGGGGGGCAGAAAAATATCAACACATTTTACGCCCTTTTTTTGTTACTCCAACCGCTGCTGCGGCGGAGTTTCCTACTGCACTGTAAACAACAAGTGCTGAACAACAGTGTAGTAGTAACACGTCAGCAGCCACTGCCCAGAATAAAACGAGGGGGGGAGGGGGGGCAGAAAAATATCAACACATTTTACGCCCTTTTTTTTGTTACTCCAACCGCTGCTGCGGCGGAGTTTCCTACTGCACTGTAAACAACAAGTGCTGAACAACAGTGTAGTAGTAACACGTCAGCAGCCACTGCCCCTCAGCGCGAGGCAGAGCAGGGACGGGAAAGGGGCCGGCCTCTGTGCGCGCGTGCGTGCTGCACACACACGGTGCGCGCGCACACCCTGCACACATCTGCGTGTGCAGTGTGGAGAGCGTGCAGAGGAGCCGTGCATGTCTGAAACCGTGTGCGCGCGTTGCACACGGCGGAGCAGGTTAGGCATGAAATGTGCGCTGTCGTAGTAACATGTGAACTGTCAGTGCTGCAGTGCAGGGTAAACACCAAGTCATGGCTGTGACTGCAGAACTATTATATTTTATTGTGTGGATGGGATAAATATATGTAATATATTTCAGCATGTTAGGACGTGTTTTTATGATCAAAGGTCAGAACATGCCTTTGATGATCAAAGGAAGTAAATGGGTTTATGGTTCTTTAAAAAAAAAAGCTTTTTTTTTGGCAAGTCTGTTAGTTGTTGTTTTTGCCTTATGGCAAACACCGTCTGAAAATCCTTCTAAAATATAAGATGCAATCACAAAAATCACATTTTGTTTACACGTTCTCTTGCATCATTGCACATAACACCAGTCTGCAGTGTGTCCGTGTGTTTCCCAACCGTGTTGCTGGACACAGATGTTTTCAAGTTAATCCTTCTTGTTCATGTCAAAAGTACCAAAATCCCCACCACCCCACACCCACAGCATGTGATGTGGAACCGTGCTCAAACTTTCTGCCCATCCTTGGTTGTTTTACACTGTTGTATGTATTAATTACCAAAAAAATCTCATTTGCACCTCTTCTAATTCTTTCTCCTTTAATCTCCTTTATCCTATAGAGCCGACGGCGTACGTTCCTTTTTGGGAAATTTCAGTGTTGGCATATATATATATATATAAAATTTGGAAGAGGAACTACACAGCATCAGAAACATATCAACTCTCCTGGAGATGGGGAGGACGCTGTTGAAGCACTGAATAGAAACACTAAAGTTGTGGCACTCAATTAAAAGTTACTGCCTCTAAAAAAAAAGCAGTCAATGTAGCAGTGTGCAATTAGGTTTGATTTCCTTTTTTGCTCCTTTTTTACTACCTGTGTGTAAATAAATAAATATATATTATATTATATTTCTCCACATGTAGCACATAAGATAACATTATGATTTGAAAAACAAATCCTTTATGTAAAAAGTTGTGAATTTTGATTTGACTTGAAGAATTGCAGTGTAGTGTCATACATCTTTCCAAAATGCTGTTTTGTTTTGTTTTTTCACATTTTATTTTCTGAAAGGCAGTGTGACTTTAACACAGTCCCTAATTGCTACATTAAAAACAAAATCATGGCTTCTTACAGTTTCTTGACAGTGTAACTTCACTCCGTCATCTTCCTAACTCAGCAGTGAAGAATGGTACAAATGTAGCTCATCATATATATATATATATATATTTTATTTTCCTTCCTCCGATCATTTCAGTGTCATCAAGTGCAGGTTCCTCTACTAGGTCTTTTTCCCCAGGAAATCAACACAGAAAAAAGATTGCTGTTAGCATACTCTAAAGTCCTAGGTATTTCGTAATAGGTGCTTTTAGCATCATTTGAAATCTGGAAAATTGTGATTTTTATTTTCCCTTAAGTAGTTCTGCACTTCCGCAACATTGAATTGGTGTGTTTGATTTTTTTCTGGAGTTGTGAGGTACTCAGATATTGAAGGACAAAGACCATACAAACTGCACAGGTTCCTTGACTGTACTTCTATTGTTTCATCAACATGCAGAGAGGAGGTTTATTTTAAGGGTTGAATGTCCTACAATACCAAATACATGGTTGCTTCAGTATGGTTGCCAACACTGCTTCTTAGTTGACTTCACATTGTGTTACTTTGTGATAACCTAGACTTAATATTCCAATGATGTTTTTTAATTTTTTTTTTCCAATGTTGTTAGCCTGCTGACGATGCAAATGTGTGCATCTGAAAAGCTTCCCTTTATTTGTTTTAAGTGTGGGTTATATTCAAAGAGACCAGTGTACACCTGGAAGGAGAGAGAAAACTGTTCGTCTCAGAAATGCAGTCACCATGCCTGTGTATTTGTGTAAATCTTTGCAATGTACCTATGTACATAAATTTGTAAAAACACTGAGAAATTATACTAACTTATTTATGTTATGTTTTTTTATGTAGAATAAAAAATGGGTTTTTTTGATTACGGTTATCCAAAGTGGCATTTACTTTATTATAATTGTCTTATTTTGCAAAAGCATATTTTTGGTAGTTTTGTTTTCTTATCAATAAGGTTGCAAACTGAGCCTGATAAAATATTTGATGTGCATTTTGTAATGTGTGGTTGGTAATAAAATGTGTTGCAATCAATTAAAAGAGAAAATTAAATGTGTTTGACTTGTGGTTGCTTTTTACACTTCTCAAAAATTCACACTTACATTTTCTATTGTGTCATTTTTTAGCTTATCCTAAAGGTAACTGCAGAAACAAACGTTACACCACGACAAACATTACTCGGCATGTAAGCATCCTAATACGCATCCTAATACAACATAGTGACACTCCCAAAATGAATACAGCACCGTGTAGAGCTGGCTGATGATTGACACTTAGGTCCTCCAATGAAAAGCAGGCAGAGGAAAGCAGACCACATGTTGCAGCCAGTAAAATTAAACTTATGGGAATGGCTTTCATGGAAAAAGTGTAAGTGCACTGAGCTCAGAATACGGTCCTCAGCTCCAAGGTAAAATACTGCTACTTAGATATTTTTTTTACTATTTTGTAGGCCACAGTAGCATTTATGTTGTGTATATAAGTGTGTGAGTGTGTGTGTGTGTGTGAGAGCATGAGCTCATACAAGTATTTTTAAATTAATGTAGATTTACATTAATGTGGAGTGTTTTAAATTTTGTTTTCATATTAATTTTATTTACAGTCAATTGTTATTTTTATACACTTCTTTTTTTAGTAATTTAACCAAAACAAATTAACTCATTCTGTTTGTTGTTGAAATTCAGCTTAGAAAATGTCAGTTTGTACATCTTGTTTCATTTCATTAGTAATGTAATGTGTCTAAATTAATATATTTTAAAATTATATTTATAAATATATATTTTGAGTTTAAATCAGAATTAAAATGTTAAGAGTAGAAGTGGTCACTTCACTGTCTCAAAATAAATTTTTGCTTAATTTTTGTCTTTTTGTTTACATGAAGTTGCCTGCAGCAGCGGAGCCCTAACCCGTGACTAGCTGATCTTTGACCTTTGGTGACAATGTTACAAGTGTCTCAGTCTCAGTCATGGCAGACCTGCTGCTGTAAAACCCAAACAGATGCTTTTCACTGTGCAACATCTCCCTGCTTCCTTCTTGTGCCTCTGACACAGGAAGACACCTGCAGCAGCTCTTTTAGCTGGATAGGTGGGGGCTTTGTGTGATTTTGGGGAGGGGGGGGTCTAGGTCTGAAGTGTGCAGGTGGGTAACCTCAGCTCAGCCGTCCACCCCCACTCTCAGCCCGGCCCATTGTCCCAGTGTGTGGGCCTTTGTGTGGAAGGCCATTGTGAGGGGCCGGGGCTGGTCACTGTTGTGTCTGGGGCTTCTTTGCTCAGACAAAGGGCCTGTCTACGAGCCTCCACCCTGCCTAAACAGCAGACAGATTGACTGACTGACTGGCTGTCTGACTGACTGCTTGACTAGGTGGCTCACTGGCTGACTAACTGACTGAATGGATGACTGGGTGTCTGTTTGGTTGACTGACTGGATGTAGGCAGAAGATGTGGAAGTGTATATTTCAGCTATTCTCCAATACCCAATCTACTGTTCAACAGAGTAATCTACTTCGAATAAAGAGCCTTTAAAAAACATGTCTGACTGCTTTTACACACACACATATATATATATATATATATATATATATATATTCTTATACTTGCAATATTTACACTTACAATGTTTTTACAATTAATCTACTGGAAAGGTTCTTTTCGAGAAAAGTAAAAACTAAATTGAGCCATGTTGTAGTGTAGTGTGTAATAATACAGAAAGTGTGTGTGTGTGTGTGTGAGAGAGAGAAAGAGACAAATTCAGACCATTATACAGCTGCACAGTGCAATCCATGCCAATCTTACAGTATTAAATGATCTATATTTCCCTGCACTATGCAGTTATCTGAGTGGTGTAAAAAATCTCTTACTGTGTGTAATATGGACATTTTCTGATTTCCTCAGCCACAGGGAAGCACACTGGTGCAGTAATGACACACAGTTACTAGAAAATGTAGTGGTGTTTGTGAAAGTCAGACAGGTTCCTTTATGACAGTCACTGCTGATACACACACACACACTCTCACATATATCTGTAAGCAACACTAAATGTCCACAGCTAACGAGAGCTGGTCATCAAGACCAGACTGAGGTCATTCAAACTCAGCAGTATGAAACACCTTTTTCTATTACAACAGGAACGTCCCTGAAAGCATTCCTGTAACACACCATCACAGGCGCCCAAACAAGACCACAGTGAGCTCGAGGAAATTCCAGTAAGCCAGTCAGTCAGACGTGTGCAGCATCGACGGCCTGTTCCTCTCTGCGACAGCTCGCATCTGCCAAGAATTCACACTTCCTTGCTATATCAACAGAAACAGGTTATCTTTTCCTGCGAACCGCCCCAGCACTTAATATAAAGCCACAAGTTCCTCCCCATGTTTCCTGCCCAGGCCACAACCCACGTCATCAAGCTATTCCCCTGGCACCTTAGGCCCTGAATGTGGGGAAAGCAGTGCCCACAAACAAACACCTAACATCTCTCTCTCTCTCTCTCTCTCTCTCTCTCTCTCTCGCTGTCACCCTCTGTTTCTCTCTGACAACAGGCCTCTAACAGGCTGTGAGCAGGCCGGCATGAATCTGAGGCACTGTATTATTTTTCCATTTCTCTGAGCGTTTGTTTTAGCCTGCGTGGAATGCCCCGAGTGGGCGGGGTTTGGATGTTTTCTTGGACAGCTCAACTGGACTGAGCGAGCCAGGGGAGCTGTATCAATACAGGCAAACTATTTCATTCAATAGGCTCCTACTCAAATGTTGCAGTGTGTGATGTGCGGCGTGCGAGAGATGTGTGTGTGTGTGTGCGTGTGAGAGCCCGATGGCGAGTGACAGGCAGGGAGGGGGGGGGGGGGGGGGGGGGGGGGGGGGGGGGCTAAGAAAAAAAAGACAGTGTGTGTGTGCGTGTGAGAGCCCGCTGGCGAGTGACAGGCGGGGGGGGTGGGGGGTGGATGCTGCATAGAATCAAATGACAGATGTGCAGATGTGCATCTGTGGTGCGTTTTTGCAGGGAAGAACGGGGGTGGTGGTAACGCTCATTAAAGCAGCGCACCTGCAGCCTATCAAAGAGCCTTTATCTTTTATCAAGGCAAATCTGCTCAAGCACGTAGCACGAGACGTGAAGGCAAGCAGGCTGAGCTGCATGATGACTCTGAATCATCTCGCCTTTATCTCTCTCTCGCTCTCCTCTGACCGGCGGATGGTACCTGGCCCAGTAATCCCATCAGGAATGTTCAAAGATGCGTTCAGATGCATTTGGCTGAGAAACTGAGACACAGCTTCCAGCTGAAACATCTGGTTGGAGCAGATACACACGCTCTTCTTTTGTTTTCTTGACTCGACTGTCAGTCTGCCTGTGCTGTCCTCTCCCATTAAATCCAACAACAGCCACTGTTCTTTGTCAGGAAAGTGTTACGTCACAGGATATTTTTACTCCACCTATACTGCATTTTCCAACCAGGTTTGGAAAAATACTGTATTACACACATTGCATTGTTTACAAAAATATACGATGACAAATATTGTAGACCAGAATTAGTCCTGTTTAAACTGAAGTTTAAATAAATTACATATAAACAAACAAGCCATAGCTGCATTAATCATTGTTTTCTTTAACAATCACTATGTTGATTTCCGGCCCTGCGATGGGCTGTATTTGATTTCCAGAGATATAAACAGTAGAAAAGCATCTGTGTAATAAATTTGATACTTTTTGAATGTATTTCTATGGTTGTAAGGACAATTTTGTTTCAAAATGGTTATCATTAATATTATGGTAAAGCTCAGGGTAAGGGCTTGTGACAGGATAGGTGTGTCCAGATGCAATGTGAATTTTCACATGATGGCAAATATTTCAATATGATGCAACTTTCTGTAACATTTCCTGAAGTACATGTCAGTCAAAATGCATCCTCCAACAACTGACCACAATATACATCAAATTACCTCCCATCCACTGAGCCTGTCTGCCACGATGTCTAAACCAATGACAAGGGAACTGCGCTGGTTAAAATGGATGGAAAATTGCCTTCAGCGTTGTTTTGGAGTGGTACCAGAGATGCATCAACTTTCCACTTTTCATGTGCAATAGTGTGGACCACATATCGTACGACTATACCCAGACTCCTCTCTAAAGTTCTGTCTTTTCTTTGTCCTGCTTCTGCTGCCCTCATCAGGAGGCTCGCGGGGCCTCTCCAGCGCACAATCCTCAGTTCTGGTGTTGAAACGATTCGTAAGAATGAGTGAACATGTTCTCCAACACGGGGCTTGATGAGAAAAACAGACTCTTCACCATATGAAACCTACCTCTGTTTTTGGACGGCCATAGATGTGGTCCATTGGTTAGCCAGTATTCAATTTTTCAGTCTGTTTTCAATTTGCACTCACTGCAGATTATGGTGTTGCTGTTTAGGGGGATTTTGAGCTGCTTGCTGTGCAAATTGAACAGCGAGCGGCCGACTGCTCTTCTGGTTCAGTCACTTAAAGGGATATTTCTAGAAATTACAGCATGAGATTTTAACAGTTGGATACAAATCTCCTCTATCTCCTGATCATCTTTGAAATCTCATTATACACACACACCACTTCTGAGAAATAATAGTAATACTGAAACCATATTCTACTGAACTTCACATCATGTTTTTTTTTTCCAAAGTAATGCTTTGGCTTTGTGTTCATGTTGTACTTTCACTTCCCTTTTTTGATTAAAAATACTTATAAGGTTCGTAGCGTAACACCAGACGAACACCAGCCTGACGTTTCATGCGCGTACACTATTTCACTTCTGTGTTGTTGTACAATAACAGCCAATCCCCTCCTCTCTTACAGTAGTGTCACACAGCTGTCCACCATGCTTAACATTCTGCCTCGGCTGGCCAAACACCAGCACACCACTGAAGTCCATCCAGTGTCAAGCCAGGAATTCTCCCTCTGTCTGGGAGAAAAGTCCCCAATAAAATGACCTATATACTGTAGGCAACCCCATGCTAGGCTCTCTTTGCCTCGCCCCAACCCCCACACCCCCTACAAAGTGTGCCTGGACCTCTGCATGAGTCTTAACAACACATTAGCAGCAGTCACACGTAGCAGAGCCAGCCCTGGGTGGGGTTTCTTTGGCTGGACCGGCGATGTGAAACTGAGCAGTGCAGACGGATCTTTGGATTTGAATGAGGCTCGTTTGTGCTGTTGTTCTTGGCCATTGAGTTTTCCTCCGGTCACAGGGAGGGGTACGGCACGGTGAGCCACAGACACATGGTTGAGGGGGATCTCGCTAGGCCAAAGGTCACGTGGGGTCAATCTAACCTCCTGACCTCTGGTTGATTTACTATCCCGTGGGGTGATGTCACCATGCTTTGACCAAAGAGAGATGGGGTCAAAGGGCGTACTGTATCTGTTGTGAAAGGCTGCACTAAAAATTGTTTTTTTGTGCATGGGACAAGGGGACACTGTTGGCCCCGCAAGGTACTTGGTACTGGGTACCCAAGATACTGTGGAAACAAAGGCAAGACTAAAGTAATATAAGGTCTTACCACTGATTGCAGTCTCAACCTTGGTAAAGCTGCTTGCATACCAAACTGCTTCCACATCATAATCATAAAAATAAAGTCTATTATTTTTTTCTTTTAACATTAATACTTCCACCACACAAACGTCGAAGCTTCCACATTCTCTCTCCCTCTATGTATAAGCTGGGATTTTTTTTGTTTGTTTTTTTGGGGGGGTTGTACTTTAATACTCAAATGGGATCACAGGTGTGTGCATTTATTGGGTGTTTTATGGTGGTTCTGAGCCGGGCTAAGCCAATCAGAATAAACTGGAGCGGTCTAGTTTATGCTCAGAGACCAAAAAAGGGAATGTCAACAATTCTATGGTGGGGGTGGGCATGGAGGTAAAACAACTGTCCTCCAGGCAACTGCTGGCCTCCGCTATTTAGAAACAGCTCCTGACAGGGTGTTGGCATCAGCTGCTGTTGACATTGTTTGTCACAATCTCAGTTGATTCAGTACAAATACACACACACAGGCACACACACCTGTTGACTCATATCTGCTTTCATATAGCACTGCTGAGCCTCTACACGACTGGGCCTCTCGAGACAGGTGGCCTCCAAGCACCCCCACAGTGGGCAGGCATGGCCACACAGCCTGACGACTACCACCCTCCACCAGCCAGCCACAACCTCCCTCCCTGCCCTCAGTCATCGTGGAGTTACAGAACCCACACACAAAGAAACCTGAAAAATTCTGCTTTTCTTATAATTTTCGACTTTATACTATAACGCTTTGTATTCATTTTTGATGACAAACAATGATATGAAGTTTTTGTCGAGTTTGTCGAGTATTTTGTTTATGTAGTGGCAATATCTGTTCAATCCAATTTTATTTATCCAATTTTCGCGTTCATCAATTACAACAATTACCACGACTATTGTATAGTCTTCCTAGCAATAAGCTTGACAACAAAGAGAACCTTTGGTAGATCGTAAAGGTTAGTCACGTCAAAAACTGTCTTGCTCCATAGGCCGACAATTACTGCTTCTACTGTTGTCAGTTGTCAGTTTTTAGTGGTTTTTGAAATTACTTTTTTTCAAATTTTTTGAAAAATGAATTGTTGAGGTCTTTGCTTAAAGTGAAAATTTGGCTAGATTTTTATGATGATATGCTACACTATTATGTTTCGGTCTAATTTTTGATGTTTCTGGGACAAGTGAAATTTATGCCATATTTTGTCATGAAATGCTACACTATTATGTTTCGGTCAAATTTTTTGACGATTTTGCGCAAAGTTAAAATTTTGCAAGATTTTGTGATGACGTGCTATACTATGACTTTTTAGTTGAATTTTTGATGTTTTTGTGAAAAATTTTGTGACAACATACCATGACGTTTTTCATGACTTTGTACATTTTCTTGACAAAATACACTGTCATGAAACTTTGCGATGACATACTATACTTTGACATTTTTCAAAGATTTTGGATGTTTTGGTGAAAAAAGAAACTTTCACAACATTTTGCGATGTCATACTGTACTATGACTTCTCTCATTATTCTGGACATTTTCGTGAAAAAAGAAATTTTCACAAAATTTAGTGACAACATATATATACGTTTTTCTATGTTTCTGGATATTTTTGTGAAATTTCTTTTTGCAAAATTTAGTGACAACATAATATACTATATAGTTTTTCCATTATTTTGCACGTTTTTTGAAAGAAGATATTTGCGAAATTTCATGACAACACAGTATCTTCTGAAGTTTTTCATGATTTTGGACGTTTTTTAAAATACATTTTTTGCAAAGTTTTGTGACAACATCCTATACGATGACGCTTTTTCATAATTTTGAACGTTTTCGTGAAAAATAAAATTTTCACAAAACTCTGTGAGAACATTCTATACTATGACGTTTTCTCATGATTTTGAACGTTTTTGTGAAAATAGACAATTTTGCAAAATTTTGCGACTACATATTATCCCATGTAGTTTTATTATATGATATTAGATGTTTTGGTTAAAAAAGAAATTTTTGCGACAGTTCGCCACGTCATTCTATACTATGATGTTCTTTTCATGATTTTAGTTTTCGTGAAAAATAGACAAATGTTTTGAAATTTTGCAACAACATACTATACTATGACTTTTTTTATGATTTTGGACATTCTCGTGAAAATAGACAATTTCACAAAATTTCGTAACGACATATTGTTCCATAACATTTATTCATGATTTTGGACGTTTTCGTGAAAAAAGGCTTTTTTTGTGAAAAATTTAGTGATGACTTACTATACTACTTAGTTTTTTCATGATTTTGGAAATTTTGGTGATTTTTTTTAAAATTTTGCGACAACATACTATACTATGACGCTTTTCATAATTTTGAAAGTTTTTTCAAAAAGGAATTTTTTGCGACTTTCGCAACAACGTCATACTATAACATTTTTTCATGCTTTTGTACATTTTTGTGAAAATAGACAATTTCAAGACAACATACTAAGCTATGATGTTTTTTCATGATTTTGGACATATTCGTGAAAAAATAAATTTTTGCTTAATTTGGTGATGACATACTATACTATTTAGTTTTTTCATGATTTTGGTGAAAAAAGATTTTTTTTTCGAAATTTCGCAACAACATACTGTACAATGATGTTTTTCATGATTGTGGAGATTTTGGTGAAAAAAATATTTTTGCAAAATTCTGAAAAAACATTGTATTCTATAACGTTTTAGAAGGTTTTTGGGAAGTTTGGGTGAAAAAATACTTTTTTTTAAATTTTGCAATTTCACACTATACTATGAAGTTTTTTTTATGATTTTGGACGTTTTGATGAAAATAGATTTTTTTTTCAAAATTTTGCGACAACATACTGTACAATGATGTTTTTCATGATTGTGGAGATTTTGGTGGAAAAAAATATTTTTGCAAAATTCTGAAGAAACATTGTATTCTATAATGTTTCAGAAGTTTTTTTGGAATTTTGGGTGAAAAAAGACATTTTTTAAAAATTTCGTGTTGACATACTATACTATGTTGTTTTTTCATGATTTTGGACATATTCGTGAAAAAATAAATTTTTGCTAAATTTGGTGATGACATACTATACTATTTAGTTTTTTCATGATTTTGGACATTTTGGTGAAAAAAGATTTTTTTTCGAAATTTCGCGACAACATACTGTACAACGATGTTTTTCATGATTGTGGAGATTTAGGTGAAAAAAATTATTTTTGCAAAATTCTGAAAAAACATTGTATTCTATAACGTTTTAGAAGGGTTTTTTTTGGAAGTTTGGGTGAAAAAAGACATTTTTTAAAAATTTTGCAATGTCAAACTATACTATGAAGTTTTTTTTATGATTTTGGATGTTTTGATGAAAATAGAATTTTTTTTTGAAATTTCGCGTTAACATTCTATACTATGACGTTTTTTTCATAATTTTGAACGTTTTCGTGAAAATAGACAATTTTGCAAAATTTTGCGACTACATATTATCCCATGTAGTTTTATTATATGATATTAGATGTTTTGGTTAAAAAAGAAATTTTTGCGACAGTTCGCGATGTCATTCTATACTATGATGTTCTTTAAATGATTTTAGTTTTCGTGAAAAATAGACAAATGTTTTGAAATTTTGCAACAACATACTACACTATGACTTTTTTTAAATGATTTTGGACATTTTCGTGAAAAAAGACATTTTTGCTAAATTTAGTGATGACTTACTACACTACTTAGTTTTTTCATGATTTTAGACGTTTTTGTGAAATTTTTTTTTTAAATTTTGCGACAACATACTATACTATGATGCTTTTCATAATTTTGAAATTTTTTTCAAAAAGAAATTTTTTGCGACTTTTGCAACAACGTCATACTATACTATAACATTTTTTCACGCTTTTGTACGTTTTTGTGAAAATACACAATTTCAAGACAACATACTAAGCTATGATGTTTTTTCATGATTTTGGACATATTCGTGAAAAAATTATTTTTTGCTAAATTTGGTGATGACACTATTCTATTTAGTTTTTTCATGATTTTGGACATTTTGGTGAAAAAAGATTTTTTTTCAAAATTTCGCGACAACATACTGTACAATGATGTTTTTCATGATTGTGGAGATTTTGGTGGAAAAAATTATTTTTGCAAAATTCTGAAGAAACATTGTATTCTATAATGTTTTTTGGAACTTTATAGAATACAACTTTTTTTGGAAGTTTGGGTGAAAAAAGACATTTTTTAAAAAACTTTCGCGTTGACATACTATACTATGTTGTTTTTTCATGATTTTGGACGTTTTGGTAAAAAAAGTTTCAAAATTCGCAAAAACATAATGCTTTCAGCATTCACACTATTGTTTCGTGACAACATACCATACAAAGACGTTTTGTCATGATTGCAGGCATTTTGGTGGAAAAAATTATTTTTGCAAAATTTCGAAATGACATTGTGTTCATGATTTTGCACGTTTTGGTGAAAAAAGACATTTTTGCAAAATTTTGCTACAACATAATACACAAACATATTTTTCATGATTTTGTACGTTTTGGTGAAAAATGACATTTTTGCAAACTTTTGCGATGACATACTATTCTATAACTTTTTTTCATGAATTTTGTACGTTTTGGTGAAAAAATATATTTTTGCAAATTTTCACTACGACATTCTATACTATGACATTTTTTCCTGATTTTGGACCTTTTTTGTGAAAAATAATATTTTTGCAAAATTTGTGAGAACATACTATTTTCGAAACAACACTGTATTCATGATTTTGGACGTTTTTGTGAAGAAAGATATTTTCCCTACGTCATATTATACTATAACGTTTTTAAATAATTTTCAGTAAACAATGAATTTTTTTGTGAAATTTCATGACGACATACTATACAATGACGGCTTTCATGATTTTGGACGTTTTTTAAAAAAGGTGTTTTTGCGAAATTTTGCAACTTCATACTATACGATGTTGTTTTTCATGATATTTGACGTTCTGCTGAAAAAATACATATTTAAAATACTTAACTATGACGTTTTTTCATGATTTGGGACATTTTGGTGAAAAAATACATTTTCGCGCCATACTATCCTATGTTGTTTTTCATGATATTGGACATTTTCATGAAATTTTTAATTTTTGCGAATTTTGCAACAATCTATTATACTACAACATTTTTTCATGATTTTGAACATTTTGGTGAAAATTTTAATTTTTGCGACTTTTCACGACAACATACTATGCTATGACGTTTTTCGATGATTTGGAAGTTGAAATTTTTGCAACACATACTATATATACTATGATGTTTTTTTTCGTGACATTATACTATGACTTTTTTCCATAAATTTGGACAATTTGGTGAAAAAAAGGACATTTTTGTGACATTTCATGACTTCATACTACACTATGACGGTTTTTCAGGATTTTGAATGTTTTGGTGAAAAATGAAATTATTGCAGATTTTCATGACGAAAACTATACTGTAACAATCTTTCATGATGTTGGACGTTTTGGTGAAAAAAGACATTTTCATGTCATACTATACTATGTTGTTTTTCATGATATTAGACATAATTGTGGAGATTTTGGTTAAAAAAAATAATTATGCGAAATTTCAAATTAACATTCTATAATATAATATAATATAATATTTGATGTTCTGGTGAAAAAAGACATTTTCGTGAAATTCTATACAATGTCGTTTTTTCATTATTTTAGCCGTTTTCGTCAAAAAAGAATTTTTTTTTGCTAAATTTAGTGATGACATACTACATACATGATTTTGGAGGTTTTGGTGAAAAAAGACATTTTTGCGAATTTTTGCAACAACATACTATACTATTTAGTTTTTTTCATTATTTTGGACATGTTTTGAAAAAATAAATTTTCTCAAAATTTCGCGACATGTCCTATGGTGTTTTTTCATGATTTTGGACATTTCTGCGGAAAAAAAAATTCGTGAAATTTCGTGACGACATACTATACTATGACTTTTCTTAATGATTTTGGATGTTTTGCTGCACAATGAAAATTTTGCGACAGATTGCGATGTCATATTATACTATGACGTTTTTTCATGATTTTGGACCTTCTTGTCTAAAATTACTTTTTGTAAAAATTTGTGACAACATACTATACTATGACGTTTTTTCATGATTTTGGATGTTTTCGTGAAAAATTTAATTTGTGCAAAATTTTGTAACGACATACTATACTATGACCTTTTCCCATGACATTTTGGTAAAAAAAGAAATTTTTGTGACATTTCACGACTTCACACTATACTACAATGTTTTTTCACGATTTTGGATATTTTCATGAAATTTTTAATTTTTGCGAATTTTGCAACAATATATTATACTACAACATTTTTTCATGATTTTGAAAAAATTTTGGTGAAAATTTTAATTTTTGCGACTTTTCACGACAACATACTATGCTATGACGTTTTTCGATGATTTGGAAGTTTAAATTTTTGCAACACATACTATATATACTATGATGTTTTTTTTCGTGACATTATACTATGACTTTTTTTTCCATGAATTTGGACAATTTGGTGAAAAAAAGGGGCTGCGTGGGTTCTCTCCGGGTACTCCGGCTTCCTCCCACCGCCCAAAAACATGCATTGTGGGGGTTAGGTTAATTGGCCACTCTAAATTGTCCTTAGGTGTGCATGTGAGTGTGAATGGTTGTTTGTTTGTATATGTATTCTGTGTTGGCCCTGCGATGGACTGGCGACCTGTCCAGGGTGTACCCTGCCTCTCGCCCGATGTCAGCTGGGATCGGCTCCAGCTCCCCCCGCGACCCTTAACAGGATAAAGCGGTAGAAAATGAATGAATGGTGAAAAAAAGGACATTTTTGTGACATTTCATGACTTCATACTACACTATGATGTTTTTTCAGTGATTTTGGACGTTTTCGTGAAATATAGTATGAGAGTATAGTATAGAGAACATACTATACTATGATGACATACTATGCAATGTCATTTTGTCTTGATCTGTGAGGTTTTGGTGAAAAAATAATTTTTTTGCAAAATTTCGCAACGACGTATTCTATGACATTTTTCATGATTTTGGAGGTTTTGGTGAAAAAATTAATTTTTGAAATTTCGCTTAAAAAAGACATATGCGCAATAATTGTTCAAGTTTTTTTTTTTTACACTTATCAAGAAACACTGATCAGGCACATTAAACTCAGAATGTTTGTACTTGTTTTGGGCTCTTTTTTGTTCAAAAAAATCAGACTGTGCAAATCAGACTTAGTGATAAGTCATAAACTACCACATTCTATCCTGATTCCTGGATGCATGAAAACTGATTTAAAATATCCACTAAAACTCCAGAGGAGTCAATTTTCAATAAAATAATATACAGATCAGAGCTTGATCTCTTTTTCTGTACAAACACAAAATCTAAACAGTGATCTCTATAGTCTATAGTCTTATTCTGAGCATGGCTAAGGTGGCAGGATCAAAGACAACATGGACGATCAGTAAACATCAGAGTCTCCAGCGTATCGTGATCTATCACAAGCTTCTCCTCCACACTGACTCTGGGATCAACAGATTTCACTGTCCAGTGTCTGTGACAGTGTCTCCCTTATATACCCCTTTTAACTGCTTTCTCAGATCTTCTTTTAGGTTGTGCTCTTGTGTACTTCTGAGATCAAACTGCCTTTTGAAGTTGGAGTCTCTCTTTTCTCTCCGTCTAGCCTTAAGATGAAAGAGGAGCAAACGGCGACAGAGAGTGGCCACTGCAGACAGAGGTAGCCATGGGGTCACTCTCTCTCTCTCTCTCTCTCTCTCTCTCTCTCTCTCCATGCCAAAATCCCCCAGTAATGATAGAAACCAGAAGAGGACAAAAGGCAGCAGAGCGCTCTGGCCCTCCTGACTATGTAGTCTCTCTGGCTAATTGAAAATGGCTTTGCTCTCGTCCCTGGCTCACTTATACTCCTGCTGTCCACCTCTGGCCTCTTCCTACATCTCTTCTTCCCTCTCTCTCCTATTTGTCTATGCCTCGCCGGGGACAACCCACTCCCTCTTTCTCTCAGCAATGAGCCATGCTGATCTTGGAACATCCCCATTTTTTTTTTTTTTTGGCCTTTAAGGGCAAATATAATTGAGTGGTAATATGAGACATATTCCGTTTTTCCTCCGCATGCCTCATTCAATGGGTTATGGAATACTGAAATTCAAAGTAGGCGCGGCAAACGTGTTATTTTGTTTTCTTTCTCTTCTCCCTTCGTGGTGATTGCAGTGTGTAGGGATTTTTTTTGAGATGATGAGATGAGATTTTTTTGCGGATGGAAACTCCAGCCGAGGTCTTACCTTCACCCAGGTCTGCTCACGATTTTAAACACCTCAGGAAAAGTACGAGACAGGTTTCACCCTCCAACGAAAGCAAATTAACAGAACAGATGAGCTGGTAATCAAATTCTTCCCAGTCTGAGAAAGCAGGCCAAACTCTAATGAAATGGAGATTTATTATTTACATCAGAGCTACATTGCAGAGGGTATGCGTGAATATCATTTACAATCATTTCCATACATCTGTACAACAGGAGCCTCAGTCTCTGCACCTTTCATCACTCCAACAAGCAGACATATCCCAGGTTGATCTTTTCATATGATAATAAATACAGTACAATAAGGCAAACATGTTTCTATTTACATCTCTTATAAAACTGTACAGGAGAACAGACATGCAGATATGTATCAAGGTCTGTCACAGAATCGGAGTGCCTTTAAAATACAACCACTTTAATTCATTGTAGATAAATAACAGCAAATTCTTAACCACTGCAAAAATATGAAAATATGTGGTAGTGCAGAGATAAAGCCTCTTCTCTTTCCTCTTTTGTGTGTGCATCCATCTTTTTAGGAATGTGAATGTGAATAATTGGAGACCTTTCATACAGTAGCTACAAAGTCGAGCTATTTTCGATTTTCTACTTCTTACACGTCTCAGTGTCCTGTCAGATAAACACAATGTGTAAGGGAACACAGTGAGAGCATTGTCTTTTTATTGCAAACGTGGGCTCTCAGCGGTAGCCTGATATTTCACATCTCAGACAGAATTAGTGTGCCTGCTCCTCGCAGCTTACTGTTTTAATTCTGCACATTTTCCAGTGTTTCGTTTCATTAGACGATCGCAGTGAGTAATCTCCCTTTACCAGGAATTCAGCACTTAATTAGCTCAGTGGAGAAAAAAAAACAATCAGAGCCTTAATGGGGCAAATTTATTTTAAATTGCACACAGCGGTGTGAGTCCCCTGAAGAGGGTAATAGAGGATATTAAGCGGGGGTCTGGTGGCGGTGGTGGTGGAAGTGAGTAGTGGTGCTGCCAGAAGAGATGGAGATTGATACACATGGAGAGTTCTAGTGTTCTACTGTTCTAGTTCTACGTACATTAGCACTATGCTAGCCACCCAACCCCTTTCCAGACCCATTTCTTTAGGTCTGTTTCTTTTTCCGCCTTCCTTCTGCTTCCTAATGCAGGGCAAAGTCAACAGATAATCTGCCCTTCCCTCCTCGTGTTATTCGATCACTACTAACAAACAGCCGCCGCCATCTGAGTACAGTTAGGCTCAATGGATATGTGGCTATGGAAATAACACTGTTGTGTACTTGATGCGGCTGGTGCCAAGATAATCAAAAGGATTTGAAGAATGCCTCTGCCATGGCTGGACTCTCAGTTTTTCTCTGTCTTTGGGGAACTTGGCTGCTTTGATACCATTATGACTTCATTACCGGGTGAGTTAGCTTTGGAATAATATTTGAAGTAGAGGAATGTAGCTCAGTGACAAGCCACACATAAATTAACATCATCTGAGCAGCATGATTATGAGGTGAATGTAGTGAAATGAATTCATGCAAGTGTGTCGCTGCTTGAATGACTGTATGCTGCAGGCAAAGACAGAAGGCCCACACTGCTGGTGTAGAAGACAACAACAAAAACGACCCCAACGGGCCCAACAATTAGAGAGGGTGAGTCTTCCTTTACAACACAATTCCCACTCTTAGTGATTCTACATAACATGTGGACTATTCAAAGTTGTTCTTTTCTCAGGTTTTCAAAAGTCTACAAGAAACATTTGGGACGTCAAAAGAAAGAGGGAATGGTGTTCACAAAATTGAGTCCCCTTGATATTTTGAGGGCCCCTATGTAAAGAGCTAGGCTGTGTGTACTCTTGTCCCAATGACATCTTCTTATACAGTGCAACCATCTCCGAGACATCATGGTCCCTCGTCGATGCTGGTACCTTTGCATTTCTGGATGGTCACCCTGCGGATGGAGGGTTTGGATGTCAGCTCTGGCTTGGGTGGGAACTGCTCCATCAAAATCCGCAGGACTGAGTCCATTTTCTTGTCCATCTGATGTACCTGGATTTAACACAATGACAGAGGACAAACAGGTTAGGTCGGCTGGTTGCCTCCAGAACGTCCCGGCAGACATGTGTTACCTAAAAGAAAGAATGTCAGGGAGTTCGTGCTTCTCTTTTATTAGCATCTGCCTCTTTAATGGTACCATACCAGTGACAGAACAGTGCAGGGTATAATGACACGTTAGTCTGCCAGTCCCTGTCTACCTGCTGAAGCCACTCATTACAAAAGCTGTTGAGCCATATCATCCACGAGTGGGCGGGCAGACACTCGCGCACACCGTCTGCGGTTGTTTACACGTTTCCTGACTGTAAACACAGGTGTGTCATCCAACAGACACATCTCTGCAGAGGCACTGAAACAGACGAATGGCTTCATCTGAGCGATTATGGTAATGAGGCAGTGGACGACCTGGTGACATGGAAATGCAGGGGGCAGTATTTGCATAGGTACACAGCTAGGCACACTCGTACAGTGAACACTCACGACCATTAGAAGAAGGTTACTGAAACATTCAGCACTCAACCTTCAAAGGGATTTTCTACATCTTCACAACCTTGGCCTTGGTTTACCTCTGTAGTTATCTAGTTAGCCTTGCAGAAATACACAGTACACACACGCACACACAAACACGTAGCCTACGCACACAAACCAATAGCCTCCAATGGCGCCATTGACTTCAAGAAACCACAGAAAACGATAAAGACGGTGCTTTGTAAATCAAACCCTCAACAACAAAGCACATCAAAGAGACATAACATCTCACGCACCAGGCCGAACAGACGCATTCAGACTCCCGTCTCAACTAGACACTGATAATGAACAACTCCAGCCACCTGTGGTATTTTGGCAGGGCACATTCAGACAGTTAACATCAATGGCATTTGTTTATAGGCTTTAGTGTTTGTGCCGGATCGTTTAGGCATTTTTATAACAGAGCAGGACATTTAGCAACTGTTACTGTTGTTGAAATATGAACACTAATATCAGAATGTGTCAAGAGAAAAAAATGAAATCACATCATTTCATGCCAGTGATCATAATTCATAAACAACTGTGCTCTAACAGAAATATCAGTTTCACTTTATTTGCCAGAGAACATTTCTATTGTCATCTGTTTTGTTTTTCACATATCTAGATCTCATCGCTCCAAAATTTATGTTATAGAGTTGTGAACATACTGTAAACTCAGCTGCTTGTATTTCATTTATTACTCGTAAATGGATGAAGAACAACTTTATTTTGACCTTTTCTTTTTGCTGAGGTTCAGTGACATTTCATCATTCGCAGTGCTTTCCGCTAAGATTTTACCATGACCTAAATAGTTGTGCTAAGTAGACGAAGCACGCAATGGGCCCGGATGAAGCTTAGAGAATAATAGGCTATCATAAACATGTTGGGCAGTAATCTACAGACTTATCAACATTCTCGTTGGGGCTTAAAAAGGATCAAGAACTCCTCCCGCTGTGTGTATGAAGAGAACAGCCCACAGAATTACGAGAGACAGGGAAAAACGTAATTAGAAAAGCGTGTTGCAAACACTTATTTATTGCCACTAAGTATATGTGTGTACGTTCTGGGTATGTATGTGGGTGCAAAGTTGTGCAAGTCTATGAGAGGTGGTTATGAGGTTGTGTGTTGCAAGAGTATGTCTCCTGGTATTGTGGATGTGAGAGAAAAAAGACAATGATCAGAAATGAAGGAAGAAAAAAACAGCCACTTTTCACTATAACAGTAACTTTGTTGCTGTTCTGCTATTTATTTTCTCTCTTTCTCTCTCTACATGTGCTTGTGTGTGTGTGTGTGTCTGTCAGTCACAAGCTAAAGACATGTTAATTAGGACTAAACTGTGTCCATCATTGGGAGAGAGCTGTTGTTTGGGGTCTATGTTTACAGTTAGGATATGACTCTAAAAGCGTGAGCTGGGTGTCACCACTGCTGTGTCATATATAATCGCATGTGATCCAGTGACAGGTGACGCTCCAGCTGTCCCCGGCCCTCCCTCTGACCACAGACAACACATGGGACAGTCACTAAGGGGCCCGACATTTCAGCAGCAGGGCTTTTCCTGAACCCCGATAAAATCCCACTCTCTCACTGAGACCACTTAGACAGACAGACGAGTGTCTGGCGCTTTCAAGTTTTTACATCACGTTGGCTGAACTAAGAATTCAGCTATTGTTGGAGATATTCTCTTTACTTCTTTCTCTTTTTTTCTCATTTCTAAACAAAGTATAGTGTAGACTCCACACTGCCTTTAACACCTAATAAGAAGTAAAAGCTAAAAAAATATATTGTATTATTTTATTTACTAATTGTCAGTAAGTATTGAAGATGCGCCACAGAGTAACACGTGATTTTTTTTCAGATTGCTTGCATAAAACAATCACATTTTTCAATGTTACAAAATTAATGAGAATGCACATCCTCACATTTCCGGCTTAATACACAGGATGACTAAATTATCTATACATTTTATTTGATCTTTGACCAGGATGTCACTCATCTACCGGTGGAGACAGCGGAGAGGACAAAGAGCTCCTGTTCACACAGGAACCTCCTTCCCGCCCTCCACTGGGAGTGTCTCTCTGTAATCTGGTACAGTACAACAAACACAGGGGCAAACACGGAGAGAACACATACAAGCACTATGTACACCTATGAATTTGCGATAAGCTGCATGATAAATAGCAAACAAAGAAAATATGTGATGAGTTTAAATAATCTAGTGACACCAATTAATAAAGGGGATCATTGTGTCAATAAGTCAGTTATTTACTGTGTAAAGGGCATTCCGTACAATGCAACCTAAAGTGCTTTGTATAATTAAGACAATCCTCCTTTGTATTGCAAAGTATTTATATAATAAGTAAAGGCCTCAATAAATATTTAAACTGACAGAGTACAAAAACATGATTATACTTTAACTCTCGATGAAAACAATTGTACCAAAAGACCAGAGGGTTCTACAGTCTGAGAAATAGAAAAGACTATAACCATTAAGAGTCAACAAATAAAAGCATCTCAAATAAAGAGTGAGTGACAGGCAACCAGTGTGTAAACATTAAAACTGGTGAAAAGTGTGCTCTGGCAACATTCATCACATGATAGAACACATTCATGAGAGGCACAAAGGTGAGATCCTGCTGCGAGTGTGTGCATGACATTAATGTTGTGCATCAGTGCGATAAATACACAAGTTCAAGAGGTCAAAACGACCCCCGCCCCACTCTGTTTTAAGAAGAAGAGTCAGATTTACTATGAATGTCATGTAGAACAGTGAGCTCTCATTCACACACAGTCCGCACAAGCAGGCCAGTGCTGATAGAGCGATTCACACTGCCATCTGTTGGGGAGTTACGCAGCCTGGTGCAAAGCTAAGGGCTGCTATCGCTGCACTCTCCAAACTGTGCCAAATTCTACCATCGCATGATTATTGACACATGGAGACATGACATGCAAAAGCGACACCAGACACTGGATGAGGTAGAACGAGGGAGAGAGTGGGAGCCTCGACATCTAACGAATGGTAATTAGGTGTTGTGATCTGGTTTAGCTTACTCAGCAGGCAGAAGAAAGCCGCATATGCATTGTGTAGCACAATACTGTCTTTAAACATTTAACACACGGAGACAAAGCACAAAAGCGTAAAAAAAAAAAGGAACCACACATATGGACTCATAAATAGAGACAGATTTACCTCCTCTTCTTACTCGTTCTCTGACGGTCACCTTGAGGAGGATTTGAGGAATGAAGGGGAGGAAATAGGAGGGAGAAAAGTGAAAATACAAAGAGGATAGAGTGGAGGACACGGCGGTGTGGGGCTGCCAGAAGGAAAGATTACCAACCCCTGGAATGTCTTGGCATCTGTATCCGACCAGGCTGCGCTATTCAACAAAACAAGATTCCTGTCAATGAAATGCTCTCGATCACGCAGGGACAGTAGAGACAGACGGGGACAGAGAGAAGGAGAGATAAGACGAGAGGAAAACAACTGCACAGTTCACCGTCCTCGCCTGTTGTAATGAGTTTAAAATGCATTTCCCCCAATGCTGTGACCTCAGAGGACCTGAAGCGTCAAGCTGTAACTCCACACGGTTATAATGCAACATTTTTTTTTCCTGACTCTTGTTTTGATTGTCCTCGCTCTTACAGCAGTGGCATGACACACACAGTGCATTCCAAATAGAAAACAATTATTTTTCCAATTTGCTCCTTTACTTTCACACAATGACTTTGTTTCCCCTTTATTGATGTGTAATGCAATCTAAACAATCTATTTCTATGCCAATTGGGGTCGTCTAAACTCTCACTGTTCATACAGAGTTAAAAGGCTTGTCATGTTAATTGAAGACCAGGGAAGAACAAAAATTATGAATATTATTAAAAAAGAAACACAATAACTAAAAACAGGAAACCAGCAAAGAAAGAGTGTCTACACTTATTTGACCTCTAGTTCAGAAATTCAGTTCAGTGATAATAATAAATAAATTCCAGATTTTTTTTACGTTATTCTATACACCCTACAATTTCATATACACAAAACTTCTATCTCTATTTCCAAACACTGTGCTATTGAAGGCACATGTTGAAGAAGTGTCCCCTGACTGTGCAGTGCCCTTTAACAGTGCAGAGGATTTCAGCACCATTCAACCCATTGTCTTGGTTTTATGGTACACCACACCTTTATTGTTTTGGCTCCTCTCAGCACCTTTATCAGCCCACTTCCAGCTGCAGCAGGCGTCTGTTTCCAGAGCTCAGATAAACCCGTTGCACCACTCGCCCATTATCAAACATGGACCAGGCTCGCTCTCAAAAGAGTGAATGTCAACTCTGCATTCACCATGAGTGCATGAGTTTTCACCACCAGGTAAACTCTGTGCTGATATTATGTAATATGCATGATAATAAGGTCATAACATGCAAATGCTTCTTCCACTGCCCCCGTGTGATCATTGCTTACAGTAGTGACATTCCACTTTAACGCAGATGGTGGATGTTTATTTACCCAGACTACTGGTTAATGCCAATAGTATAAAAAAATAACAGGTAGCACAATGTAAATTAATTTAAAGCAAAAGGTGTTATGTTGAAATAATAAAACAAATCAGAATTGAATGATTTGTAATTCCTTATCCAAGTTCTTATAATACCTATATAATACAATACAATAGCCCACTACAGCGATGGGGTCAGTTCAGGTGAAGTTTTCTCTGTCCACAGATTCCCTGTGTAACTTACTCAGACTGCCCTGCCCGCTCTTTATGTTTCACCCACACACACAAGATCCAGCGTTTCTCTCTTAACACAATGAACAATGCCGGAAAAGCAACAGAGGGTGTACACACTGGCCTCGCTGGTGGGCCAATAACAAGCTAACATTACACAGAGGTCATCATTATCATCACTGTGACAGGGCCGCATGAATGGAGAATGGAGATCAGGGGCGTGGGGGGGGGGGGGGGGGGGGGGGGAAAGGGGGGGCAGAAAAGGGGGGGGGGGGGGAGGGAAAGGGAGGCCAGAAAGAGAAAGTAAAGGAAGAGGGAAATGAGAAGGGAAAAAATCCAGAAGAAAAGGAAAATAAATCTTAACGTTCGAAAAAAATGACACTGGTGGCTTTTGTCTCCAGCAGTTCTACACACACACACACACACACACACACACACACACACACACACACACACACACACGCAGGAAAGGCAGCCTCCCACAGTTGTGCAGATACTGAATGAACCAAGGTTTTTAAACATAATATGTTTAGGAAACTAACTACGAATTGAGAGCATGATGAATAATAATAAACTGAAGACAGCTGCACACAGGTTGATTTTCGGACATTCACATAAAGTGCAGGACGCTCGCCCCCTGAGCACTGACATTTAATTGCATGCCAAAGCACACCACCTTTACTTATTATGGAAGAAAACGTGTGCAGAGGTTTGTGACATAAGGCAGTGGCACATATAATTTGTGTCGATTTCACCTCATGCTCTGAAAGGCGGCTGGAGAGGCGCTGGTTCGAGATGGGAATCATCTCAGTATGTACCCTAGATGTTTACCATTCCTGCAGCTGATTGGTTGAATCAGCCACCTGGTCTTTGCTTCTGGACTTTTAAATTGAGAAAACATTCGAGGCAGCTGTTCTGGATACAGCATTACATTTCTATAGCAGGGGCAATGTCGTTAAATGATCATGCTCCATGAAGCTTGTTTATGACTTTAAGGGCCTCATCAGTGAGTCATATCATTACCACTTAGCCGCGGAGCTCCGTCGTTGCACAGTGTATACATACAGTGGTTTACAAATTATGATCTTGTTTCAGTAACTGCATTTGTAAGATTTAGAGTGGCGTTCCTGTTCTACAAAAATCTGCTATACTCACACTGTGTGTCATTTCCAATTCACATTTTACCTACTACAGGTCCTCAGTTTCTAATCTTCTTGCGAGTCTTGTGGACAGAAGAGAGAGATATACAAACAGAAGAGAAGACGTGTAATTGTTTCATGACAAGCACACGCTCCTGGTTAAAAGAGACCAGAGGAGATGGCTAAATGGACGGATGACAGCTGGAGATGTGAAAAGAGAAGATGACAATCAGACGAACATCAAAAGGGGCCTTTATTCAACAGTTTGTGTTTGCAGCCTTGTGAGTGTGTTGAATCGTCTTCTGGACCCTTTCATTTCCGAGGGGAGGGGACCAGGCTTGTGTGCAGTGTCTTGGCCTGAACAGTGATTATGAAACGCGATAGCATCTCATTACTGGTGTGTTTGTGTCTCTTTCATGAAAGAGTGCGTAACTTTGGTTTGCATTTTGGATGCTATGTGTTAGTATATGACGCTGGATGATCAGAGCATCTGTGCTAAAGTCAAAGGACAGGCAGGCAGATTTTTCCTCGGGTTCTGTGATAGTTACTATAGCAACAGCAAAGAGGGATTCGCTGTGGGATTACTTTTAATTTGTCGTTTTTTTTGAGTCATTGATTAAATTTGTTGCCTTTTTGTTTAGATAGTAAAACATAATAGTAAAACATCTGTCATCGCTCCAGTTCTGCTGTATTAATGTTCTTATTAAGTATTATAAGTCATTTCATATCCACATAGTTTCAAGCCTATGTGCAGTGGATTTGACTCTGTGTGCCCTTTTGTGTGTTTGACTTCAAAACATTTCGCGACTGAACTGGAGCAGTTACAGCACATGAGTGGTTTTACGTGTAGATAAAGACAGTTTTGATCACACCTCCCAGAAGATCATGACATTATAGCACTTCCTGTATGTTATACTTTACACAAACAAACCTATTAGTGCGCGTCCTAAAAATGTTACGATAAGGTGAGCCGCGGTTATGCTTTACGAGCTGAACGAGAAGAAGAACGATGGAGAACAAGAACGGCAGACTGGTGTGGATGACTCCTAAACCAATGTGTCAGCTGGACTCAAATCCACTAACCCATCGAGGAACCAATCTGCTCCACCGGCGGCCAGTGCCAACTGGAAAACGCCGCTAACCCGGCTCAGATTCACCATGGGCCGAGCCGCTGCCAAGGAGAATGGATTCACTTTAATGCTGGCAGATACAGTATGTTCTTTGTATGAGTAAAAGCAGAAGAAGAAAAAGATGGACAGAGAGAGAGAGAGAGAGAGAGAGAGAGAGAAAGCAATGGAGAGGAAGCAGAAATGAAGGGTGAGGCTGGGTGGTAGCTGTGTGGATGGACTGCTTCTGCAGAGGAGAAATAAAGGGAGTGAAAGAGGGAAATGGTGGTTATGTTTTAAAGAAGAGGAAACCGAGTGAGAGCACCTGATGCACATGATAAGAATCAAGAGCTGCGCCACGTGCCGCTAAACTGCAGCCAAAGCTCTTTTCTGCAGGGGGGGGGGGGTGGTGTGTGAAGGGGTGTGTGTGGCGGCTAATCTCTCCTCTGAGTGGGCGCGCACTCAAAGCTGCTTTTGTTTCTGAGGGCTACTTTCACGAGGACGTACAATCCCCCGCGTCCACTCCTCCTCTCTCCTACTCCCCCTTTCTTTTATCTCTCCGTTGTTCGGAGCACACTCCTCCTCTCCGAAACATTGTGGGTGTTTTATTTGATTTACCGATCATTCTGTTTAGACATGACTGCCAGGCAGTGTGAGAGAGAAAGTGTGTGTGTGTGCTCCTGTGTGTGTGCGTGCGTGTGTGTGCCCATGTCATAGTGTAGGTACGCGTGTGTGCGTGCACATGCGTGGAAAACGCTAATGGTCTTTCATGTCGTGAGAAGGTAAAGTGTCATAAGTCGAAGCGGCCAGAGGGTGTTGGGTGAGGGGGAGGCTTTGATGTCCAGTTGGAGGCACATTAGCGTTTTTCACGTTGACAGATGTGAAGGTTGGGGAAATCTTACGGCAAACAGAATAAATGTTGGGCATAAACAAGCCAAAAGAGATGAAGTACGAGTAGGCTGCCTTGAGGAACATGAGCGTGGGTGGAGAAACATTTTAAACATAATCTTTAAGTATCAGTGTTTTCTCTAGAATGTGTAAAAAAAAGTGTAGCCAAAGTATGAACAAATTAGACAACATAAAAAAAACAAACGCTACTATCTGCCATGATATGTGAAACCCATGAAGCAGATCACCATCTACCTGTGAACGCTTCAACTTCCAACCTATTTGCAGGAAGCTGTAACTGCGCACAGCTATTCCACTCCTGTGACCAAAACCAATAAAAGCACTAAAAATGGTTTTTAACCAACTCAAACACTGGGGGCCAAAGAGAGAGGGTGGGGAGCTTCAAGGGTGAGAGCAGAGGGTGTTGGGGAATAAGCAGTTGGCCGATGGACCATTTGTCCTCAGAGACAGCTGAACGTGATCTGCTCCTGACCGGTCCCCAGTGTGAAGGCCTTTATGAGGCTACACGCACAGTGACGAATATGAACAGTTAACGACACCGAAAAATGTTTCAAATTTTGTCAACTCACACGAACATAAGCATAATACAAACATATGCACAAAAACACAGGTGGAAAATAATGTGCACTTGTACACAAACACATTACACTGAGTTTCTACTTATTTAAGGTCTCTTCCCGTCTAGGAATGATTTCAGCAGATCCCGTGAAGCAAACACTAACATGCTGGGCTCTAATTTGGGAAGACGCCTTCATACGACTCGATGACGATGGTTTGATTACATTCTTCTGTCCTCTTAAAGCTAATAAACAGCACAGAGACGTAACACCACGCTCCAGTTCATCAGCAATGATTCAACAGGATGCAACTCTTGCACAATGACAAGAAAACACACACAACACACACACATTGACATGTTTCACTATAAATATGATAAGACACATGGGGCACCGGGACAGACTTTCCGCATTGGTGTGTTTGAAAGCGGTCTGCCACTGCAAATCTGTCTGTTTGACTTTGTGTAACAGCATAGTGTTTATGAATGTGTGCGCATGTGTACGTGCACCTCGGCAAGCGATTTGACTTTGATTCCAGGGCGTGGCCACGCATGGCGTTCACACAGGGGAGTCTTTATAAATGAAGGATAACCCCCCCCCCGAACACCACACACACACACACACACACACACGTCTTCTCACTGCCAGCTGCCACAACCACCAAATGCACCCCCATCCCTCGATTGCATGCACACACACAAATACACACACACACACACACACCACTCCCCTCTCTGTGCCAGGCTGTGGTGGCAGCCAGCGTGGCATCGGCAGTCACCGGGGAGGTGCCATGTTACTACGGCCACTGCTGTAGGTCGGCCACACTGTGGCTTTGTTCTCGTCATCAATAGGCCAGTCAGCCTGATATTATAAATGACAAGGGGCGTGCCAGCACTTTGGTTTAGGTTGAGGGCGACTATTGAAATGGATACTAATGGCACCGTGCAAAGAAAAAAAAAAAATCCCTCAACAACAGAGTTCATTCTATTTTTTTTTTTTTTTTTTGAGGTCTTTAAACATTACCGGTGCCGCCTGCAGCATTACGAGTGTTTTTGTCAGATTACTATTTATTGCAAAACACACCCACATGATTAGATCATTTGTTTTTGCATGAAAATAAAATAAATACTAGTCAATGTGTTTTCATTTGTTTGTTTGTTTTTTTTTTAAATGAGAGGGCTGCAAAATATTCTTTCTGATTTTTTATGATGGTACGTTCAAGCTCAAGCTCAATTAATGAGACGCCATGTTAACAACAAAAACGCTGTTAATAAGCATCAACATTTCATTTTCTGAAAAAATAACACACACTGTAAACCAGAGACACAATAACTTACATACTTTATGTTAATAAGAGTTGCTTAGGTACAGTGGAAGGAATTAAAGATCCTGTTTGTGTGTGTATGCGAGACAGAGTCCGCCATGCCCCACCCCCTGCCAGCTGTCTGCCCTGTCCAGACAGTGGCCCTGTGCCTGGTGCCATGGCCCCCGACGGCATGCCAGCTGATCCTTGGGCGCAGGAGTCAGCCTGACCCCCAACCAACCCTCTTTTCCCTTTCAAACAGCATTCACTGCATTATTTCAGATAGAGGGCCTTATTATACTATATGACCACAGCTGGCCTCAAACACGGACTGAGCGGGGGGAAATGAGGCAGCAGAGTAGTAAAGCAAAGAGGGAAAAAACCATGACAGGATGAGTCGCCACCTCAGCCAAATATAGCATCTCCCCGACTCAGCCGGTTGTTTTTGTTATGGTGACGTCCTTGTCAAAGATGCAGACATTAGAAGTGGCGTTGGTGGGGAGTCTCGCAGATGTTTCTTTGGCTTATTGAGGAGTGATGTTTTGAAGGCGTCTGGAAATGCCATGGAAAGATAGGGAGGATGATGTCTCAGACTGGAGACGCCTGTTTGGCCATGGACAGTTTTTAGAGACACGCGATTGGTCAGAGTATGTGTGAAAACTGCAGAGAGGTCACCAGGGAGCTCCAAGGACTTTGTTCGTTTAACTGTAAATTGCGATGAGCGGAACATTACCGAATGCTGCTGGAATGAGCGTTTACAGTGGGCAGGGATGTCTGGTGTCATTCCAGAGGCGAATTTCATAACAACTCCATCACGTCTTATTGATGACCCCGCATTCTTTCCTGAAAACCAGCGGCGTGCCTGCAAGGCCCCGCCGACAATACGAGACGCGCAACTGACGAGGCCAGATGAAACTATTCCACTCATTCAGAGCAGTCACTGTGGCCTGTAAACAAAGTCAAGTGTCCTTACATGTTTACAATGTATAAACACAGTGAACTCGAGACAACAAAAAGGTCTACATTTCGCAGAAAGGCATAAAGAAAAAGGAAGTACAGGGTAGTAACCAAGAATGTGAGCATTTCATGTTGCTGAATTGGCCTGCAAATGTATTACAGTGAAGAAAAGACTGGTTTGGTTGACATGGGGTCTGAAAAAAGAAAAAAAAATCACACAGATTCACTATCTTTCTCTTGTTGTTGTACGTGGACATGCAATATCCTGCTTCAGCGCAGCCCCCCCAGTGTGTTTTCAGCATCTCAGGTATGCCTGTAATGACCCACGGAAGTGTCTTTGCCTTGTTTGGCCAGCTCTACCTTGTTTTGTAGCCCTGGCTTTCCATACATGGGCACTCTTATCTGATCGCCTCGACACAAACAGGCTGGAATTTAATCACACACTCACAAACTACTTGTAGATGTATGGAGACACACTAAAGGAGAGAGAGAGAGAGAGAGAGAGAGAGAGAGAGAGAGAGAGAAAGCGAGAGAGCGATGCACTGCTGCTTGGGTACAATCACTCTCACAGTACCTAGTCACTGTCATTTGAGAAGGCCACTTGCCTCTAGTCATCAGGGTAAAAGCAAGTAGTGGGCAAAAGACACACACACACACACACACACACACACACACGCACACACACACACACACGTGTAAAAATAGAGGCCTAGTGAGCGGAGTTGCTGCTGTGAATGGCCAATACAGTACTCATACCAGAGCTTTAACATCAGCATCAACAACATGGTCATTAATTGTGATTCATAGCGCTGGCCTCATTTGGGATTTAAATAGACTGGAGAGGATGAATAAGACAATTCAGGCCCGCGTTGAGCCACAGGCAGCCTCTGTGTGACACTGGTGTATCAGACTCTTCTACTTCTAAGCACCTACTTCTGCACACGCTTGCATGCAGGGCTATTCACTCACATGCACACACATGCGCACACTTAGAGACACACACACACACACACACATACATGTACTGTACAAACACAGACCCATGGGCCTTTTTGTCCACTTATAGCTTGTCGTAAAAAGAGAAGCGGGATCTCATCAAACAGAAGCCACTGGCCTTTTGACCTTCTCTGTATTTTCCCTGCGTCTCCATCACCTCTGTCACCGTCCATCCCCTTCAGAGTCAAGCAGTCAGGACAGATCACTGTCCTCGTTTAAATGACTGTTGATCTAGAAAACAGGAGGAAATGTGGCCTTACTCAGGAAACATCTGCAGGTAGCTGAATCTTTTCAAGTGCTGTGCAGAATTATTTAACTCTTAAACTTTTATTTTTATCTACCGCACCAACTCGGCACACTGTTTCCACACTGTCTGTCAGAGAGCGTGAAAGACGTAAAGAGAGGAGATGTTCCGCTGTTGCCACCGTTACTACAGGACAGACTGGAAATACACAGTTACACAGTGTGTGCCATTAGTTGTACCTCTTCCCCCCAACTGAGTCTATTTTAGGCTCTGCAAATACAGAAAAAGAGGTTTGTGGGCAAATGAGAGAAAAAGAGTAAGAGGAAAATTAAACCAAACAGCTGAGCATTCATCACGTAGTGTGGATAAAAGTTGACTGGAGTAATTTGATGTTGCAATTTTGTCCTGGTTGAGCAGATGCAAAATGAAAAAGCCACCCAAGTGGATGAATGGCACTCTTCCTCACAGATTGTGGTTTATAATGGAGGGAATAGCTCAGTGTCACACATCACGACACTTGAGGTCACATTATCATGCCACACTGGATGACTGCAGCTCAAGAAGAACCAGCAGTGATGTAGGCCACTGTGATCGTCACTAGATCAGACACCTGCAACGTGGGCAAACTTACTGAACTGACTTTTGTTAGCACACTGGTCAAAATCTTTCCCAAGTAATAAATGTAGTAAAATGCAGAATAATAATAGGATAAACTCATTTGTGCCCAACTTGTGCCCAAATAGGACTAGAATAGAATAGAATAGAAACAACTAGCCCAAGAAGTTGGTGACCACTTTTCTATGGAGGCTTATGCTCTGCTATATATTTACTTTTTGCATAATGCGATAGAAACATACTGTAAAATAAAAAATATTACTACAATACCTGAAACTATGTAACAACATCTCTAAAAGACTGCAACACTCTATCGTCTCACAGAGTTTATTATAATGTAACTTATTCCTTGCATAGACACTAGTGAATGTGTCTGAACCAAATGATCGTTGAGGCCAGCAAAAGGCCAGAAGTCACAACAAAGGAGGCCTTTCAGGGGCAGAAGTCGCATAATAGCTTTTTAGTGCCAGCTTTTTAGTGGGCAGGTGACATTTTGTCACTTCCAGGCATGAGTAAGCAGGGATCCATTAGCCCCTACTTCCTCCTAATCAGAGTCAGATGGGGGCTAATGAGAGCCACCTTCCAAAAGTGTGTGTACGGGTGAGTTTATGTGATTGAATACATAAGTAGGTAGAGTTTGTACAGAGCTCTCTGATTCCTAAAACTCATAACTTTTTCATTCGCTCACACACACATACGAAGCCCTGTTTGGTGACACAGCACTAATGGCAGTGAGGGTGTATTGTGGAAACAGAGAGCTTAATGCTTTGGTGGTTCTGAACAAGGCTGGAGAGTCTTAGCTCTGATCCTGATTAACCTCTCCATAGTCAACCCCTAACATCCGGACCACTTCTGCCAGCACGCTAGTGAACCATCAACTGGAATACCTGGGAGGATGCAGTGGATGTCATGGATGTGCACACAGAAGATAAGAGCAGCACAGAGATAAGTGAATTAAAGGATGGAACAGATTTAACAACAGTCGCACTGGATCACGATAAAATGTGAAAATAACATCAGGGAGTTTGGATTACATTCTAATCCTTATCCACCAACATTGCCAGAGCTGTGTCTCAACATAACACTACGGTCTTCTGAAGGTAAACATCACTAATGCGGTTCATTTAAAAAAAGAACTGGGCTGACTTCCAGCTGACTGATCACAAGGTAGTGATTAAAAAAAATGTAATGAGAAAGGATAGTTTAGTTCAACCACAATTGCAGAACGTGAAACAGCAGTTCCAGGCAGAGATGAGCCATTGTTATTACAAGAAAGTGTGATCGCCTCCATTAAAACAAAACAAAAAGCCCTATTTTATTTTAGGGAACTCTGATGATTCATTAGTAAAGCTTATACATCACATGCTATTATTCTTGGCAACAGCATGGCCTTATGTGCAACAATTATGATTTTATTTGACTAATTTTAAGCCTTTGTTCAAAGAAGTACTTTGAAGGTGCCTGCTTAATTCACAAAGAGCTACTCTTTCACTATTTCTCTTTTACATTATAAAAGAATAAATCATCAAAAATATAATTAGCAGATTAATAAATATAGAAACAGCTGTTAGTGGCTGTTGTGGTGGAGTGCAGGGAAATCAACAAGCTATGGACAGTAGAGGAGTTAATCCCTAGTCCAGTCTGTTCCATGGAAACTACTACATGCAGCTGTAATACTTTTACAAGTCTTCTGGTCACTGACGTCAGACATGAAACTACAGATATTAGCAAAAAAACAAAAACAAAACATGGCTGGGACGCAGACAGAAACACCCACCAGACCATTGGCTTCCTTTAGCTAATTGGACGTCCAGTGATGGGAAGGATGTCTATCCTGTCTCGAATTATTTATAGGCCAAAAAACAAACTAGTCTAAACAAGGTGAAGCTAAAAAAAAAAAACAAACCGCTTTTTGGAAAATAAAATAGAACCGATTCAAATAAAAACAGTAAACAGCTGACTGAGCTGGTGGGAGCCCAAAGTGCAAATAAAAACATCAGGAAGGAACACGGAGTGACGGCTTTTCCTGAACAAATCCTTGTCCAAACATAAACACAGACTGGAGTTTGTTTGTCTCACTGGCCTCTTGACCTGGGCTTTGTGGTGGCAAAGTCTGAGATTTGTTGTGGCGTTAGCACGTTAGCTCAGCAGTTGGCGGACGGCACGCTGTCACCTCTCTACCTGCTGTGTTTACCTGCAATATCTATATCTCCATCCTCTGTAATGGCTGCTTTCCAACAATAACAAAAATCAATTCCAAAGAGCCGGTAACCGGGAAACGAAAGCAGTTATCGAGCAGCGGTTACACAAGTGCAAGTTGGGGAAAGCGTGCTGACTGCAGCACTCTCCCTCCTGCGATAACGCAGACCAATCTTGAGATGTAACTACAGCCGGTGATAAGAAGAAAACTGTTTACTCGGGGTCATTAGGCTCCTGCAGATATGTTGCCTGGTGATAATTTGGGCACTGTAAACATCTTTTAGGGCTGTTTCTTGTTATTCAGCTGTCAAGGTCAAAGCCATCAGGGAAATAATCTCCTCAGGGCACGCACAAACACTTCAATTAACAGCTGGCTAGCAAACGCTAAAACATACCCAGTATATGTATTTTAAAGTACATACGAAAAGATTTAGTCCAAGAATATATCCGCAACAAGTTAAACCTTCAATTTAAATATGTGCGCTGATATCACGACGACAGCTCCTTCTCCCCTTATGCAATACTTTATTACTTTATATCATCAACTGCCCCGGGTATGTCTCAGTAAAATACTCATCACATTAGATAAGTATTTTGAGTAAGCATTCCAGGAATACCTTTATCCAAACAGCATTCAGATAACGTGGATATTGTTGTAAAGGTGACGCAACGTGTTTTCACCAGGTTGAGTGATGTGCTGACTTTACGTTGTGTGTTAAGAGGCCCAGTATCAGATTTAAGCCCGGTCCCTCTGGGCTATAAAGCATAGTGTAGGATCACCTCTCTGCTGAGGCCTGTTATGGCTCAGTGTAGAGGGGAGAGGGAGCGTGACTCACAGGGACCGCAGCAGGAGAGAGCTGTTTCTCTCTCTCTCTCTCTCGTTCTCTCTCTCTCCCACCTAAGTGACATTTTTCTTCTTTTTTTCCCGCCGTTTTCTCTTCACTGAAAAAGCTCTCAAAGTTGTTTTTTTTTAAGTCCCGGTGTTTTTCTTCAAGTCTTGAATTCCATTCGTTCGTCAGTCCTCTTATTCCTTGTTTAGTTAAGGTTCCGCTTTTACTGACCCTCGACTACGACCCGAGCTCAGTTTTTACTTTTGATGTGGAAAAAAGGTCGTGTGGAAAACAATTTCAGATTGTTTCCATAAAAACATAGAAATCCATAGAAATAGCTGCTGAGGACAAGCTGAGGAAATCAGTGTACAAATATCAAGAAACAAATATTTGCAAGTCATAGAAAATGCATCAAGTACTAGCAGAAAAAAACAGTAGACAACAACAGCTTTTCACAGTGTAAAGATGACTCTCTCCCTGCATCACCCCACTGTTCCCCAGCTTGGGAAGCCATCAGTGAGGCTTTCTGACTGGCCTGCGGTTGAGGGTTATATAGCTGTGGCTATTGAAACACATGCAGACAGACGCGCAGGTGGTGTTTCACTTTCACTCCGTGGAGAAAGTGACTGACTGAATGCGATTGGGCTCCTCCGTCCTCGCACATCTGGAGTGGGCTGAACGTAGGGAAGGGAGGGGAGGGGAGGGGTGTGCCGAGTGGTGAATGGTAAAAATGAAAAGACAGAGCGCGTGTGTCTGTGTGTGGAGGGCGGCATGATATGTATGTTGTGGTTTTGATCTCTTCATCCTTGCGGATGCTTGTGTATATGTAAAGGCCGAAAGGCTACGAGACGACTGCCGAGAATCTTTTCCACCAACATTTGACTATTTTCAGAGAGTTTGGAAAAAAATACATTTTCTTTGCATTTGATATATCCTGTACCACATTTCTTACTTAATTCAAATGGTTTAAAGTTTTGCTATTTTCAACAAATGCAATATAGTTTCATGCCCAAATCTGGCTCAGTATAAAAGCTCATGCACTGTTAACACCGATCTATCTAAAAATTATATTAAGTCAATGAGAGAAAGGAAAAGAGGCAACAACACAGAAGAAACAGATGAAAGAGTGGAGTGAAGAGAAAAGTCTGGGAGTGAGAAGGATGAAGAGAGGCACATGGGACAGTGGCACGAGTGGCACTGGAGTGTGCAGCTGCAGCTCACACTCGATGATGGATCAGTTCCCACATCAAGATCTGTTTAAAGACGGGCAGGAAATTTCCAGTTACTTCATTTGCAGTGAGCTGATTATGACTACACATGGTGGTCAGTCTTATGTGGCTGCAAAACAAGCCATATGCAATGCATTCAGACCCCTTCACCTTTATCATATAGATGGTAAATTTGTTTCTCTGATACTCCACTACAGTGTGGGAAAACTATAAACAAATGAAACTGTGACACTTGAGGTTGGGTCTGATTTTAAAAAGCACAGACCTGTCTATATGATGTCTCACAGCTAATAATGATTATCCAATCAAGGCCACGAGGTCAGTGGCCAAGGCAAAGATGAGGTTAAAAAAAAAGTTTAAAAAAAAGTTTCCTTTATAAATCTCAAATTGAGGAAGCCTTGGAAAAAAACAGGACTCTTCACGGAAATCACCATCTGGCCAAATCTGATAGATCACAGCGAGAAGAGATTTGGTAAGAGAGGTGACCAAGACCTCGCTGGTCATTTTAAATACCACCTTAACAGTAACACAGGAAGGTGGTATCTTCACTACTGTGGTACTATGAACCCATAGTACCCCAAGCCCAGTCCAACATGAGACCTGAAACAGTCCCAGTCAACCTGAGGGAAAAAGTGAATTTAAAGCATCACCAGTGAACTATGCAGAAGAACTTCATCCTAAACCGTCAAAGAGAAGGAAAACTAGTAAGTCTGAAATTAACAAAAATCTATCTGGAGACTCCCTTTGGCTGTGACTTGAATAAACACATAAAAGTAATTCATGTAAAAGAAGAGCGAGCCAGGCCCTTGAACTTTATTTTTCCTGAGCTGCCTGTTGAGCAGTGTGCCTGTGAGGAGAAGCTGTTCTTCATCTGTGTGTGTTGGAGTGGGCTTCACAGAGAGCTACTGCTACGTTTGGCAAGGGAGGGGTCCCCTTCCCACAGCTGTGCAAATCTTCCTGCGGATCATGTCGGTGTGCATGGTGTGTGTGTGTGTGTATGTGTGTGTGTGTTCGTTCAGGCACAGGCACCTGTACAAAATCGTACCGTCTCATCTCAGAGGCCCCCTAAAGAACTCGACACCAGGTCCTGCTCAATAGCAGCCTCACGCAGCCACATCGTCCAAAAGCAACAGCAGGGCCGGGGGGCCTCCAGCGCTCCTGTGGCACGTGCCTGCCGCTCCTCTAGCTCATGACCCAAGATGGTGTTACGGGGGTTTAGGGGAGGAACGGCTGCTTGCTACCCCTCGAGCCCCTCTCAGCTACTCAGGCTGCACACTCGATGGCTGCCCCTGGCCCCATCAAAGTCTCCACTGGGTGGAGAGGGAAACGCGGTTGGACGTTTGGCCTACTGATTTTTCCACACTAATAACCAAAAGCACTAGTGTGTGTGTGTGTGTGTGTGTGTGGGTGAGGCCTCATGTTAAAGGTGTGTTGTAAAGGGGAAGAGAGAATGGTTAAAATAATTAGAAGGCTTAATGAAAAGCCAAATGCGACTGAACAGCAACGTGATAAATAATGTGAATGTCTCCTCTGAGCTGCGTCTTCTGTCATGACTGAGCAAGTACAAATAATTCACATGGAAATCTGCATTAACTGACCATTTTCAGATCGCACATAAAAATGACTCAGGCACTTTAGGTATGAAGAAAGTTCTGTTTTTCCATCTTGGCACAGCTCATTGTCTTTCACACACAGGAATCTCGTGACTCTACACTAAGCTTCATTGGAGGGATGAGCTCAGAGATGAGCTTACGAGACGCGAGTATGAGAACATACCCAAAGTGGTATTTGGAGAAATGCTTTAACGACGACATGTAGAGATTACATGGGTATGAGCTATTTCAGTGTCAGACCTATTCTGGGAATAGAACCAATTTCAGTCATAACAATGGCACGCTCAAAATATGCCTGATAAGATGCTGGTTAGATGAGCTCAGTCTGGGGAATGTGTGTGTGTGTGTGTGTGTGTTGTCATGATAGAGAGTGAGAGGGACGAAGGAAGAAAGAGACAAAAAGGCAGAGGAGGGATGGAAGCTGCAGGGAATTTCTCCAACGGCCGACTCGGATGAATGGGGCTGTGAGCAAACAGGGAAGAAACGTAGGTGGGTGGAATTTGGTGACAGGGGTTTGTAATGTGTAACTAACGTCAGAGCTTCCTGTGGGAGTGGTTTCCGCTTTATCGGGGCTGGAGAGGTGGAGCCAGATTTGCTGTTTGTTAAAGGAAAAAGTGCGGCATCACACTACAACATCAAAGGTCAGGAGGGCAAAACGAACATTTTGACAGAACGCATTTGCCGAAGATAAAGAGGAATATCAGGAATGGTTTCAACTAGCAGAGTGATCTGGGGTTTCGATTCACCTTTCAACTTCAATCTCCGTGGTTCAAATGCAGTTCATGTCTCACTTTTATCACATTAATCTAAAGCCCTCTCGAGTTCTACAAAGCTTCAGCGCTGCTACTCCACACGTCTCCAGAATCTGTTTTATTCCATCCTGCTCCACCTTTTCTTCTCTCTTGCACTGAGGATTCAACAATGTTCCCTTGCTGCCAATAATGGAACGAGTTAATAAAGGCTTTCTGTTCATTCTCAACCATATCGTCAGACTCCAGAAGGCAGTTGTCAGCTGAGGCGTCCACAGGTGTGTGACATTTAGGAGAAAATAAGGAAGGGAAACCTCAACTCATGAGTGAGTCAGTGTTTATAGATGATGTGAGAGTACCACATCATTAAGAACTGTATAGTGACAGAGTGGTGGGAATGACTGGAGTGACCACCCACCTCACATCACGCTGTATTGTCACACACTGGCGCGTGAAAAGCCCTCTTCTGTTGAATCCGTGTAACCAGCACACAAACTTGGCACCCGCCAGTTGTGCCCTCACGCCTCATGCCAAGGAGGTGTCCAAACACTCAAAGCCACAAACGAGCCGAGAGAGGCCCTAATCACGCCTATTTACACCTGCCAAACAGATCATGTCAACCATTACGTGAGCCAAAAAAATATATAAAATAGACTATTATATACATTTCTCAAGAAGAGTGCTGGTATCCGAATCCCGCAGAGTTTTATAATTATTATTTTATTATAACGCAGTATTAATACTGTGATTAGACATTTGCACCAGATCAATCGTAACAGCTTCAGGTTCAATCTAATGCTAAAGTCAAAATATAACTTAATACAACCATCTTAAATGACACATGATCACATGTCCAGCAAACTGGGATATCACTGTGGGACATCTAGTTATTTCAGTCAGTTTTGAATGAAGCATTTGCTTCTGTTATATGCACATTTATTTATTTTTAATCCCAAAATCTCAGACGACCCTCTCACTATTTAAGCTTACGTATATTTCAGAAAATAGTACAATCTCACATTAGGACAAATACATCAGAAAAACCCTCAGCTCAGCTTTTTTTCCATTCGTTCAGTTTAGGCACAGTGCAAAAATGTTTACACCCCACGCCTAAGTCTCACAATGGGGGCAAAACCCTGAAATGCCATCAGCACTTATGAGAGTATAATAAGAGCCTTAATTCAATTCATTCGCTTCCTATTATGCAGCATCCCTCGGACCACTCGGCTCAATTTCAGCTCATTTGTCTCACTGCCTCTTTACCCCTACATCATGCGCAATTATGATAAAGACATTACCAGCTACCATAACATGGTTTGAGGAATGACACATGTGTAGGAGCACTGTCCCCCCTCCCCGACCCCCCCTCGCCTCAAAAGCTCACTTGTGGCAAACGAGAGAAGAGTGCCGCTCATTTATAGTGGGAGGCCTTCTTCTTCCACTGCTGCATTTTCATGCTTTCAGTTCTCATTAAAACCACAAAAAGAGAACTGCGAAGGCCCCTTGGAGCCCAGGCCTCGGAAATTTCGCTACGCTAAACCACCATAATATGCGCCTCAGTCCCACAAACATACTGGAGAGGGGCTCTTTGCTTGCCGTGTAATAAGTCCTGGCGTGCTAGCCTTGTAATTGGCCATAATTAAAAGGAGGCAGAAGGAGACGAGGCTCTTCCTCTCAGCTTCAGCTGCCAGGCAGCAGGAAGTAGTAAAGACACGCTGTCTCTTCCTTTACTAGGTGCCACTCCGTCTTTCTCTTTGAGCCCCTTTTCTTCCTTTCTTCCTGTCACTCAGCATCTTTGTGAGCAGTATCTTTCGGGCCTCTGTTTGAAACCACCATAGAGTGTGTGTGTGTGTGTGTGTGTGTGTGTGTGTGTGTGTGTATGGGGGGGTCGAGTGTGTAAAGTCTATCCCTCTTTATCCTTAAACCCCCCAGCCGTCCTTACTGCACAATGTGTGTGTGTGTGTGTGTGTGTGTGTGTCTTAAACATCTTTGTCTCTGTTCACTCTGTAATTATTCAGTCTGCAGATGCTCCCTGTGTGTTTGTTGTTGTCTGTTTCCTGCCTCGTCAATTTCATGTCTGTGCAACTTTCACGACACTACACCACATCTATGCAGCCTGTCTGCACTCAGCGTGCCCATTATGTTTAAGTGATGGAACATTTACTCACTTCTTTCAAGCTACTGAGCAACTTGGTGTCGGGACCCCGACTCCCTCTTCAATAATACTCTTAATAAAATACATAACAGTGTAGCCTTTGTTTTCTTCTACACACTTCAATTTAATTACTGTTAAATCTGTTAAATGTTTGTGGAGACACCTGGTTCAGAAATAGTGGGTAAAACGTTTTCCACAACTAATTCCATAACAACCGTCGTAGAACAAAATACACTGTTCCATACGACTCATGCTGGGCGTTCAATTTTTTATTCTAATTCATTACATGTAAATGATTAATAAAGTGATCATTTCTAATTTATAAGGCACTCGACTGCGCTGGTATCTCAGCCTCGGCTCACATCTGCCTCAGCACGCTGCTGACAGAAGGGAGAGTGCTGACAGGGCAGCTCGGAGCTTTTGTTACCTGAGCGCCATTCACCGTAACCCAAAACAAGACAGCTGCTTGACTCTGCATCAGGCTGAAAGGGAACACCGACAGGGCCGGGATGGAGAGAAAGAGAGAAGGAGGAGAAGGAGAGGTGGGGGGTGGGGGAGAAGTTCATTTGCGAGCCAAGTTCATATGCATGATGGTGTGTGTGTGTGTACGGCTTCTTGTTTTGAACTGCAATGATCGAAGTGTATTTATAGATAGGGTAGCTGCCTGTTTGACAGCTACAGTCACTGACACAAGGTACTGACAAAAAATGTAAAACAATCTAAAACTATGCTGCTTGCTTGTGTAAAAAAAAAAAGCAAACGTCTGTGACTAAAAATCAGAAGACCTTAAATAATCCCTTGTTTCAACAATTCCAACGTTTTGATTGCTTCTTGTTTCTTGCAGCCGAAAAGTCACGTTTTTCTAAGCAAACTCCTGAACTCAACTGAACTTTGCACAGTTCCGTTTTTTCTCTCTCCTTCGGTCTCCTCTGTTGTCAAAAGATGAAAAAAAATGACAAGGGGTCAGCCAGGGCCCGGTGGCAGCCATATTTCCTGAGGCTCCGCCTGTGGTCTTCACAGCCAAAAACACACACGGACAGACAGTGGGAGGATTCTGTCATGACCTTGCACCCCAGCTGGGCTCCCTTAGGGTCAACGGAGGCCATGTTACAATCTCTAAAGAGGCCAGCACCTGGATCACTGGACCCATCCACAAGGGAAAGAGGACGTATGTGTGTGTGTGTGTGGTTGTGTGTGTAAGGGGTTGGGGGAAGGGAAATGAATCAGTCACTTAGTTCAGTAACCCGCCCCCTCACTTACAGAGCTCGCTTCAGCGAGACCCAAAGGTCAACTCTCACCCTTTTTACCATTTCTCTGTCCCTCTTCGCCATTCCTCACCACCTCCCCCACTTCTCTCATCCGAGGTGAACAAGTAGCTATTTCAGTGGAATACAAGAAGAAAACGTGGTGGGTGTTTATCTGTGAGAGAAACGGCACATTTTGTCCTACAGCACCTCCTGTCCGCCCGGCTCGCCTCCATTCAAACAATCACCAAATCAAGAATCAGACACTTCAGAGAACAGCACTCACTCACTCACGCCCGTGTTTTAATTTATTTGTTGGCTCGGATCCGAGTCGAAAATAACAGACGAGACTTTAAATGACGTTCCACGCCTTTGTTGGTGGGTGCAAAAAGACCAACAGCAGTCAGCCCGTAATTGTACGTCTGAGAGAAAGCAGTAATTAAGCATTTTACATCTTACGAAGGTGTGGAGCGGGACGAGCCTGCAGCAAACAATCCAAACGCCCCCCCCCCCCCCCCCCCCCCCCCCCCCCCCCGCCCCCCCCCCCCCAGATCAACCGTCGGAGAAGAAAAAAACTGTTCCTAATCTGCCTAAGTGGACTGTAAGCGTGTTCGAGAAGGGTGCACAGGTAGCGCATTTGGGCCTGGATAACATGGATTCACATTGGAGATGCCAAATTGCTAACTTCACAGGGGATGCTTTGTCAAAATTATGGCTCTGAGAGATTGTGGTCAAATATGCTGAGCAGCATGATACCCATTCAGCAACCACTCTTTTATCAAGGCACATACCTCCTTGCCCTCAGAATGCCTCCCCTTTGGAAAGCTTGGTATAGTATATACTGCACAGTACAAAACCATGTAAAACGAGCTGCTCTGTGTGTGTGTGTGTGTGTGTGTGTGTGTTTGCAATCATTTTTCTATTGGTGCATTTAGTTAGTGTGCATGTGTTCTTTTTTTCTGACGCATGTGTGTGTGAGTTGTAAATCTATGAGTAGAAAAGTGTGTGTTTTTTGTGTGTAGTGCCAAAAGCTTACCAGTTGGGGCTATCTCTTACCGTGTCACCCTATACTCTATCGGTTTGTGCCAAAGGCAAGAGAGGGGACTCAGATCTGTGCATCGCATGAGACACTCGTGCCCTCGTATCCCCGTTCACCGTGAATGCCAAACACCCACTGACAGAAAATCGGCATCGGCCCAACATGCTCACACTGGGCCTATCAACACGGGCTGACACACAACCTCATGTACACAACTGGAGAGACACACACCAGTGAGAAACTGGAGGCACACTAATTCACCGACACACCTCCGGGCAGAGAGCGGAGAAAGGATAGTGCTATGGTGAGAGAAACATGAAGACGTTGATTTGTGAGTGAGAGTGTGTGGTGCTGTTATGGCTGACATCTGGCTGTAAGAGAATCTGTGGCTACTTTGATGCCCAGGGGCCTGGGGCTGTTGACGGTCCCCTCCCACCCCCTCCTGCCTGATGGCAAGGCCTGATAATGATGGGACAATGTCCTCCAACTGTGGCTGAACCACAGAGAGAAGCCTGCATCATCAAATCATAAAAAGGCTGCTAACATGGTTTAATACAATAAACCGACTCCCGTACAGTCAGAAAACCTCGAAAGGGATAAAAGAAAATGGAGCCACTGAGGTAGTTTAACTACAAAACAAACAAACAATCAACAACATCATTTTCATCAGACACACATAATATGAAAATCAAAGTCCTACGACTCCAATAAAAACAGATCCTGTGTCAGTACCAAACACGTCCCATATTACAACACATTCAGTAGCAATAGGAAAACCTAAAATCAATTTCAAATAAAACGATACTGGTAAGTCGACTGATTAAGCTACATTTGTTTTGTCGTGCACACCCCCAGAGGGGAGGCGGAGTCACATTCACATCACTCCATTACACCGCAGAGGGCCAGAATTGGAGATACCATTGTGTGGCTTGGTGGCGTCCAGTTTCCGCCCCCTGCTATTGCCTCAGAGCTGCAGGCCGGTGCAACTGGATCTGTCAGCCGGGTCCATCAGATAGCCACCATGGCTGTGCCTACCTGTCAAAGCTGCCCGACTGTCATCCAGCCAGTCAGGCAGCCATTGCCCGGCCACCGCCCCTGCCTTATCAGGATAATGAGTTGCATTTAGGTCCATTATGAGCTGACCCCGAGGACTTTCTCTGCTGCTAAGTGGGGGCCTTGTGCCAGTGATGGACAGGCCAGTGGGAATGTGATATGGGCTGCAGGAGCGAGACTGCAGGGGATAGTAATAAAGAAACACTGCATGTGGTGTTCTGTGGTTGTTTGAGGACAGCCATGACCTAATATAGAACGGTAAAGTTTGCAATAGGTTTACACCATTTCACATGTGAAAACACAACATTATTAAAGTTACTATAAAAACAAACAACAGAACTACTGGGAAGACTGGCAGCCCCTCCCGGGCTCCGCACTGCACTTCATTGTTCCACTTTACCTGGTTTGACTTTGTAGGCCGCAATTGTTTTCTGGCACAATAGAGTACAAATGGAGTTTTCAAAGTGTTTTCAGATGGTGCAGGGGGTAGAAGGTCAGTGGAAAAAGTGCCTCCTACATGTTTGTCCTCTTCAAAGAGAAAACAAATGAGATGAGGCGAAACACGAAGGTGAACGGGAAACTAGTGAAGGGTAGAACCAACCTTTCTGTCACAGTGGGGACAGATTATCTTACGGACAATGCTCACATTGAATGACACTGAAACGTTAATGGTCCAACAGAATGATTAATGCTGGGCTATCTGATTGACCCAGCTGAAATTGAATGCCAACATGGGTAGAAGATTATATAATTAATATTGATGTAAAGGTCAGAGGGTCATCACAAATAAACTATTTCATTCTTATACCCCCCCACACACTCACTTGGACACAACTGCACCTTGACGTCGTCTCTTCTTGTCAGGTTGTTGGTCTGTGGTCTTGTAGCTGTCAGATTGGAAGGCAGGAAAATATCCAGATCTCTACATCCCACAATGCTGCTATAATACTGAATTAGAGACTGTCTGTGGGTGAGGAATCTAGTGGAATAAAACATCAAATGATTTTTTATCCAATATTATTTTTAATCTTTCTGTGATCTGTCGAGTGGTTATTAATTTCTGTTACTTGACAAATCATTCAATAGGAAATAAAACCGATGATATTGATCATCATCTTTTTGGATACCAATTACTTGTTTTCCCTTGTATTTTATCACTGTAAATCAAACATATCCCTGGGTTGTCACATTCATTTTGTCACGTTAGACAAAATGAATTACATAATTTTACTTCCCCCCTGCTCTCTTGTTATCTCGCCCTCCCTCCCTTCCTCTGTCTCCACTCTCTCTGTTTTAAATCGGTGAACGGAGCTATAATCTATTGATTGTGAGCTCCTAACAAGCTCCTCTTTGTTTTGCTCCCACAAATTGCTTTGAGGAAAAACCAGACTGACAAAAAAAAAACAAAAAAACCTGAGACTGGGAAAACCTACAAAGCCGTTTCTCAAGTGACGCACATTCGTTACCGTCATCATGAGGGACAATTAGTACAAGAGGCTAAAAAAATAATACCATCAATCCAACAAAAAGGGGAAGAACAGGGGGGTGGGAGGGTGTCACAGAACCGGTGAAAGGAAGAAGGGGAGCAATAGTGGCATGATGACGAGTCAGCAGAATGAGGCCCATGGGAACTCTGAGTCAGAATTGCTATGTGTGGAAATGACCAGCCAAATGCGCACAGTAACACAAACAAGGAAATATATACTAGTAGATAATGGCCTAGTGACACAATTAGCACACCCATGCACATTGCCACACACACACACGTGCGGGCATTTTCCACGTTTTGGTCTACTTATCTCGACACGACTCATTCGTGACAATTTACAGTTTGCTATTCAACAAACAGGGATGGTGAAGGTTATCAATGACTGGGCCTGAAGCTGTGTCGGATCCGTCATGACATCATAACTAATTTAATTGTGCGTCGACGCTGGATATTTCTCAAGACGGGGACCCATGGGCTTGAGCAACTCTGCAGAAATCCCGTACAAAGATTAATGATTGATTGGGCATCCGATGGTTAATGGCTCGCAGTGTTTGTCAGCATGGCCTTATCTGCCATGATTGCAGCACGCTTTGGTGATTGCTTTGCATGAGTCTAACAAAATACCCATAGGCTCAGGCTCACTCTCTCTGTCTGTTTGCTGATGACTTACAGCTGACGTTTTTTTTAATGGGTACAAACAAGCATTCTAATGCAATACTGGTAATAATGCAACCATTACTCTGTCTTGATGTCAAACAGATTTGTATTTATGAACACTGCTTCCTTTTGTGGTGGCTTTTCAAAAGTGCTTTGAAACAATGGAGCATAGCTTTAGCATTAAAGAGGCAAAAAAAAAACAAAAACAAAACACAAACAGTAGTTTGGATTGGCCGCTGCTTGTTTGTTGGGCAGAAACCTGATACCTTTGAAGAGCGCTTTGCCTGGTGTGTTTTCTTGGCTTTGTCTGCTGGAAAGAGTAATTGTGCTAGTCTTAAGTGTCCCCTTTTTTACAAGCTGCATTAGTGTTTTCCATCAAGTTGCAATTACGGACTATTCATACACAGGGCTGGCCCTCCGAGCGCAGTGAATGGAACAGACTAGTGTTCTCTGCTTGGCTCTTTCTGGGAACGTCTAACAGACACAAGCAATCTAATGACATGCAAAGCATATCCGCATTTGCATGCAAGTACAAATGAAGTGTAGATCTGTTTGAACAAGCATAAACACTGCAGATATGATGCAAATATGGACTTTGACTGTTGAACATGGGCAATCGAAGGTCAGCCTCAGTGCAAATACTGTATATGGAGCTCACTAATCTATTGTTGAAGCAGCTTTGAAATTGTCTCTAATGAACAAAAACGTAAATAACCTCACGTGTACAACTGCTCCTTCTTTACAAAGCCAACCCTAAAGAGATTTCCCTAGAGACAAAACATTACAACGATTCACCCATAATACTCCAGGGTTGTAGCAGCTGCCACATCATGGTGCATCCGCAGTGCTTTCATAAAGGATTCAGATACTAAACTGCAACAGGAATCTTTGACTTGTTACAGTAACCAAGGAAGCAAAGATGCAAAATGAAGAGGAAAAAATAAACAGGGACAGTATGAACATAAAGAGCGTATAAAAAACCCTACCACAGCAGGATTGCAGGTGAATATATTTTTAGGATAAGAAGTTTTTCCAAACTTCTTCACACAAAGGCAGTTTTCATGTTTTTATTTTTGTCTGTCGGTTTCTTTCATATTTCTTCCTGTAAAGTGTTTTTTCTTTGATTTAAATGATAATCAGATGCCCTGTTTTTCTGTAGGCTGCTGGTGTGTGCTTCATGGACCGAGAAACACGTGGTTAGGATGCTTGGACTAGTCAATGAATAACAATTGTTAAAACACAATAAAAAAAGTAACTGCATCCCTCATGCTATCTGAAAGCAATCTAACCATTAAAATTAGATAAGATTGTGACATCTATTTCTGCCCTAAAGGGCCAAGTTTAATGGATTTGCGTCTATTCAGTACTGTTTTCTTAAATTCTTTGTCATATGTGACGACATTACAGACATTACTTGCAGAAAAATTGAAATGTTTCAGTGCCTTGCTGTTTAATATGTTACCTGAGGCATTTAAACTGTATATTATAAACCCTCCTCCACTCCCACCTCATGCTAAAGTGGGGTTTTATGCTGCAAAAAGGTTATCTCACGTCCGCATAGAAGAGAAAACGAATGTTATACACCAACTGTCGCGTGCCAGGTTAATAATGTACTACCTGTTCGAGTAGTAGTGTAGGGACCCTTACTTCCCCAATCTCCTGTAGTTGGTGCAGAATACAGATCTGTCATTTTTCATGTTTTTAAATGACAAAAAGCTACACTGCTGCTAAATGCGTATGTCTCAGTCACAAGTGAGACAAAATATTATAGATTATTTAAATAATGAAAACCGAGTCAGCACATAGGCTCCCACAATCGCCTACTCATCACTCAACCCTGAATAAAAAAGTACGTCATCCAATGGCAGAAAACAACTTGGGACAATGGTATGAGACAGACTTCCAAAACAACCAACAGTGGTCTGCTACCAGCTCTCAGTTCAACAGGCGAGTGGTGGAATCATGTGTTACAGCCCTTCGATTTGAAGAACAAGCTTCAAGTTTGGGACATCTGGCTGATAAGCAAACTACTAAAGCATGGGGAAAATGTATCTTATGTTACTAAAGCACCAAAACCGCATTGAAACTGCATCGAAAAAAGTGTGCTAAACCTTTACTGATGGCTTTATTTTTATTGCAGAGACTGAAAAATAAAGACAGAAGGAGCAACTTTTCTCTTAATAGATGAGGACAGCTTTAATGCTCGTGAGCTCTTTCTTGGAACAACCATTTCCGAGAAACACAGCATTTTAAGGTATTTACGATAACCTTAGATGTGCTGTTTTTTTTGTTTAAGACCTCTACTTCCCTAAACCAGACGACTGTGACGGCTGGTGTGTCTGTCTGTGCACACTATATTTGTGTGTGTGTTTGTCAGCGTTTTGTCATGGGGCCTGACATACTGCATCTTGTGATACAGCAACCACACATGCGTGACTACACACACAGTATAGGCATGACTTCGACACCTTTTAACAGAGATGTGGCAGATTTGCACAAACTGATATGCACGTGGTTTCACTTACAGCTTATAGTATGGCTTGCATCAAACACACCCTAAAGTAAGTTCACTTCCTCAGATCACAAATACCATGAGCTAAGAAAGTAGATTTACATTAGGGTGTGTGTTGCAAATCTATATATGCAAAGCCAGTACTGAGTGTCTGTATACAGTATACTGTACGTGTGTGTGTGTGTTTGTGTTTGTGTGTGCGCGTGTGTGTTTATACATGTGTGTCCTTTGGTAGAGATGACCACTAACGAGCAACTATAGCAGAGTGACCCCATGGTCTGTGGAGACAGCCAATGCGCTGTGGCTGAAATTGTGCTCAGACAAGCACACGCACACGCGTCAGTGTGTGTGTGTGTGCGTGCGTGCGTGCGTGTGTTTAAGTGTGTGTCACGATGACCACCACCCCCTCATTACCTCCATCATCGCTGGAAACAATCAGCCACTCTGCCCCAGTTGTAGACCAGACTCAGGCACTGCAGACCTACAGACCTAGCATTAGGGAAGCCTCGATCACCACAGCCTGACTGGCCTCAGATTGGATCCAGCTTTCGAAAGCATGGGCATTATAATCTCAGAAACCCAATCAAAATAGCCTCCCCATTTCAACCGTGCATGATGAAGGCCTCGGCATAAATTTTATCCCCTGCCATATATTGTCAAAATTTGACTTTCAAGTTCAGCCTTAACGCAGTAGGAAAATATTAGTTCAACCACCATCAACTGATAATTATTAAAATGATTTGCGAATGCTATTAAAAGCATGGATGTGGAAAGTGCACCATATTTCTTACACTGTCGCAGATATATGTATTTGTTTTATCATGTGTCTCTTCAAAATAATTAAATGTTACTGTTCAAGTTTTTATTAGCTTCGATAAAAATGTGCTTCTTGGCTGAGTCTGCAGTAACCTCCAAAATGTGGTAGTAGTTGTGATTGAACACTGACATGCACACAGTTCACTTTTATGCACAGAGTGGCCTGACTGACAGAGGGGGCAGGTGTAGGTCTGTCTGTCTGCCTGTTGCAGAAACATGCACCACAACAGCTGAAACTGATGGCAAAGATGGCAAAGTCAGGAATCCTTTATCTCGTTATGACGAGTGTAAAGTTTCCTTGGTCGTTATAAAACAAATTCAATTAGGACAAGCTGCCTCTGTCTAGATAGTTTATGAAAAACACATGTTTTAGAAAAAAATAAAATAAAAAAAATATTTTCTTGGCCATTATCTAAATAGGTTTTAGTAGCTAGTTCCACTGCCAAGATTTAAGAATTTATTCTACTATCTAAACAACAAGAAACTAGAAGAGAAGCAGTGTCCAGTCGTTAATGTGCACATCCCTGATGAGTAACTGATTCACTAATCCACTGAAAATGCAATAAGACAGAAATCTAAACCCAGCTGCCATGGGAAGATACTGGATATGACAACATATCTTTCCATGATAAGTCATGTGTTATCTAGATGTTTATTTAATGCCATTACTTACAGTATACACTGACCATAGAGTGTATATACACTATACACTCTATGCTCACTTGTAATAATGGTTTGTAGAACAAATATATGAAAACCTTGACGAAATGACCTACTATGATTGCAGCACAATAGTGTTATATAGGTCACTGTTACATAATCTAGACTTCACCAGAATATCCCAGTTAATAATTAGTCATCACGGCAGACAACTGTAACTTTTTTTGTATTTTACACAACTTACGCCACGCTTTCCATTCATTGTGTTCCACAACACAAACATTTAGAGTGAAGTAATAAGAAAAAGACCATTCAGAGACGCAGCTGCCACTGTACAGTGACATGATCGTTGACGGCAGGTGTGAAATGGGGTGAAGAGTCGGAGTGACAGATAAGACAATAGTGTTTGTACAGTTGTACGACAACGCATTCCTGTCCAACAGCTGATGACGAATGATTCATTTCAGAAACCCTGAGGTAAACCAAGGCTCACGTGACAAAGACACACACAGGCACAAACGCACACAGAGAGAACTGCACACAAAATGTGTACAGGTGTATTAAAATAGAAAGAATGCATATGTTCCTGCACGCACGCATAAGCGAGTAAGGTAGCCACCGATTGCTTTGCACTCAATCACAAGAACACAGACACACACTGGGCAGAGGACAGTTGGAGGAGGCCAGGCTGTTATTCTAGTGCAGGCTGGCTGAGCGGACTGTGTAATCTTCAGGGTGGAGTCCATATTGGGTTTCTAGGCAATTCACTGTTTTTTGGCCCTCATGTTTTGTGATTTAGCCCAAGAGAGAAAAGACAGAGGGGGAGAGAGAGAGAGGGAGAGAGAGAGGGGAGCGAGAGGACAACAAGTGCGGGTTGTTTTTCTTTCTGCCCGGCACATTGTTGATGAGTTGTAATGCAGTGTAATACAAGTGGTGGTTCACCGCAGCAGCCCAGAAGAAGAGAGCGGAAGAGAAAAAGAAAGACAAAGCAAAGGACGGAATGAACAAAAGAGAGTAAAGGAAATAAACAGAGCAGGGGAATACAGGGGAGATGACACAAAGGGGGGAACGGAGTCTTGGGGAAACTTGTGTGGCGTGACACACCTGCTGTGCGTGTTGTTTACAGCTGAGAGTGTGAACATGGTACGGGGAAGGAGGACTTATTGTGCATGAAGACACGATGGCTTGTGACTTTAAACAGTTACCATCTGTCACCGCGGGGACGGGGGAGATAAGGATGCAAACTGTGAGGGCTGTCATTATCAAATACCTGTGACATAGCTTCTCGTCACGCTAGTTTAAAGACACAGTACGTTCATTTTTCACTTAAGATTATTATTCTTTTTATTTAGCTTATACGGTATCTGAATTGTAATAATGTATGAAACACGTCTCTCTTGCATCTGGAATCAGTTATTGTTTAGAAATGCACTCGGTGCTGCATGCGATCTATTTGGTTTTAAAGTTTATCCTTCCGAGTAAAGCATTAAATGACAACTCGCCGACTAATCAACAAGCAACAGCTCCTTGTAATGAAATCACCCAGACAACAAATTAAGTCACTCATTAATCCTTTAAGTCCTTCATCAGGGAAAATTCGCAACACACGCATTTGGTCAAACCACTTAATTCATTGTGATTAACAGGTCCGATCCAGAAAATGTAATCACAGTAAACACGTAAACCGGGGCCTAATTAACAACTAAAACCATAGTTGCGTGAGAGTTAAGAGGAGATTGTTTTGATATTTTGGCAGCCATCTGCCGTTGCGTGCTGTCATAGGAATGACAGCGCAGTCTGAATGGCTGGTGTGACAGACGACAGACACGGAGCTGGCCCTGCGAGCCCAGGGAGGGGCTTTGGAAGCACGCACACACACTCACACACACACACACACACACACACACGGCACCTGCATTCCCACAGTAGTCCAAGTCAACAGTCACAGCCCATCCCCCTCCTTGACACTATCAGAGAGGGAGGGACTGAGTGAGTGTGTAGGGGATAAGGAAAGCCTTCTAGAGAGAAGGGAGTGATTTAAGCTCTTCTCCCTTGGTGAAGGGCAGCTGGAAGGGCCAGGAGTGGAGGTGGGAGTCGAGCAACAGTTGGGGAGTGAGTGATGGAGGGGGAGAATGGTCGGGGGGGAAGGGAGGAGAGTGATCCAGCTGAGACAGCAGATCTCCGCGAGGCCCAGTGCCAATGTCAAGGTGCTGAGTGAGCCAAGAGTGGGGGGGCTGCACACGAACGCAGGCTTACTCGCAATGTGACGTCAAAAATAGCACCATCTTTGCCTTCCTGAAAAATCGAGAGCATGGTGGAACGTTCGCTCCACAGACGTAGACTATCACGATCCCCTCGAGTGCTTTTCTCACCCCCTCCGCCCCAGAGGAAACTCGTCCCTCACGTCCTTCTCCACCGCTCCCTCTCCAGCCGCACACAACCTCCTGTCAGCCGAGACACACTGACAAGACAAGACACACAGTTGCAATGGACTCCATTGTGCTCTAATGAGCAGGCCTGCTGGGATGACCTTCGACCCCCAGACACAGGCTCTTTGGCTTGCAGTGGACTGGTGGGAATGACCCTTTGGCCGAAACAACCCTGTGGACTCGCGGTGTTCACTTCTCACCACAAGCTGCCGGGGTGAGCACTTGACGTATCTGTATGAATTTTTGTTTTGGGTGTGTGTGTGCGTGTGTGTGTGTGTGTGTGTGTGTGTGTGTGTGTGTGTGCAACCCTGCCGAGTTGCATTAGCATGTGGGCGTTTCTGCAGATCCTGCAATAATGAATGATCTTATGAACAGCCATATTAAACTTGCACGAAAAGCCGACATATTCTTAAATTACATTTTATTTATTATGAGTTTAATTAATTAGTTATTTATTTATTTATTCATAGCAAAGCAACAATATTTCACATAAAACAAAAACAAGCCATGTGAAGCGAGCCATTTGTGTTTCTTTTTTTTTCCACAACAACATGATGACACTCCGGTCTTGTATCAGAAAAACTAGAAGACAGAGAAGGGTCCTATTTACTCCTTGACACTGGTTCAGTATTCCCTGGACTTTTCTACACGCTCCTCCGTGTGTATGAACGTGGAGACATATCTCAGTCAGACTGTCCTGTTGTTGTTTTAGTCTCAGTCTGAGGTTCACTTCAACCCCTTATCTGCTCTGCTTATCGGGCCGACTTCAGCGCAGACGCTCCTGGCCTCCCTCTTCCTGAGCACTAAGTCATGGAGGAGACACACGGAATCAAGATCTCAAGACTAATGTCTGTCTCTCGCTCCCTCCCTATCTAGTTGACTATCACTGTCTCTGGCTATGTCTATGTCTTTGCTCCAAAACTACCACTGGAATGAGAGTAAGAGGACATTGTGTGTACATAGTATCAACTAATCTGAATATCTGGGAACATATGAACAATTTTGTTGTCCTGCTTTTTGTCCGAATTCTTTGTTGAAAAAAATGTAAACAAGTTGACAAATTGTAAATTTTACTAAATATTAATCAACCTTAGCTGTACTATGAGTTTGGAGTTACACAACAGTCGGCTGGGGGGGGGGGGATTTTTTTTTGACGGTCACCATTCACAAAGTGTTGTAAATACACAGCTTCCATTCACAGCCTCATTCGCTGATTCGGCCTCAAATACAGGCTTCCTGATCTTATCCATTGTGGTGAACGAGACAAGGCGAGGTCCATATCCTGTGTGTGCTGCAAAGTTAATTACGCACAATTGAAAGGTGTGCCGCTTTAATTGTTCTATACGGGGAAACAGAGCGCCCAGAGGTACAGAAAAACACCCACCGTTACAATTCCATGAAATTAGTCATCTGTTTACAAGAAAAGACAGAAACTCAAACTCACCATGGAATCCAAACAACACACATACTCACATCCACTATGGTTTATTATGGGCACTACCAACCTCACTTTTGCCTGAGGGATGTATCTGAGCACCGTAGGGCCAACGTCTGCACCTCAAGTGGCACAGGCAGCTGCTAACATAGTCATAAACACGCCTGTATTAGGAACAGCTACTTAAAGTCATTCCATGAACTTAAGGGTGCTAGGCTGCTATGGCACAACATCCTGCTATGATAATAAAATGTAATTTTGTTATTAGCTCCCGGGTAATGGGGTGGTAATGTCGCTGTGTTGGCTGGGCCAGCTTATTAGCTCAGACTGGAATATCTCAGCGGCTATGAGGTGGATGGACATTCGATTTCTTTACTCTACTGTCCAGAGAGGAAGAAAACTGTTGATTTTGGTGACTTTTACTCTACAGCCACTACATGAAGTACACGTTTGTTTTTGGAGAAGGTTTGCAACAATTTTTTTTTTTGCAAGAAATATGATACAGATATGATGGAATCAGCAATGTTAATATTGTCTTTTTACAATATTAAATTGGAAACTTAATGAGGTATAGAAATCTTGCATTTCTATAGACACATTTATATATATATATAAGGTCTCAACAAACATTGGGGTTTGACAGGCAACCTGAGTTATTGCTGTGTCTTTAGTCCCCACACACCCTGAACCTTAGTTGTGCCAGAGTCTGGGCCTGATGGGAAACTGGTCACACTACAGACACGCACGTGATAAGCAAAAATAATGCTTCACTCACATCACTTTGCAGATTTATAGAGTTTTACAAAAACACGCACACACATACAGTATAGTCATGCAACGTACGGTTTTATACACATGCCCATTATATGTTCCCCAGGTACCAGCTTGACTTCACAGCAGTGACATTTACACGCACAGCCTCTGCAGTAATTTACACAGTTTGTCATTATGTGCAGCTGCTTTGCTGTTCCATGCAGTAGACTGAATTAATAGCACTCAAAAGTAGGGTGGCACCAGGGCTACTTAGCCCCATGTATTAGTAAAAGTACAGGTCCCAATAAAACACAGACCCCTGTTTCATGAACTGTACATTGACCCCTTCATAACCTTCTTAAATAAACTCACACCTCCCCGCTGATAATGAAGTGGTCCGTGTAGGAGTATATTAGTGGTCAGGCTCAACCGGTGGGGCATTTGGCCAAGATAATAAAATATACGTGCAAAGATATATATCCCAGAGCTCTGCGAAAGTCGGGCAATTAAAATGGAAATGTGGCATGGGTATGCGGAGCCAAAAAGCGAGCCCACAGTGGGTGCTGTGGAGATGCAGAGAGAGAGAGAGAGAGAGAGAGACTAGGAGAGGGGGGAGCTGATGAGAGACAGTGAAGAGTACGACATGATTTAGATGCTGCGAGTGAGACTGCAGACCTATAATCCTGAGGGCGCAGGACCAGACAGAGACGGAGTATAAAGGCGAAGGGGCAAGCCCTGGGAATAACAGACCAGCAGCCACAGAAACAGACAGTTTGTGATTGCACGGCAGAGAAAACAGGGAGTAAGAGCACAAAAAGCGATAGAGAGAGAGACTCGAGAGAAACTCAGAGGGAGATAGAAAGGGAGCGGGCCTGCGAGATGGAGAGCAAACAGCCAGACATACGGGCAGACTGTCCGTCTCTGGTTTGTGGGAATGCGGTAAAGACACAGTAGTAGGCAGGGTCCCGGCTCTGAAATTAGAGAGTGGCGCTAAGAGAAGGGAACCAGAGCCAAAGAGCGTCTGGGAGCTGCCAGAGGCTGCATCCCCAGCACACGGCCGAAACACGATTTACTGCTGGGCCGCACTACAAACAGCACACTGCTCCCGCTGCGCTATCTTTCTCACAGCAGCACGCCACTCGTTGCATGCTATCATGTTCACAACGCCATAAAGATACCACATCAACGGTGGGAAGTGTTGACGTGAGAAACACCAGTTCTGCTCGGTGCAGCGCGGCGGTGCAACCGAGTCAATGGAAGGTTGCTGGATCAGGCCTAATGGCCAAAAAAGAATTTAAAAAAAACACACAAGGCTTGGTTTTGGAGACGGCATGTTGCGACAGGTAGCACTAACAATAATGTAATGTAGTATTGGATTTTTCGGGTTCAGGTGCTGAATGAGGCAGCTTTATTTAACATACACAGCACTATTGTTGTCCCAACAGGACCTTTCTCCCAGGATCATTCCCTCTCTGATTGATGACTGAAGTTGCAGCTTCGGGGCGCGATTTTGCCAGAGATGGATCAGATTACATTTACTTGGTGTGTTTTACTTAATACAAATGACACAGCAATTTTTGAAATTTCTTATGCAATCCATGGGATTAGAAAGATGCATGTTAACTGAGACTGTATTATTTACTCTTGCTGAAGTCGAATTACGAAACAATGACGACATTTACTTCCTGACCCTGGCTGCTGTAACACTGACTGTTGACCTCCCAAAGACAGGGAGAAAAAAATTTCCCTTAGTGTCCCTTGCAGCGAGAATGCTGCACAATCTTATTTTCACAGATTGACATCTTAACCGGAAACCTGTACAGTCAGCGGCAGTGCAAAGAAGCTCGTGCAGAAACTAGATTTAATCAAATAGGAAAAAGATACTGCCTGTCCAGACATGCGGGGAGATTCTGTGAGTGCGTCTCTGCAGCACGGGGAAGTTACGAGAACGGCAGCTGCAATGAAAATCTGTGTTCCAGGATTTGTGTGTGCATGTGCATGAGCGTGCATGAGTCTGCTCTTCCTTTGCCAAGTTTCCTCTCTTTGTTTAGACCGGGCCGGTCAGTACGGCTCCCCGCCGAGCACACTGCAGCCAAATACACACACATATATCAAAACACAGCACAACAACAGACAGGGTGCTCGTAGGGCAGAGAGGTGCTGGGAATAGGAGCAAAGGGGAGTTTAGAGAGAGAGACAGACCGGTGTCTGCACAGGAAAACAGAATGAGAACAATTTTAATGCCTTCAATACAAATAAACAAAGTGGAATAAAGACGAGAGCCTGATGGACAAGAGGAAGCACAATGGCAGCAGGCTCTGCCTTTCGAGCAGGGGAGCATGAAAAGGACAGACAGTGGGTCAGTCTAATTACAGGGGGGAAAGGGGAAGAGGAGTGTGAGTCAGTTTACAAAGGAAAAATATGTAATTACACCACTAACGAGAATAAATGATATTTGGATGGGTTGTTTCATACTTTCGTGTTACGTCACCGTTTAAAAAAGGTTGCAGACGAATTCCATATTAAATGACTAATAAATCTGGCAATTAACGACGTAAAAATTGTGTTCTTGTAACAGCAATTCAGTGAATTTGCTATTGTTAGCCTCCTCACACATGAATGTGCTCTGTTAGTTATCCCAACATTACACTATTTAGTGACAAACGTTTCCTACTGTATCTAACATTTTTCCAAAGAACCTAGTTAGACTGAAAAACAACCATTATCCTGAAGGTTAAACTGGGATAAATTATTTATCGGATAAATTATTTATCCTATAACCCTTTTATTTGGTTTTAGTTAATAATGGATAATTCCAGTCTTTAATTTCTTTGCATCAATTTAGTCTGAACTGTAAAGTAAAAACATTATCACAGCCTCCACCGATGTGGTCTTGACACGTTCAAGGGACCAATGAAAACATTTTTAGAATCTAAACATTTCTGAGAGTTTGAATTTTTTTTTAAAGACGACCCCCACAGATACACAATTATTGATGGACACATGCAAATCATTAATGCTCCCTATGCTCCCACCTCCAGCTGTTCAGCTTTCAATCCCTCCTGTAAGAGATAATGAAGCTGTTCCTGTTTGCTGGAGCTCTGCTGAGAGCCGATCCGCCAGGCTGGTGTGACTGCATTTGTATATTTATGTGTGCCTGGATGTCCACTTGTGTTTTTGTATACGGTCTAATGTATAAATATATACATGCGTGTGTGTGTGTGTGTGTGTGGGTATGTATGAGTAACAGCCCCTCAACTCTAAAGCCCACCACTGGATCTGGATTAGACCAGTCTAAACACACATACACATACACTCACACACACGCACGCACACACACACACACGACTGCCCCCCTCAAAGCCGTGCTTTTAGAGACGAGGGGCCCTTAATGCCTTACAGATGGACTCCTAACAAACACAACACTCTGCCCCGGCCCTCAAGTATTCCCAGTATTTGGCCTTGCTGTAATTTACAGCATACTTACCTAATTGAGATGCTATTAAGGTCAGTGCATGGCATTCTTCTGCGTATGCCCGGCACTAATGCACATGATATAAGCATGACATACACAGCACTGTGTGCTTGCCCCAATGTAGCGGAGTGTAGTTAACCACAGAGTGGGGTGATCTATGGTATGAACGTATGTCAACAGAAACAGTGATGTGTCGAGCAGAGACGTGTCTGTGCAGGTCTGCAGGGCACATTGGAGGACGTGTCCCTCACTAGACACTGCTGATGGTTTTACACCTACCAACTTTAAGCAATTACAAAGTACAACTGAACAGTGCTATAGTAACTACATTGCTGTGGAGTGAATATTGAATGTGATACAGCAGCTGGTGGCTGTGTTTTCCACACATTGCAAAACATAAAAAATCTTTTTACATAAAACAATATGAAGCAAAACACTTATTTCTTGCGAATGTTTTCAAACCTTTTTGTAAGTTCAAGAAAATGACCATGCAACAATCAGCAAATAATGAATTGCGGCTTCAACATGATCTGAAATTGGAGTAAATAAAAAAAAGAAACCCGGTGACCAGTGTTGTGAAAGTTCATTTTCTACATGAACTAGTTCAAAGTTCAGTTCACAAATTTTAAAATGAACTAGTTCAGTTCATAGTTCATAATTCAAAATTTTGAACTAAGTTAGCACGTTCAGTTCACGTTCACCCAAAATATGAACGAGTTCATGAACGATCGTTCATTGAACGCGTTCACGCACAACACTGCCGGTGACAACCATTTTAATTACGTTTGATGAATTATCTATTGCCAGAAAATGGCAACTTAAACCTATATATGTTTAGTGCGTGTGAATATTTTTTTTATCCTTGTAAAAACTCTGTCAACCTCAGAGAAAACAAATTTCTCCTCCCACATAATGAAAGGCTGCTCTTTCAGCTGTACACACTAATTTCAGTCTAAAGTTGCTGGGTTGCTCTGGACTGCGCAGCACGTCACGATATTGTTAAATCACTAAGACTAAAAAAGGCAACCAAAAAAAAAAAAAAAAATTCTGTCAGACATTTACAGGCTATGTGGAGGCATATTGCTTTAATTGCCCGTTCTGTCTTTTGCTATGAGAAAAAAACATTTTTTTTTTTCCAAAAATATTTTTTTCCAATAAAGCTTAGAGAGATTTGCCACAAGCAGTGGGCTGACTTCACCCGCTGGGCTCCATTCTGAGCGGCCAAGCTGACGCTCGCATGCACTGGCTACTGTTTGAGCTTGTTGTTTGGGTATTTTTCACCGAGTGTGTCTGACAGAAAGATAACACACTGTCACAGAGTGCCATCCATCTTCGTTTCCAAGTCACTCCTGGAGAATTCAATCTTGAGAGTGCGGGGTTAGACGCATCGGTGATTAATCAACTCTGTGCTTGTGTGTGTGCGAGTGTATGTGTGTGCAGACCTAGTCTTTGTCTGTGTGTGATAAATCACTGTCTGACCCTGTACAGGACACACAATGCCTCAGCCTCCTTCAGCACACCGAAGATAAATTTATCTACAAGTGATGTGCTGACAATCGTCGGACAAGAAAATGATTCTATCTCCCTGACTGAGCTTCAACATAAAGAGCAGTCTGATCGCTGATGTGTGGTGTCTTGCAGGAAAGTGAGAGAATAAAGCGGGAATTTGTCAAAAAAAAAAAAAAAAAAAGAGGCTGGAGGACGACCAAGAGCGAGCACTGACAAAAGGCATGGGAACACTTTCATGCGCACACAAACATTAGGGAGCAGAGCTGGTGAATAATTCTTTAGGGCTATTGGGAAAGGTCCTATTCAGAAGTTATTCAACTGTGACACCAGGGTTTTGTGATTACTACTGCGACCAACAGTTGTGACACAACGCAGAAATTACACAACGTTATGAAATGACTTGCAGCGATGCACGAAAAAAGAAAGCGTCAGAGCTGGAGAGTCTGTTGCAAAACAACTCGGAGCTTACAGCTGAATTCAAGGGCATTCGAGGCCGCGACAACAAACTACGTTCACTGTGTGTTTTTATCGCACCACACACACATCTCATCTAAACTACTGGATTTAGCTTGAGTGACATGGTCTGATGATGTATTAAGTTGTAACGGCAAAAAAAGGCTCGATGCTAAAACATTTCAAGAGTAAAAACATTTTTTTAAGACTTTTTCAGACTTTTTGAAATTTTAATCAGAGTGAACATTTATTTGTTTTGTATAATAATTATAAAAGTATAAAATCCACAAACGTCCATACACATAGAGTTGCCATATTCTGTAAATAGTGCACACGCACTCTATAACTTTTGGTGTTGGACCTTAAAGGGTGCAGGTCAGGGGCGTCACTAGGTTTTAAGGACAGGGGAGGCTTAGCCCCCCTACAATAGGCCTAACGACGCCACTGGTGCAGGTCCATCTGGAGGAAGACCAGGGAATGTGGCAAGGGTCGACGGGTTCGTTCACCTGCTGCCTGAGGGAAAAAGGAAGCCCCCTTTTCCATATAACAGGTGTGCTGGCCCGTCAGAACCATCAAAACAAGAAATTCACACAAGCAGAAAGGAGAGAGGGGAAGGGGGGGGAGGTGCTGAGGCGAGGAAAACAGTAATTATGGAGGACGGGCGTCTCTCGCTATCACAAGTTTCTGTTTCCACTCCTCCGCTCCACTTTAAGAGGTCACTTGTTGCAACAGTGCATGTGAACGTAGCCCTGATTAGGGGTATGGTGATTGGTTCCACATTGCAGCCCGCATCAGTTGGGTCGCACTGATTTATTTCCCAATTATCCAGCTCTCAGTTTTATTTTGCCTTTATGTCATGTCATGTGAAAGAGGGACACGAGGAAAGTGAGACAGAGGGAGAGAGTCGTAGGTAGGAGAGGGACTGCGAACGCAGCTTTATGTTTCCAATCAAGAGATTACGATCACAACATGTACCCGGAGCAAATGGGCCTGAACCCAATCACTGAGGGAGGTCTTTGGGCTCAGAGCTCGCAGTGGTTAAAGATCATTACTCCTCTTGGTGCAACAGAGGGATCTGAGGAGGGCAGATGCTTGCAAACATCAGAGAACATCAGTGTTGATGAGTGCACAGAGATGGGAAGGTGAGCGTTCAGGCAGAGTGGGGGAAATCCTGAGCTGGCTGACTGGAATAGAAAAGAAGTGGCTGCAGAATGCATTGTTCTATTGTATAGGCGGCTTTCATTTACTGTAAGATGTGAGAACAACTCACTACTATGGTTCCATTTCACGAAAGAAAGAAAACACACGCTTGAGTGCACAAACACATTTCCAGACTTTTCCAAATCCACAAACGTAGTTTCACTTTCTAACGATGCCACTAGTCACACAAACAGATAACAGATGTAGCCACACAGCAAAACTAACAAACACGTTTTATACTCAGGAAGGCAAACGCATTCACACACCAGTCCAACTGGTACATCCGTGATCACAGGGAAACCGTCTATCTTAGCATCTAACTGGCACCACAGACAGTATCATCCTGGCATCATGTGGTGTCATTTCTATGGGACGGGCCCTGTATTACCCCCTGGGCCTCATAACACAGCTGTTGCCTTTTGGCTATGCCTCACTGCATGAGGAATTTATCTCTTTAGCTGCCCTAATGCCACCAGTGCTCTAAAGTTCCCTTATGGAAACATGCACATCAAAGAACTGACACCAACTAAGCTATTTAGGAAGACGGGGAAAAAAAGGGGCTTGCATGGAAAACAATCAAAACGGACCCCCAGCCCAAACAAAAATGATAACGCGGTGATGATAATGTGGAGAAAAGGGTGGAGGTGTGTGCGTCTGACGGTGACTGCACCCAGCCACAACATGGCCATATGAAAAGATTCCACTCACACGCATATATCTGATAACAGAGACGACACGCGCTGGCAGAGTCATGGTGACACGCAAAGACACACAGATATATAGTCTCTCTCACACACACACACACAGACACAAAGCATGAGTGTGCCTACCTTATCTTCTAGCCTGATCAGTCGTGCACCAATAGTTGGGTATTCTTTATCTTCCCCTTTTCCTGAGTAATGAAAATCATCAAAATACACCATGAATAAACACAAACACTGAATGCTGATTTAAATACATTTGTCTGAGTGCAAGCTGCTGCAGCTTCGGTTAACATAAACAAGAATGGATTCATATTCTTCCACTTTTGTGAGAACGAGTCACAGAGGCAAATTTGCACTGCTTTAAGTGATTGATTGTTTGTTCCCAACAAACCGTGCGAGTGAGGGAGCACAGCAACCAGAGCCTTTGCACTGATTCGCCTAATGGAGGCTCAGTCGTCATTAATGTTATTAATTCCACGTGTGTTTGTGCAGCTTTGACAAGTTAAAAACGGTTTGCTGTTAAAAAGTGACAATTAAGGAACCAACACCACACTTATTTTAACTGCTGAACAAATTAGAGATGTATGCACTAATTCAGGCTGTAAATTATGTCCATGTTAATTGTTCACTAATCATATTTAACATCAGCCACAATTTATAACGAGAGCCACAGTGTGCTTGTAGACGATTTATTTATTTTTCCTTGCTAAACTATTTGCCTAACTTGAATATTGCAGGACTAGAAAACAGCACAATACAACAAAAAATGTTGTTGTTTTTTTATTCTTTTGTTCTCTGATAGGTCAATATATTGTATGTTGTGGTTTGCGCTTAGTAGTGATTTTCACTTTGAATTTTACACAAATGCGCTATGGAGTAAAATCCACAAATATGCTTGCTAATACATGCGTTTATGTGCACCGTGACACAAGCAGCACACATAAACATACCCACATCCAAACAGAGACATACGCGCACACACATCAGGGACCTTGCGTATTTAGTCTGGCGCAGCGTGTGTATGTGTGAGTTATAAACACAGAGATGGAGCGAGGAGTGATGGCTGTCTATCAGATGCAGACTGTGGTTTGTGTTGTGCGCAGGGAATTTACCTGGAAGAAACATTCCTGGCTTCCCCAGTGTGCCGTCCAACCTGGAAGAAGGGACAGTATTGTATTAGCTAATTTAATATAGCTGCAGCACAACTAATCAAATCGCATTAGTTTGCAGTGCATTGCTTAATAAAACACTTCATGTAAATGCTGAACCGTTGAATGAACAAATGCAGTGTTCTTATTAAGATGTCAAGCTCCGAAAATAAACAATGAGACTATGAGAGGTTTTACTTGCACATGTGAACTGTTAGTCGGTCGTAAAGTTACCGAGGCGGGGGGCATTTCAATGTGCATTGCAAAGCCATTCTCTTCTTTTCACCACCTTAAATGAAGGGTAGGTTTTTATCACAGCATCCACATGTCTTTAATTATCTTTCACTTACGCTGGTGACCCATTTGATGCAAAGTGGTCACTGAATTATTGTGGTGTTTCTGGAAAAGTCAGATGTGGCCAGGACTGTGATGTCTTTTTCCTCCGGGTTTCTGTTCATTTTAAGGCTTCAGTATAAATCTCTTTTTTGGGGATACAAAAAGATCTGTCAACAGCTTGGATTTATGAAAAATAAAGTCGGATTTAGTAGAATTATCGGGACAAAAGATTCCACACTCTCTGATTCCTTTTTTCAAAGCTTTTCATATAAATGCTGATTTGCTGATAACTGGTTTAAAACTGTTTTTTTCACAGTGCATTACCATGGTCCAGCTGAGATACTGTTGAGATACATAACGGTGTTATGAGGTCCAGGTGACACACTTACATAAGTCTGACCCAATTTATTATCAAACTGACCTCCTACATGTGGGAGTGTCATGTAATGGGGAGGGGGGAAAACTCACTTTTAAAAAAAAAAGCAGAGAAAGGATTTGAGAATAGGAAAAAAAGTATGAGGACTGGACTTCATTAGGGGGCAACAAAGTATAACATGTCGCAACGAAATCAGGGACCATCCCTGCTCCTATCTGTCCGATAAATAGAAAGCAAAGACACAAAGTGTACTTCAGCGGTACGATGAAGGTCAAACTGACAGACACTATCAGGAGATGCAAAATGACTGTAGGCTGAATAGGTAACATTGTTAAAGGTGTCTGGATGACTTAGTTCAGCTGACCATGATCTCAATAGAGTTTAGATAAGAGCAACAAAAATAAAAACGCTAATGTTCCTAGTGACACGTAACTGGTCATTTGAAAAAGGCATCGGACAACATGGGTGAAATAAGATGGATTTTTTTTTTTTAATGAGAAGATATGTATTTTGGATTTGTAAAGCTGGACGGGAACAGGACACAAGTTAGAGAGAGAGAGAGAGAGAGGCAGAGAAGAAGAAAGAGCAAGAAACAAAGTTCAAAGACGCCACCTTCTCTGTAGCTCCTTGATGCGGACCATCATGTTGAGGTGACCCTGGGAATACTGCTCAATCACGTCTCGCACATCATAGGGCTTTCGTGCTTGCTGTGGATCCAAGAGTCCATAAACACACACACACACACACACGCACACACGCACGCAAACACACAAAAGCCATTGTCAAACATAGGCTCTGTTGCTTGGTCCCTGAAAACATCCCCAACCCCCTTGGGTGCAAAGGGTTCATTGTTAACTCATTGTGTGCGTTTGTGTGCATGCGTGTGCACTTGTCCTTCTGTACTTGCGAGGACCGGGTATGGTTCAGAACAATTGCTGCAAAGACATTTGGACTGGTTCTCACAAACACAAAGAACTGTTTAAACGATAAGACTTGGTTTTAGGGTTAGGGTTTTGAATTAGGTTTAGGTCAGGGTTAGGATTAAGCAGTGAGTTATGCATTATGTCAAAGAGTGTCCTCACAACGCTACATAGACAAGAATGTGCACATTGTCAAGTGCATGGTGATGTCGAAAGCAATCGTGTTAAGGTCATTTCACAGCTTTGTTTAGAGTGACACTGATACAAGCCGCATCAGAAAGAACCCAGTGAACTCTTTAGGGTATCCTTAGTATACACAAAGTATAGCCTCTGCAGCTGAGATCACTTAGGCCATAATTGAAAACATATTGAACACTTGAGATGGTAAGAATACAGGAACCATTTTGCAATAATATGTAGCATGAAAACGATGATGGCTCCAAGTGTCTCGGGCATGATAATGTTTTTTTAACTGAAGTATTTTGCTGCACACACAGTTCACAGATTTCTGCTGACTTCAGTGCTATGTGAGGCCATGTTTGTGTTTTCTGTGTGCTTCTTTGTGCAGCGCAGTGCAGTGAGTGAATTCCTACTGTAGCCCCAGAGACAGGTTAGTTCGATTTCCCCTGATACTACGCCTGAACTGAAATGAGCACAATGAAGACATGCAGGTGCAAGTTCCAGGCATTTACAACCAAACACGCACAGACACATGCACACGTGCACAGCAGCTGATATATGCCTGCGGGGCTCCCCCTCCTCTCCTGCGTACACACACACACACACATACACACACGTAACATCTCTCACTCTTTATTTCTGTATGCTTCCCTCCCTATCTGTCTTTAACTCTGCAGTGTTTCTCTCTGGATTTCCACCTCGCTTACCTGAAATTTCCTCCTGGCTACAAAGTACTGCATTCTGCGAAGAACTTTCACTGCTGATCTCTGGGCATGGGACAACCTGTGAAAGAGAATGGAAACAGAATGTAAGGTTATGTTTCTTTGCGGTAAAATGTGAAGTCACTTGTTTTGGACAATACTACGTTAGTGCAAATAACAAATGATACGATTTCATAGAATCCGATACATAATGTGTACACACCATACAACACATGTTGCCTTGACAGGAGAGCATCGACTGCTATGCACTCATGCGCACAAAAAATACGCATTTAACCTGCCACAATATGTGTCAACAAAGATTAACCTCTTGCTCTCTGTTTGTCTCAGTCCTAACGGCCGAAACTATGAATCAACAACCCAGTGCAAAGAGACAGAGAAGACAACCAGACTCGGTCTGCACCTTGAGGAGCCCCAAAACACAAGTCCCCTGGCTCAAAGCAGCACATCTGTGTCAACACACCAAAAAAAAGAAATAAAAAATACAAATCCCACTGGAATGGAGCTAAACACTGAAACAGAAACCACTGGATGCAAACAACATACACAAACTCATACTTGCAGATCATTGTGACTTTGTTTGCTTTTTCTTGGACGCACTTATTTGGTTTATTTGTTACAAACTGCTGAAACATGTCCCTGAGTGTGTCATGTGCGACAGCAGCATGTTTACGGTACATGATGTATGCTACTGGTGCAAATTGATCAGTAGAAAACACAGTTTAAAGTATTTGTTGAGTCACTGGTCCGAGTCACTGAAACGTACACAAATACTGGTTGTAGACATACAAGTATAATAGCCTAACCTCAACCTCATCTGATTTTTAGTCAGGCAGTAGAGCTGATAAATAAACAAACTGTGGAGGATCTTCCAAAAATAAGATAAATAGGAAATAAATAAATAGGATAACCTTTAGATAAATAGGATAAACATTCCAAAATGCCATTATAGGCTCTTTGATGTTCAAGTAAAGTATTTACTAGTTTCAATATGTTACAATGTTGGATAAAGAAGGGGTTAATACAGCAAAAATATGTACTTTTTAATTCATTTCTATGCAACATGATTACTTAAGAGCGATTTTTTTGAATGAAAGTACAAAGTGATAGCAGTCCAAATTATCATGTCTCAATCTGACGTCCCCCATGTACAGTATGTCTCTGAGACGAGTGACCTTTCAGCCATCTGCTGGTATCAGAGACGTCAAAGTTAAGCTGGTGTGTGTTTGTGTGTGTGTGTATGTGGCAAAGGTGGATTAACAACAAACTGGCAACACCAGTTTTTTGCGAGAGATCCAGACTAAGATGGCAAAACAACAAAATTACAAAACAATAGTGTTACCGCAAATGCAAGAGGAGGAAATATCCTCTCATGTCTACTGCAAATGCTAAAATAATCATTGGGACCCACACTTGTCCAGAGCATATAGTGTAATACAGTGTGTATCGACATTGTTGGTCACTGTTGTTGAGCAGTAACTGTTATTAACTGGTTCTCTGAGCGCGACTGCAGCTAGAGATAAGCTCCAAAACAAAAACACTGACTGCCTCTATTCTTATGTCAACGCTTAAGCTTGTGTGGCGCAAGGGGTAACGCACGTGTTGTTTTGAGCACGTCTCTCAAGCTACGTCTAAGTCAAAGCAGACACACCCACAAGCACGCAAACCCTTGACACACACACACACACACACACACACAACCATACATTTCGCCTCCCCCTCCCCAAACAAAGATCGCCGTGGAGTCAACAAGTCGCTCTGAGGTCTTAATTAGGCTGAGGGACAACAAAAGGACTTAACAGACAATGCATTGACATGAGACCATAAAACCTGAACATCAAAGACTGTCGGGCTGCTGTCTTTTTTCCTGCCCTCCATGCACGGCCTGCCCAAGCTATAGGAGGAAATGCACACAAACAATACCAAACATAAAGAGCGAGAGGCCCTTTTCGGGAGGGGGGAGCCGGGGAGGGGGGGTGGGACTCCCCGCTCCCCACGTCCTTGCTCTCTATCATCGATAAGGAGAAGGAATTTTCTCCATTGCCCCCGCCCCCCCCCAAAAAAAACATTTGGCTCACAGAAACCCGAGGAATGTAATTCCCACATATCTGCCGATGCTGCCCTTCAAACACTTGGCAGTTCTGACTCTGCCGCTTACTCATCTCCGTCTGCCTCCCCTTCTGTCTCCTCTCGTCTTTGTGCTTGTTTCTCATCTTTGCGGAAAACCTGACCCACAGCGTATTTCCCGGGGACTCCTCGTGAGTCAGCACAGCTCAGATCTCCCGCACCATGAGTGCAATATTCTTTCCATTGTCCCGCTCTGTGATTCATTCTTTACTGGGAGGGTTGGTTGGTTTTGTTGTGTGGATTTTTCTTGCTTTGCAACAGAGGATTCAACTCCAACTCATGGCTCACCAGCAGAAATCACATGCAACCTCGAACCCTTGTCCTCCACTTGAAAAGCTGTGAAAGCTTTAGCTCCATGGCCTCCCCCCCGAACCCTTCTCTCTTAATAAGTTTTCTGCTTTTTTTTTTTTTTCAGTTTCAGACCGTCACTTTGGAGATCTCAGAGTTGTCAGTGGCAACTCGGCCTCATTCCCCACCCCCTCTGCTCTTTCTTTGGCAGGGGACTGTCAAATATCCTGTGCCTCCATGGTGCGCCGCAATAACCTTGGAGTCAGTCAGGAGAATGCTGCCTTCGACAGCAATATGCTCTGGTCAGGACCCAGCAAGACTGCTGGCCTATTTGTGTGTGTGCGTGTGTGTTTGAGTGTGCGTGTGTGTGATAAGCTTTAAGACCAGTCACTGTTCGATCAAAGAGATGCACTCTTCTTCTGTTCTCCACAAAAACAGACGTCCCTTTATCATATCTCCGAAGGATAAGATGACTACATTCTTTAAGGCGGGTTTGATCTAAAAGCGATGGCGTGCCAGAGGGTGTTGTGGTAAGAGTTATAAGGCCGCTCTGCCGAGATATAACATCGTAACAGACGAGCGTCACTGTTCAGCGAGGATGAATGGGTTTGGATGCAGTTCTGACACAAGAAACACTCCATTGTGTACCTGTCACTGATCAAGGTTTGTGAAGAGAAATGAAACGAGCTCTTTCAGTGGTTGCAGGCAAGAAGACGAACACACTGAACCCAACTTTACCAAAGTCAGAGTCTTCGTCAGAGCCAAAGTGGGCTCAGGAGTGAGATGAACACACGCTGTTCAACATGTTTAAACCTCTCCTCATTACTGCACTTCATAGGCATCTATACTGTGATGTAATACAGTTATTCGCATTAACACACTGAACAAGGAGAAATCAGGGTCTAAATGGTGACTGGTCAATGTCAAACACACCGCTTTTCATTATGTGCCCCGCCCTCCTAAACTCTCCACAGTTTATTTACTGTAGGCCTATGCTTCATTTTAAGGTTAAACTTGACTCGTTCTAAATTCTGGACCTTGAAAGGCTAAACTGCACACAGCTGGTTTAACATGGCTTCTTACAATGGTCCCCCCCCCCCCCCCCCCCCCCCCCCCCCCTCTATTTGTGTGTCTGCACTAGATGTTTTCATGTCCCACATTCCCAGATCAATAGACACTGATCAAGACACGCTGCAAACAATAGCGGCGACCAGGCCACATCAAAGCCCAGTGCCCATTAAGAGCTGATGACGAAGAGAGAACAGAGGGAGCAGGCCATGTTTGATGTGTGTGTGGCCGAAGAGCGAGGAAAAACAAGAGCGAAGCCAGAGACGCCGTCAACAGCACCTCCTGCATTTCTATTATTAACACAAAGGGGAAACAACTGTATGCCGACATGCTTTTGAAAACACACTGTGGCACTGTAGGAAGCAAATGAAGACAAATACACCCGTGTCACAAATTCATTTCACATAGTCCCCAATATCAGCCAAATGTTCACTACTGAAAAGAAAACAAACCTTTGATCAGTGAGTGGATGATTTAAATTTTGTGGTGATTTACACTTGGAAATCCCATCATTCAAATTACGTTGCTTGTGCACAGCCCACACACACACATGCACAAACACACACACACACACAAATCCTAAAGGAATACGTGAATACGCTCATGTATGAATCCCACCAATGAAAAGAACTCCTCTCGAGAGGTGGTCAACATCCTGGTGACCTCAGAAATGTCCCACCCATGTCTCACGTTAATGACGCCAAGTCTCACAACCTGTCATTATTTGAGGAGAACAGAGACAGACACAGCTTTTTCCCACCGCGCAAAATGAAGATTGGAGAGGAGTACACTTCTCACAAGTAAACTAATGACTGGTGAACTCTTCTTGACACAACTCTAACTGCCAAATCAACTAAAAGACTTGGGCGAGGAGGGTTTCCAGTGAGATAGCCGACCAAATGAAACTGCACAGCCGTGGGAAAAACGCTTTTTACTAGGGCATGAAGACCACGAGGATCTAAAAATATAGACTGTAAAATGCAGACAAACAAATGTAATTACAAGTATCTTTAGGATATCAGTTCCCATGAGTCCTGACATAAAATGCACATTCTGTTTCTCTACACGTTGTAATACACACGGATTTAAATCCAGTCCTCTGAATATACGCTCTTGCAAAAAAAAATCAAAGAGGAAAAAAGAGGCGGGGACAATAGCTAAGAGATGTGGCCAGACTACTTCAGGGTTATAAGGTTAATGGTTTAGCCTGAAGAGAAGGACGTGGCCATAACTGTTCTTCAAAGTGAGCTTAATTATAGAGTCAGATCAGTTTGAGGATAACGACCAGCTCGTTGGGGCCAGGTCTTGTAGGGTCTTCAGGGCTAAGGTGTGTCAGGAAAGCGGGCGTGCAAGAGAATTACTTTGGGGAAAGCATGTGAAAATAATTCTGCAACATTTTTTTATGAGCAACATGAGGACAACACGCGCTGTCGCAGGCTAACGTGACAGTGCGCGACATGGATGGAATCTGCCTACATATTTCACATGACAGCTCTCCAGAAACGTACCAGTGTCTTCTTTCGGGATTGGTATATTCCATATACAGCAGCTTTATGTCTCAGGGAATCATATACAGCTTTTGTTATTACACATTATATTTAATAGCTTAGAGCTTTCAGTTATGGTGCCATGTGCCATTCTGCATGCTGTTGCTTGTAAGAGCACACTGGTAGGATCACTTGCATGTGGCCACACAAACAAATCCCAATGCACCAGCATCCAGAGGACATAACAAAGCAGGGAAGCAGAGTAAACACAGAGGCAGGTACATTCTGTACATAAACATCATCCTGGGGCGTGGACGTACAACGTATTCACAGCCCATCTGTGTGAAAACCAACATTCTTGAGATCTAGAGTGTCTTTTGCGCGTGCGTGTCATGCAGACAGGAGGGCGATTGGGTTTCTTTGGTGGGGGAGGAGTGAGTGAGGTGGCAAGGAAGGATTTATAATTCATGGCCTAATAGGATTTGTTGCTGTTTAGCAGGATTAGGCATGTTAGAGAAAGAATCTATTTATTGCTGGCAGTGTGGGGTGGGGTGGGGTGTCCCCTTTCCTGGGTGGGGTGGGGGCGTCTTCTGGGGTGGAGAGTGGTGAGGTGAGGTCTGGAGGGGGAGACCCTAGACCGTTTTTTTCTTTTTTCCCCCTCAGTCATGTTCTGGGATAACCCCTGGCACTGGTAACCCCTCGGCTCTGCTCTACAACCACCATTAAATTGGACATTTCTCCTCCATAGATCTCTGATAATCCAACCACATGAGCCCAGTGGTTGGTCATGCCAACACAGATGGCTGTTCATGTGTGTTTTTGTGCATGTGTATACGCCCGTGCACTATTAACACAACCTCGCTATTGAAACAGCGAGGCCCCGATGGAGGTGGCGGTCACAGACCTGCCCAGGTCCTGCCTGGCTTATCCCTGCCTATGCACCCAGCACTAGGACAAAGACGAAGCAGAGCAGGGAAGAAGAGAACGAGCGAGAGAGAGAGAGAAAGGAAGAGATGGAGGGTGACCTGTTAGCCTTCTTAGCTGAGGGGCTTCCCGTTCATAAGCCAATGGGTTCAGATTATAAAACGTTGCTCCTTTTCAAAGGAGCATTATTCTTTCATTCATGTGTGGTTGGGGCTACAGTGGGGGGCTGACTGACCTTAAAGACTGCTGTTTAATTAGGCCTTTCTACTGCGGTCAGGCTTTTTGTTCCTGCTTTCAGCGATGGGAGGCCTGGTTGGCCTCCCTAATGGCAGAATAGCATTTGTTATGTGTCTGTTTGTGTATGAGAGAAAGCAGGGAAGCCAAGAAGCAGAGGAGAATTTTTCATCATAATCAAATTAAATAATCAGCTTCTTAATTAATCCCCTAAGAGGAAATATAGATGGATCAACCTGAACATACAGATCGTTAGCTGTTTTTTGACATTATGTCAGATGATCGGCAACGTCATTAATATCAGTTAATGGTCTTAATGATGTTGCTAATTGATGTTTTGCAATGTGTTCATTAAGCAGACTGTCAAGTCGGCTGACAGAGGAAGAGAAGAAAAGGAAGTCGACTGAGAGAATGAAAGCAGCAGTGAGATAAGTAACAAGGTTGAAGCAGTACGTTTGTAGTGAAGAGGAGGTATTTATATGGCAGCGGATCAGGCTGAGAATGTCTTGGCAGACTTGCTTTAATAGCTTCCGCTTCAGGTCCACTGTCCAATTAACACACAGCCTCTGTCTCCTCGTCTGTCCCATGCCTGGACGGTAATTACACCAGCAGTCCAAACACACGGCGTGGAGACAGTCGGCCGGGGACACCGGAGAAGACAGGAACATTCTCTTCTCTCTCAAGACCTGAACTTAAAAGCAGGATTATGCAACACATGTTATGACCAACTTAGATCCCTGAACAAAAATGAAAAAAATATAAGAAGAAAGCAGCCGATGGGCAAAAAAATGTAATAACTAGGAAAGTACATCAATAAGTCTCAGCAATGAAACAAAACTATGAACCAGCTTTATAAATGTTTAGGCGCTGTAGAATTTGATACTCAGTTACAGATCAGATGCTTATGAAGACTTGTAAAATAACCTGCAGGCCACCTTCACTGAGGAGACTGTGGATAATGAGGACTCACACAAAACAGTGTGTTTGTGGGAAGGCCAAAGCTTGAGCCTCGTATCGATTTCCATTTGTTGTGACTTAAAGTAAGCACAGATTGTAGCCATGGGATGGTAACAGCCGAACCAAACAAAAGTTCAGGTTAGATGGCTCAACTCACGGAGCTGCAAAAAGCCCCCATGTATGGGAAAAGGCTGAAAAAAAAAACTATCCTTAAAAGAATTATCCTTTAACCTAATGCGGTCAAACAGTCAAGGGTCAGTTTTAAATTTTCAGCAGGAGAGGCTGAGCACAGCGTGGTGTCGTATGACTGGAACAAATGACAGTCCATATCAAGTGCTCTTTGTTTATGTGCATACAGAGCAAGGGAACAAAACAGGGAACACTTTTCCATTTTAAACACGCTACAGTCGCACCTCTCCGACTGTGTGAGCAGTCCTGGTCAGGGACTGTTTCTTGCCTGCTGCTATAGCGGGATCAGATGACTGTGCACTGAGAGTTCACAGGCCCAGAAGGAGGTGAAAGATGATCAGAGGGCCCGGTGGGTGCAGCAGGGTCTCTGATTGGTCACATCGACCCTCCTAATGTTCTCCGGTAAGATGAGATGTGATAGGGGAGTGTGTCAGGGTGAATTATGGGGCCGTATCAGTGCCCTTAAGCAGCTCGAAAAATTATAAACTTTTGGTTGAAAGTTTTTTTCATAACATATAAATGCAATCCAAATACAGTCTGAGGCCCTATGTGGTACTGGTATCTTAAGTGTTTTCTTTCAGTCAAAGTCCTTTCACTGGTTTTCATTGGTGATAATGTTGACTTCACAGTAAAAGTACTTTTCATTTAGAAAAGTACATTTAGAACAATGCTGAAAACAGGAGTGGCTGCCAGCCTGTGAAAGAGAACATGCTGAACTGGGTGTCCACTTTAATAAGCGCAGTAAATAAAATCCAAATCCAAACACTGAACAATATTGTATATAAAGGCTGCATTGCAATAATGACTTAGAATAATAATATGTCAAAACATCTTGTGGATTTACGAAATTATTTGTCTACTATTTAAACTCAGAGACAGTTAAGAGAGCATGTTAGTACACAAACACGAGACAGATACAGAGGATCATTAGGACGTGCACTATTGATCGTGACTGATGTAAAACTGATATGATTTAACAACACTGGCCTAATAAAATGGTACGGTCTGCAAGTCACAGTAATGAATAAGATGAAAAATGGCTCCCCAACACTACTCGGCACTGACAGACAGGAAAAACAGACGTGCTGGCTCGGTGCCCAGAGCAGTAAATGACAGGCTGAAGTTCAGAGGCATTTATTTGTCATAATACTAAACCGACTTGATATCAGCTGATATCTGTCAACATGCTTCACCTAACCCTGGTGTGACATAACACTGATTAACTGTGTCAGCGATGTTTACATCACACGGAGAAAACTTGGAGACCACAAGGGCTGGGGGAAAATAAACCGGGGAGCGGGAAAAAAATAATACAGCCCAAATAAGAGAACGAAGAAGGAGAAGATGAAGAGCGGGATTCATCCTGTTTTCAAAGGGATCGGTTATGAGAGCGCTTATCTGAAATGAGGCGCTGGGAACGGGGTGCAAAGCCATAATTGGATGCCTGTCCCCAGCCAATTTTTCAAAGCAAATTATCAACGCATGGGTTGGATTGCTGGAACCACGGTGTGGAGGTGGGAACAGTGGCGGCTTTGAGGGGCCGGCGTGACACACTAATAGAATCATTTAGCACACTAGGATAACGACAGCATGTGATGGATGGAGCGAAGGCCCTGCATCTGCTGCTGCTGTTGCTGCAGCCACATTGGCCTGCTGGCTCGCTGCTGATGTAGGTAGCCCCGCTAAACATCAGGATCTGTGTGGGTTCAAATGTGTATGTTGACTCTAATGTGTGTTTATAGAGCTGGAAAGGCCTTCATGAGGAACTGTGAGAAAAATGATGACTGGGCATGTTGTTTCTTCAAAAGCCCATTATGCCGTGTCATCTCTGTGCCCTCAGCTATGCCCAAAGACAAACTCACAGCTTGCCTCTGACAAGAAGACAAAGAATATACATATATATATACATACATACAGTGTGTGTGTGTGCGTGTGTGTGTGTGTGTGTGTGTGTGTGTATATATGTATATATATGACCAAATTGTTAGATTGTTAAGGTAGGTATGTTTGATGCTGATATTTTAGAGGAACGTTTATGAAAAATGTGTACACTGCAGACACATCTACATTCTATAGCTGTCCCCACTTCACTTTTGAACTATGTTTGAACAGTGGAAGTATGTTGTTATGTTCCGCATTTCCTGTAAAACAGGAACAGTTCCTTTTCATTTAAATCATTAACTATAGCTTGTCTCCACCTAAGCCCGCTGTGACATGACTTCAATGTGAACACAACAAGCAAATTGTGTACGCAGATAAATGCAACAGCTCAGCATGTGACGAAGGTTTGTATATGCTATTGTTGGCCTGAGGCCAGTCTAGGTGGGAGGATATTTCCTAGATGAAATCGTCCCTCTGTGCAGGAGGTGAGGCAGCATGGAGCTGTCAAGAGCCGCTGCACGGTGCCCACTGCTGCACTATGGGAAACACAACCCCACATACAACACAAACAAAAGCTCATGTGTATCCAGTGCTACTCTCAGAGATAAGGATACACGCAGTCACACAAAGAGTGGCTCCAACACATGCACATGGAAACAACAGAGAAAGAGAGGAGCCGGGGGAGTGGTGCACGGAAAAGGGAAAGAGCGAGAGAAAGGGCAGTGGGAGAAAAGAGTGGAAGATAAAGTGAGTGAAAGAAGGGCTCCACAAACAAAAGAAAAGTCAGTTACACACAGAGAGCGCAGAGGGCAAGGGGGGGAAAAAGCAATGAAAAAACGAAAATCAGAAAAAAAAAAAAAGGGGGGGGTGGGGCAGAGAAAAAAAGTCTTGGATTGGGAGGAGTGAGCTGGAGAGGCGGACAGAGAAAAAGGGAAAAAGGAGATGTGGAGAGAAAAAGAGAGAGAGAGAGAGAGCAGCAGAGGAGGAGAGCGTCAGGGCGCGGGGTGATGAAGCCCGGGGTCTCCTCTCTGCACAGACACGTGCGCAGACTTAATCAAGTCGACGCCAGCCAGCCACATTTCCACATTACTGCCTGGCCGTCTGCCTGACAGGTCCGAGAGCGGGAAAGGGACGAGGAGCTAAAGGAGTCCGCCTGCAACCACACACTCACTCCCCCACCGTCTCCACCCCCCCATGTCTTCCACCACCCCTCGGCCCCGCAGCGATGCCAGAGTGCATGTGATCGGCGGCGGAGGGAGCGGATGGGTGTAAGTTAGGGAGCAAAGAGCAGAAATACTACTGCCTCCACTAAATGGAATGTTATTAGCTGGAAGCGGCTGCTACTACTCCCCCTGAAATGTCCACGTTCCTCCCGCTGCCTGTGCAGAGGAAGTCAGAATGATAAACACACAAAAATTAAGACCATATCGATCCAACACGAACCCTATATGCCAGGACACCAATAAAACATATGAATACAATTAAATTAAGTGTTTTTGCTCAACTCGTTGTTCATTTGAGTGTTATTAACTCAATAAAATGAATCTGTTCTTGCTTCTGTTAAATTATGATGCAACGCATAGTGCAGTTTTTAAAACTGAGTTACCGCCAACACAGCCACGATCTCGCGATCATAGATTCGTTTTTCTTTTTAAATTCACCTCACCTACCGAAAAAAAAACGGCACACCCTCTCTCCCCCTCCATTTTCTCCTTCACTGCTCCTATTTCACTTTCATGATCTTTCTTCTCTCACCGGAGGCCAAGTGGGCCCGTGCCCAATGTGGAATACAGCGATGTCATTTAATAAGCAGCTTCACTCCGGCACACATGCCACAGAGAATGACCTGCACAGGATCTGCATTGTAAAAAAAACAAACAAAAAAAAAACACGTCTATTCCATTTTAGTTGGAATCTGAACTGACTATAAGTGTGTGTGTCAAGCATAGTCAAGTATACATCAGTATCAGTAATGACAACCCCTTTGTGTTCGTAGACAGTGCGTATCCAACAATCCTGCACATTTTTTTAATTACACATATCGGGAGTGCATTCAGCAGAAAACATTTGGCCTTTTTTTTTTTTTTTGCAGTGGAGTTTAGTTTCGATTTACAACAATGATGCCGACATATACTGTAGCATTTCCAGTAATGAGTCAGAAGTCAATCTGCTTGAGTGAAAGTCCCTGATGGTGGAAACACTGCTGTTTCTGAACAGTGAGGCCTAACTTCAACATGGCAGTGAATGAAGGACCAGCACCGGTGCCAGTCTAATCCGTTTCAAAATGATGCACAGGTGGTTTGCTGATAAGGTAGGAGGTGTGGATAGTGTGTGTCTGAGCATGTGTGTCTGTACATGAGCAGACTTGTGTGTTTCCTGGAAAGCCAAATCCTAAAAACATGCAAAGACACAAGGGAGCCCTCACCAGTCTCCTCTGTCTGTGACTGAGGGATAATTAAGTGAAGGGAGATCACAATGAACAACGGCCTCCAATAGGCCAAGTCATCACTCAGGCCTAGTGTAATGAACACCCACCTACAGGTGTGCTGGTCCCGAGACAACACCACACACACACACACTCACACACACACACACACAGCAGCTCTCTGTCACAACTGCAGGGCTGTTTATTAGCGAAGAGACCATGTTCAGAGAGAATAACATAAGTCAGCTGGTCCTTTAGACCATTATGCTCCATCAAACAATAATCGCAAATGACTTGTTCCATCAGAGTGGCCACAAAGCTTTACAGGATATGTGATATGTATCACAAACAGGGGAGTCTGTGTGTTGACAATGTGGTGTTATCTATCATGTGACGCATTTTGGATTTGGCCCTGAGGAGAGGTCAACTAAATCGACTCCGCTGCCACAGTGGTTTCGTTTTAAGTTTTGATTCAGAATAATCTGCTTCATGAAGTATTTTACCATTTTACCAATCGTTTTTATGTTCCAGTAACGTGAGGCACAACCTAAATGTAGAGCATGTCTCCCCTTGTCTTTTCCGTTTTATTAATGAGTGATACACTTTAATCATTTCATTTTCTAGAAATGTTCCACGTTTGCAGCAAAACCTCTGCCTCCATTTTATGGGCGTAATTAACGGGCCCTAATTGCTTCTGAAAGAAAATAAATAAGGAAACCAGCGAAGTGCATCCTTCTGTTAACGGATTACTTCCTCTCTGAAAACAATAACAGAAAGTTCTGGCTTGCTCCCCGGGGGCCAGTTAAAGATTCCCAGTCTCAGTGTGTTTACCAACAGGTTTTAAATGGAGACGATGGTCTGATTTGTGTCATCAGGAGCTGTGTGCGTAACAAATGTCAGTGAAAAGAGAACAAAATGCTCCAAAACCCAATATTTTTCCCTGTAATAGTAGTCATCCAGAAAATTAAACTCGTGCTAAAGCTCAAAACATCACAGAAATCTGGAAGTTTCTCCAACTTTGATGAATTAGAAGCTCAAACAATCCCAACTGGCGCAATCACGACCCTGCGTGTAATGAGAAGCCAAAACAAAGGCAGCTGGTTTTTCCCCCTCCCTCGTCTTTCTAAGTACTGTGACGACAGGAAATGAGTCTTGACATCAAAGGCTCAAGAGGAAGTGACTCTCTTCCTCTTCTCTGTGTGGAGTTGTCCACTACACCTGACACATGATGCTGATGGGAACATACACACACACACACACACACACACACATGTTCATGTACAAATTCACCAACCAGGGTAGTTTGTCTCCACCTTCTCATGTCAACCCCTGCTGCCATGTTGTAATGGCAGGTCGGGGCCACTAACACCTCAACATGTCTCAGAGGCCTCGGAGAAGAGCCGGAGAAGTTTTATATGGTGGGAGAGTTTGCGTTTTGTGTAATGGGGGATGGGCTTGTCCTGCACTGGAATGCAAATATTTAGCTTGCACTTGGTATAAAATGAAAATTACACAGTACAACAGAAATACCTGCGTAGCTACCCAGGTGACCGCCAGCCTGGCTTCATCCACTGGGACGTAAATATAGTAATTACCCACAAGCCCCATGGGCATAAAGCGGAGTCAGGAAAAACGAGTATCACTGGACAATGACTCACGCCTAAAAATGAACTTGTGCCGGCAAAGCAGGACGGCCGATGACACAACCAATCGGGGAGGCCATGAGAATGTTTCTCCCACATTTAGGGTAGACGTAAATATTTGTTGCCCTGTGATAACGAGCGGGGGATTTATTTGAGTGGAAGACACAACAGCCAAGAGTCGGGTCAACGGGACTGCTTCGGGAAAGCAGAGTTCACGTTCACACTAAGAGATGAAAGCATGAGTGCGTTTGTGTGCAAATGTACTTTGTTAAACAAACGAAAGGTCTTTTGCTGGTGTGAGTGTGTGTGTGTGAGACAAAGGAAGATATAAGACGAGTGAAAGAGAAAACCTCTTAGAAAGTACATGGAGAGAGAAATGGGGTGAGATGATGAAACAATATGACAACAAGGATTAATGGATTGACATGACAGAGGAAGGGAGGGAGGGAAGAAGAGGGAGAGTGCCCCCTACAGAGAGGACAGAAAACTCTATCTGCAGTGACCTTGACACTGAGTGAAAGAGACAAACAGGGAAAAAAAACAGAGAGAGAGAGAAAGCAAAAAGAGGCCTGCATCCTGTCTGATGCAACAACTGATGGATATTACTGGATATTACTGTATCAACAAGTATACATGAGGAAATGTGGAGTGATCATCTACATTTTCATCCTCATTAAATAAAGGGCAGTTTGTGGTCTGGCAGAAGAAAATGTTGTTTCATATGAAACAAAACAGCTTTGATATTAATACACCTTTACCATTATCCAGACAAAACCCATAGACGTGTTTCATCCTTCCTGAGGTAGAATGCACTAAATCAGGTTCACTGTGTACACACACACACACACACACACACACACACACACACACACACACACACACACACACACACACACACACACACATACTTTTAGTTCAAAACAATCCCTGTGCAGCTTCTGTTTGGTATTAAACAGTATTTGTGGCTGAGTCTTTGTTGTGTATGTCTCCACTGACTCCCATATGTCTTCCCCTGCATGCGTTTGTCTGTATTTGTGTGACTTATGTGCGAGCCGTGGTGCTCGCTGTGAGAGTGTGTCCGGCCGTGCGTGTGTTCAAATGGATTTTCCAGAGGCCTACAATACCGGCACCATGTGTGAGAGGTTCTTTCCCTTGTATATTGGCCATGACACCCTCCCTCCGCTGCTGCACAGCACGGCACTCAGCAGCACCTGCTGCACCATAAACACACCTGCAACACAGTCAAACCATGGAAACACCCAGCACGGAAAAACTTCACAATACAATGCCATACAATAGAGACGACCTCACTGCTCCATAAAGGCTGCACATGCTAGGCTCCTGGCCTGCTTCAGCAGCATTTAGGCTGTATAACATACTACTGCTGTTTCTATAAGTAAAAATAAAAATCTGATCAAAAGAAAAAAAAGGATTGCACCTGAAAAAGATGATCTGCTAGATATATGATACAGTGAAGAGAAAAGTAGCTTTACTCTGCTTTTCAATCACTATAAACAATAAAAATTTATATTTACAGTACAGCCGGCCGTTGTTTAACACAGCAGCAGCGCTGTGCAGCCTCCCAGCTCCTCCTACCATCGCAACTCTCAACCGCAGAGTTTTCTTTATTCTGGGTTCCTTGTAGTTTTGCGGCTGGCACTCATCATCACAGAGGAGCGCTCTGCCGCGGCACACTGGAGGTAGAATGGCTATCGAAGCCACTCATTTCCTTTTGCTCTTGTGCAAGAATTTCTTGGTTATCGCTCAAAGAATGAGACTGAGCCAAACCTGTCAGAGTTGGCAGCGTGCAAAAAGACGCAAGTGATCCAGAGGACGGTGGGAGGAAATCTCCGAGAGCTCAAAGGATGTTATCCTCACCTTACCCCCAGCTCCTGCTTGTCAGTAGAACTGGTTTATTGTGGCCTGCGCCCTAAAGTGTGATTGAAGTCTGCCTTTCAAAATCGTTTCAATTTTCTCAGCTGTCACTGCTGATCCGTGTTGGAGTTTGAAGTACACCGACACCAGAAACAGTCATGGTACCTGTAGCTGCCACAGACTGAGCTGGCAGGCCAAGACTAACACCATGTGTACAGAGGAGGTGTGTTAGCAGGAGCTCCTGTGCAGCATCTGTGTCTACACAGTGCTACGTTCAGGCACAGTTCTGAGCGCAGGTCACCCGCAATTTTAACACTGTCCAGAGTCAAACACACAATCGCTATAGTTACGCATGTAAAACAGAAGTAAACCTTGAGTGTAAAAAAAAACAAAACAAAAAAAACAAACACATGAGGTTGCATTTAGGGGTGAGTGAAATGAAAGCCATTATGCAGCCTGTGTAGACAGCTGGACTGATTGGAATAAACATTGCCTTTGTTCCATCACACTTACTGTTTGTGAAATGGACAACTGAAATACGCAGCTGAGGCCAGAGCCAAGCTACCACCTCTGTACGACTGTACTGACGTGCAGCAGGAATGGTGTACTGCTTATTACATTAACTAACTCATATCAGCCTGTTGGAGGGATATAATCAGATAAGACTTAAGGGGGGCGATGTTAGTCTTACAACTATTTCACTCCACTTGTAATCGTTCATTAAAAAAAAATCCCCCGAACTCTCATTTACAAAACAGGAAAATGCATTAATTCACCTAAATACAGCGAAACATTTTCGCCGTAGCTATGAAATATGCTTGGTACGAGCTGCGCCTTTCATTATGGCTGCAATTTGTGCTCCTGCATGAAACAAGATACATGAAGAGCTCCATCACATTGTGGTGGGGATTACTGTTAAGCTCTCATTCACTCCTTACAACAAATTAGTCTTGTCTGGTGCATGTTACAGCAGCCCATGTGCCAGTTTAATAATTATATCCACACTAATCTCGAAGGATATGTGAACCCAGTGACAGCTCCATTATGAGTGCACCGATATACTGCATCACGGTGTGAAAAGACCTTGCGAGCAACTCGGCAGTGAGTGCCCTCATTTGCTGCACCAAGACGAAACGGCTTGTAAGCCGCACCCAAACGTCTGACACATGTGTGTGCAACAGTTAAACCTAAATGAAGGGATAGAGGTGAAAACATAAAAAAAGAGGGGAAAAAAATCCCCTATTTTTTGGCGTTTAGAGTCTGCAGTCACAGGAGAAGCAAGATGAAGATGGCTGTTGGGTTCAGCAGTAATGGTGTGATTAATTTTGGACGTTTATTTGAGCTTGTCACACTGAGGGGATGGGTGACAGGTGCTGAAGGCCAGTCCAAGCGTGCACATGAGATGATGGTTTGCAGATGATGGTTTCTTTTTTTTTTTCCACAACTCCAGGCAAGTGGACCGAGCCCAGTTGGCCGAACGAAGGCAGTAACTGGACTGTTTCTCTCATTCTCTCTCTCTCAGTCTGTTTCTTTCTTCCTTTTACTCATGTTTCCTTTCTGTCTCTCCCTCTCTATCCATCTCTGTCCTTCTCCTCCTTCTCTGCCCAGTGCCTCCCCCTCCAGCTTCTCTAGAAGGCCCTCGGATGACTTGGAGCTGGAAAGGAAAATATGGACTTAGGGGAAAAAAATGTAAAAAGACTTGTTGCCATTCACTTTCACTGATCCGATCTCGGATTAATTTCAGAGCCTCCCAAACACCAGGGCTTTGGCCAAAATAACATGAGACAATCAGAACTTATGTCTGTGATATATAGGAACGTCTGTCATGTTGTTCTTTCTTTCACCCAGGAGAGAGGAGGAAATATGTTCCCACCACTATGAGTACTTATGTGTAATGTGGACCATAACAGTGTGCATTTGTCCATGTGTCCTACTGTATAATGCGAGGACGCATGTTGCAATTAACACTGGGTGTTTGTGTGTGCGTGTGTGCGTGTGTGCGTGTGTGGGTGTGTGTTATGGTCTCCGCAGAGCTCTGCATTTCCACCACCACTAAGGTCAATCAGTTAGCCATTTAGTCATTAGGAGCCAAGTTGTCACTAGTGGGCCTCAAGGTTATTCATCATTATAAAAAAAAAAACAGAACTGCCAAACACACACACAGACACACACACACTCACGTGCAACAATACTACAGTAGCACACTTTCTTAAACACATCAACATGTTACAGGTCCCTGCCTGTTTTTTATTGCACATGTAACGTGTATTCACCACATAATAAAGGTGCGTTTTACTGGACCCAGGCCAAAAAAAAAACCCATTAATATCCAATATCACCATGCTGCTCAGTCTCTTTTTATGGTAATTCATCACACATGATGACGTTTATTTTGCTATTTGCCCTACAAGAAAAAATAAAGGACAAACTGAAGTTGTCAAAAGATAATAATCAAAGGAAAACATGCGTGTGTGTGTTTGTGTGCCGTGTAAGACCGTGTCAGTGGAAAGCCGTTATCATACCACACTTTTAACCTGCAGTTTAAAAATCAGTGTCCACAGTATCAGTTGAATCTTCCCCATGGCCCGAATCAATCTGAGCCACGTTCAAGACAAAACACCTTTTATTCACTTCCTCTTCACTGCGGTTGATTGTGAAGCTTTGGCAAAAACGAAGCCTACTATCAGTTTGAACGTTCCCTCTGCGTGACTGAGGCTGGTGGGAGCTGAGATTTGAACCGAATATCACAAGTTCCTGATTTAATCTTATAATAGTCAGCTTTAATGTCCAAATGAAAGACATATGTGTCTTCGCTTTGGTTCGCTCAATCGGGCCACGTAGTACAATCTCCCAGGGCAAGACCCAGGAAAGGGAATTTGCATTGGAACTGAGGCGTTCATGCTAGTTTAGTTTGATGCAAATTAGCCGAGACATTATAAGCATCATTTGGTTAGTAGATTTAGAGGCCGTGTTCTAAAAGATGGGCATTTACAAAAACATCTGTTTGATAGATGCTTGACAATGGGATGACAAGCATTAACAGGGCTATGCCAAACACGAGATAATAATTATTTTTGGAAGATTGTGCATCAGTTGTACCGGGACAAAACAAATGGATACAAACATGACTGTGGAGTTGTGCTGGGCTCCGTCCAACTGAACTCTGAACTGCTCTAAAACAAACACAGACTCCCAGTCATAAGTGTGTCTCTCCCACTTTGTCTCTGTCACTAGAAATTGATTTCACACACATGCACACACGCACACACAGACGCACACACACGCACACACACACAAAGCTTTTGGTGGCAGGCCACATTTTCTGCCCCACAAGCACACAGAGCTGCATAGCTACAGCAGTGGGAGCGTTGTGACTGAGGAAGAGCGGGGATTTGTTTATGGCAACAAAACCAGGAAAACGTAGTTCATCCGGGCAATGATATGGATCCTTCTCAATCTGCATGCCACTGCGTAGCCCACGGTGCGCTAACCTCTACATCGCTTATTAACTGTAAATAAAACAGCTCTGTCTCTGTAACAAACTGTTTGTTCATCATTCAAACAGGACACTATGGCTACGTTTCAAGCAATTATGGGCAGTTATACTGTAAAAGGATCATCAGTGGTGAAACAAAACAACAGAGTTGGTGTGACATTGGCTCTTCTCCGAAGGGATTATCCAGTGATAACAATCTGGCACAGTGGTGGCCAGCAGCGACCCCCCCACCCCACCCCACCCCCACCCCCCTCGTCCTAACTGCGTGATTTTGCACAGCGTGTGACCGGATGGACCCCTTTTTGTCTCCGCACAGGAGTGGGACAGGAGGCAGTATGGGAATGAAGAGGGGAAGTAGGGATTTCAGGTCCACAGCCACTGCTCACTGGCTGTGGGAGAGTTGTTGTTAGCTACCAACTGCAGCAGCCATCAGCTCTGGCTGGATCTAGATAGGGGTTGACAAAAATAACAATGGAAATCCGAGTGGCAACGCTGGAACTATAGATATGTTTGACAATAGTAATAATAGTCAAAATGAGAATGAGAGTAATAAAGAGTAAACAACATCATTCAGCAACACCATTTTAAGTTTATACAGCCTAAGGACCAGAAACAGACCTGAGAACATATACTGTACTGTAGTACTACATACATGTAAAGTACTGAGGTTTCAGATGCTGAAGGATGAGGGAATAACTTGTTAGGTAATTGTTAAAACCGAGCCACTAATGAGACAATACACAAACAAGACCAATGGGAAAATCCAGAACAATCCATTCACAATCTCAGAATGAAATGCCAGACCAAATCAGTATTTGGATGAATGGATTAAAACTACATTTTTAGTATTTTAGCATTCTTAGTGGTATATATTTATAATGGTAAAGTAAGGCAACAACTGAACAAAGACCTGAGGAGAAGCTTAAGGTGAAAGACCTGAGAAAACTATTAACAATGCGCACTACTCCTTAGAGAGGAGGCACATCCTGGATTAAGATTTGCACACACACACACACACACACACACACACACACACACACACACACACACACACACACTACAGATGGCCTTTCCTCCGGAGTGGCCTGTCTGTCACTTTATCTCCACTGAATTGGAGCGAGGACCTTCATAAAGGATCTAGTCTCATGACGGACGGGAGAGGTTTGAACTGGCAGCCAAGAGCCACTGGCTGCACTTCCTGCCTCTGTGCATGTGTTTTGTTAGGTGCTTTTTCTAATTATACTTTGTGTAAACCTCTGTAGTACACTCTGTCGCGCATGTGTGCATGTGTTTTTGTGCACAAACACATGTCTGTGTGTGCAATCTGGTTTTGTACGAGGGTTCACAGGAGGTTCTCCAATGCCAGTGTGTCTGAGTGGAAAACCCCAGCACAATGGGAGCGGGCCCTGACTTCAGACTGGCCATCCGCCACCACTAACAGAGCAATGAGTGTGTGTATATGAATGCGTTTGTGTGCATGAGGAAGTTAAAGTTATTTCACTGGCAATCAGTTACAGAACTTTTTTTACTCCGTATGTCCCTCTTTGATAAACATATGCACAACCTGATATACTATGTGTATTACTTCTGTATCTGTGAGTGCATGTGTGTGTCAGCTTATCTCCTCTCTTGATAAGTATAAACAAGGACAGCAAGAGAACTCCTACTCGTAAACTGGTAGTTGAGAAAATAAAATTAACAGTGTGGATCTGAGTGGCACAGAGTTGCCCAGGGAGATTTGCATGATTTTATATTGTATGGTGGTGAATATTAAAAAAAGAAAGCAACACAAAAATGCAAATAACTGACACAATCTGTGCAATGGCGTTCAACAGTGCTTTGTTCTTTCTGATCGTTTTGTAAGTGAGGCAGATATGCTGGCAGTGATTTACATGTAAAACAACAGATGGTGCCAACATGTGCTGGTCACAGTATCACAGGAATAACTGATGGGTTACATGTTTGTGAGCTTTAACGTCACTCTTTGTGTGTGTGTGTATGTGGGTGGGAAGGGGGGGGTTCTGGTCATATGTTGCCGATGTGTGTTTCTATCACGGGACGCATGCAGTGAGTTGGTGTGTGTATGTTTGTGTGAGTGTGTGCGCACCCTTATGAGTCAAAATATATTAAGCTCAGCAGATGTTCCCTGTCTATCTGTACAAGTCTCCAGGTTGTGAGGCAGCAAAAATGTGCTAGTTCCAACTCATCCCCACTTGGGTTGTTATGCTGCAGCATGTGACTGTTACTGTAAGTCAGCTTTCACTAACGTAAACAACAGTGCCCTGTCCTGCCTTGAAGATTCATCACCCAGGCCCCGGAGAATGAAAAATCCTGTTGCACAACTGAGCTCTACAGCTGCGTGTGTGTTGCAGTAAACTATATGCATACATAAAATATGTACATATGTACTAATGCTGTAAAGACATGCAATGAAATTTTATTACACACGCCTATAAATGTAAACATATGCTGAACAGATTTTTTTACACATTAAAAAAAAAATGCTGATTTTGCTTACATCAAAAATTACGCAACCAAAATAAATCTAAAGCATGCACGGTATAAAAGTGAATAAATGGAATGAAAACATTTAACAACAAAGTTAAAGTTGTAAAGTCGACAGTGAACTTGTGTGCTGAGTTACCGACATGATGGTATCCTGCTGGTCACAGAGACTGCTGTGGTTTAAATCGTGATTTGGGTGAGGGAGAGTGAATGAGTAACGCTTTCCCTCTTTTAGACAAGGTGCTTTGCCCGCAGCTGCTCCAGTGGAGTTAAGTGCAGTGGCAAAAAGTGCAACTGCTGCGGTCGTGCTGGGCAGCTTCTCAAATAGGAATGTGTGTAGCTGAATGAATGAGAAAAGCATATGTTCCACACTTTCTTGAGAATTAGACACTAATAGTGACTATTAATAGAAACTTGAGAAAATAGTAGACACAAGCTCCAAAGCAACAAACAGGTCCCAGTGCGGTTGTGGTGAACGTTACTTTCATTTTTCTTTTTTCTTTTTAAATACAGCAACTACAGCCTCAATAAAAAACGCTTTGATATAATATTAATGAGACTGTGATGAGCAGGGATCACTGTCTCTGGCTCCCAGCTGTTTGTGCATGGTTTTTGTATGTGTGTATTTGAGTGTGTCTTCACGTGTGCCTATTCTGACTGGTACTATTTGCCTCCATGTTTTCCTCCCTCCCGAAAGATTAATCACCCAGATGTTTCCTTGTTTTGCTGTTGGCTCTTTCTCACATTATATATCAAACAGAAACATCTCTCTCTCTCTCTCTCTCTCTGCCCCCCCATTCCCCCTCCACATAAGGCAATGTGTTTTTTGTTAATGGCCATGTAGTGGAGTGGAGGAGGAGTAAGTGGAGGAGTAAGAGTAGGATTACTTTCCCACTTGCTACTTCATTTCAAATCGACACATCTGATTAAAATACAATGAATTTGTGTCTTTTTTTGTTGGAGTGCCAAGCTGAAAGACAGCAGACAATTGTGCATGCACACACAAGGACAGTGTGTTTGCATGTATACTTCTACACACATGCAGACTTGCGTTCTCCAGTGCTTTACACTTACTATGTTAAAAAGGACTGGCTCTGCTTCTTTTTCTTTTTGTAATTTACCTTCATGAAAGTAAAGGTAAAGGTGTAAAACTCAATTTTGTCCACACAAAGGTAGATGTACAGGACACACACACACACACACACACACACACACACACAGGTATAACTCAATCCTGTAATTCAACCCTGACCTCTTGACACTTAGGCACCCCGGTAACACTTGCCCACTATGTAGAAGTCAAACATACACATACACACAAAAAGCCACAAACCATCTCTGCCAGTAGGTTTGCAGCATATGCAGGGCCGGGCCTGAGAAGTAAGCAGGCACCTTGGCTATACAGCCACCGGCCATATGGTGGCCATGGGCTGGCTTTTGTAATTGATGGTATCTGTTGGTCTGTCCATGGAGAGGGGCCCTGGGGCCCCAAAATGGGCGAGCTAAAACATACAGAGATCCGAGCATGGGGGTGGGTTATTGAGGAGGGGGACATGCTAGTGTTTCAGCCCTCCTCTTCTATTCATCCATTCATCTAAACAAAGAGTTAACTCCCCCAACTCCCACACTGCACACCACAATTGTGCTCGGGTTTGCTGATAAAGGGCCCTCTCTCTTCTCGCTCCCTCTCTCTGGCTTCGGCTGCTTGGCCCAGACCCCTGTCTGTGGGCTAGGGTGAAGGGCTTCAAAGCCCCCTCGCCTAGTTCTGGTCTGGCTGCCTGGTTCTGGCCCTTCAAACCCTCCCCCATTGCGCTGCTGCTGCAGAGTTAACCCCTAGAATGAGCCCTTTGATTGGGGCACAGCCAGCCAGATGGCACCCACTAGGATGGGGATCACTGGGTACTGCCAGATTGAGACTGGGAGGAAAATTTGATACTGGCAAGGTTTCATGGGAGCCAGGGTACCACATGAAGCTGCCCCACAACATGATGATCACAACATGTTACAACAAAAGGTGACTGTGTACCGACATCATAATACATCATAATAGTTATGATATGCATTCAGTCTTTGGTGCAATGTGAGTTTAGTCCATTTAAGCTTGAAGAGTACATGCAGTATATTAGACAGAGACACTATGAGATGCATTTTTTTTTGTTTCTGTTTTGTCTAATTTAAACAATATACCATTCTACTTCAGAGCAGATAATAGCAACGTGAGCCAGGGATGTTAATAGACACCAGCAGCACAGATTAACACTTTGAGTCAATAGGAGAAAAGGTCACACATAGATACACACACATATCCACACAAACATATACAGTATCTGCACATATATGCACATGCACATCCTTTTTTCTCAGGGTCTGATGACCCTTACACATGCGTGTGTGAGTTTTTCCACAGCAGTGTTCACTACACACCACCTCCCCATCACCAGGGGTGAATCAGACGTACACAGGATGGGATGAGTGTGAAAGCGTGGGAGAGAGAGAAGAGAAGCTGGGCTTGTTCCCACAGGCCTGACTCATGGCTCCGCGCTCACAACAAAGACCTCTGAGCCAGGGCATGGCACCCCAGCGGGTGGAACAGACATATGCACAAACACACATGAATACAAATACATACAACACATGTTTGCACACACCACTACTTTCACAACAATATATAATGCAGCAAGATATAGATGCCTTTGCAGGGCTGTGAATGGATTTATGACTTTGCGAAACAAACAAAAACTATATAAATCAATGAGCAAACATTTTTTTCTCATGAGACTCCACTACTTAATAGTTTAACACATGAAGAGACTGTATTAGAAAAAAAAGGCCTATTGTTAAACTAAATGACGAAGCCTATATGTTTATATTCCACACAATTAACTGAAAACACAATTGGCGAAAATCAAAATTTTTCTAATTCTGTAAAAGACATTTAAAAATAATTCACTTCTTAATCGCAAATATAAATTTTATACTTTTTAAGTGTGGGTGTTGTTACTCCCTCCACCACATCCACACCCACACACAAAACGTATCCCGCATGCGTGTCTCCAAGCGTTTTATGACCACATGAACATCACAATGCTTTGTGCTCTTGGACGTGAACTCTCGGGATCCTGGTAATGAACTTGACTTCAAAAGCCACTAAGGGTGGATCGCCCATGGAAAAGACAGGCACGTATGACGCAATGTCTCAGGCCAACTAGGAAAACAAACATCAATGAATGATGCATGAGAAGATGAACTTCAGTCTTCAATAGAGTGTGGTAAGCTGAAAGCCAGATGATACTTGCTTTTATGTCGAAGCAATTTGTTCCTGTTTTGGCACCAATGTATCAGCTAAATACCTTAATTGTTTCCTCTGAATTCTTCTCCGTTCAGAGCAGAACTGTATTAGGTTTCAATATATTAACAGTAAACCGGGAAAAAGATTTGACAGTCCCATGAATTGGAGGTTTGGTGGTGAGTAAGGGATCCTCTTGCCATCGTTGTTTTTGGATGTGAGGTGAATCTTGCCTGTGTACAACTGTACTTAAGAATTAATATCTTACATAGGAAATCAATGAGGAAAATTTTATTTTCTTCATGACAGTTAAGTGCTCCTTGACAAGTTTATGTATTTTCCCCACAATGTTATCTTCATGTGATAAAATGGGTTATAAGTTAAAGTTTGGAGTAAAAGTAGTGGAATGTATGCTGTCAAATTTTAACAAAGCCTACAGGATTTACATCTTAAAACACAAAATCTGTTAATACTGTAAATTTAGGAACAAAAATCAAAGGACCTTTAGACAGTAACTGTGACATGAAGAAAATTGTGTTATTCTGATATGTTTTGTGCGTCCGGAGACGCACACCAGACACAAACATCCTCCTGTTAGCTACAAGTCCATATGGCACTACTCCGTATCTTTCATTTACTGTTTCCTTGTATTTGTCTCTAAGCCCCCCCCCCCCTCTCCCCAGCCCCCGTACGTTGCAGGTCTGTCTCTGCAACGTGCAAACAAAGATGACTATAGTGAATGGCGAGCTGCGTGGCTGAATAGCTGCTCTTATCTGCAGTACGCAGTCAGCAGCACATGTGCTGATGACAGCCAAACATTGCACAGACTCTGGCGCCATACAATACCTTCCACTGTACACCTGTCCCCTGCTTACACATCTACACGGCCTGGACTAGTACACAATAAACTCCATGATGCTCTTCAAACATGCATGTGGCCTTTGGAGTCACATAATGGCAACACAGAAGATGTGTACATCATTAGACGGGCTCGTCACATCTGCCATGGTGATAATTAGCGGCGCTGACCTTGGAGGTGTCAGAGAAATATCAGCCACCTGCCCACACCCCCTATCTAAGCCACTGCCTTTGTTAAGCCAGTGTTTGCCCTGAGCTGCCCTAGGCCAGACCTGTTTGCTCTTGCTGGATGGAGTGAGCGATAAAGGGATGGAGAGAGATGGAGAGGCGAGGAGGCTCTTCATTTGTATATGGTCTTTAGCACCATTCAGGCCTATGGGCTTTGACAAATGGAGGCAATAAAGGGGCAAGGCTTGGCAGGGGCTCAATTAACCACTAGCGGGGCAGGAGAAGAGGGGGACACGGACCAGGACCCTTGCCTCTATAGAGAAGGAACAAGTGAACTGCAGGGAGGGGGAGGTCTGGCAATTTGTTCAGCTGTCTGTCTCTCTGTCTGTCGGTCAGTCGGAGCAGACTTGCACAGTCTTTTTCACCCATTTCTATCTTTTCTTTAAACACATTAACTTGGTTTTTGATTTGAGGGGCAATGTGAACTTGTCTTACATCGGCCCAACAGACACAGATGAAGAGAAAGGCAAACGGGTTGGATGGAATGGAAAAGGGAAAAGATCAAGTAGCACTGAGTCAAGTAGCAGTACCGTGTGTGGTTATGTAATGTGATGCTGAAAGAATCACAACTGGGTACCTCCCCATTAAAGCCAGAAAGAAATCCTCTTGACAAAATGTCCACCTAGAAACATCTCCCATCTAATCACAGTACTACTTCAGCCAAGCGCACATCAACATGCCGCTTATGCTAGAGCAAACACGCCCGTAACGTATGCAGAGCCAAAAAGCCAACAGTGCTTATTTAGGGGACAAGTTCACAATCCCTGTAGCGCTGCAATCCATTCCCACTGACAGTCATTTGTGTACCTTACACTCTCAGCACCAGCAAGCTACCTCCATTCAAATTCAAATTAAAACGCAGTGGGGGACAATAGTTGGGGATTCGCTGAGAGCAATTAGTAGTGGACTCCTCCAGTGTCTGGCCCAAAGACTTTTAGCCCTGTGGTTCCATCATGCAAAGGCACTGACCCCTTTCAGATGCACGAAAGGAAGGGGAGAAAGGGGGTACAAAAAAAAAGAAGGCTGCCTAGCGACGGCAAAATGAGAGGAGGAGGAGTGGATTGGCAGAGCTGGGACTGTGTGTTGGTTTTCCTCTCCCGAGTCTACACTAAGAGACAAGAGCTGGAGTGTGATGGAGGAGTGCATGACTGTTGTGTCAACAGGGAACGCCGTGTAGACAATATTACTGTCAAACCAAGGCATGTCAGGCCACACTTATAGTGCACCAAAAGGACAAAGTAATGTATTTATGTACAGTTGTACAATATTATGAACAATAGGTACTATTTGGAGAACTATGTGTTTCAAAAATCTGGGGTTCAACCCACCACCCCAAAAAATTACTATCATAACAAGTAACAAAGTTGTTTTTCTACTCAAGAAATACTGGCAGAGAAATTGGTACAATTTGTAAAGCACGGTTAATTTCGTCTGGAGAAATCTTTTTTTTAATGCTAGTACAGTTATCCATTTCCTGTGTAAGAGACATCTGCAAAGGTGCTGTAACCTGCTTATTTCCCCAGCTGGCACACACACACATATATATAGTGTGTGCGTTAAAGCACGGTTAATTTCGTCTGGAGAAATCTTTTTTTTAATGCTAGTACAGTTATCCATTTCCTGTGTAAGAGACATCTGCAAAGGTGCTGTAACCTGCTTATTTCCCCAGATGGCACACACACATATATATAGTGTGTGTATATGTATACTGTGCGTGTGTGTGTGTGTGTGTGTATATATATACATATATACATATATATATATGTGTGTGTGTGTGTGTGTGTGTGTGTATACATATATACATATATATGTGTATATGTGTGTATGTGTGTATGTGTGTGTGTGTGTGTGTGTGTGTGTGTGTGTGTGTGTGTGTGTGTGTGTGTGTGTCTATGTATCATACACACACACGCAGATGTAGAAACATATAAACACATCAGAGCACACAGATTATGAGCACATGCCCCTGCAAACAGAAACCCCCACACAACCACATCCAACGCACAGCTGCCTCTCTGACGGAGTGAACTGGGGTGAAAAGGAGAGAAAGAAGAAACAAAGGGCAGATGAAAAAGAAGACATAGCATGATATATCGGAAAAAGTCAGAATAAAACAAAACTACGCTCGAGAGACTTTGGCTACGTCCGCATTAATATGCTTTAGTTGGAATACTCAGCCATAAAACAATGAAAACAATCATCACTTCCATATAGGTTTAGTATCATCAAGCTGTTAAAATACATCATGCAAGCTGTTCATTTTTTTAAATGCAGTGGTATCAGATTTGTACACAAATGGAAAGTTCAGCCTTCGATATAATATCTGTGAGGTGAAAATGGTATCAGAACATCTTTAGTGTAAGAGCCATAAAGTAGAAAAGATAAAATGTGTTAAAATATGTACAATGTCTAGTTATAGTTTATTTTATTTCATTCTAAATTCATGTTATTATGTAATTCATAAGTATAAGAAAATGATTATTCATTTATTATTCAAAAAATGTTTTGATGACGCTCCCTTGGAGTGACGTAACAGGACGTGCAGCACCAGTTCAGTTAGAGCTGCGCAAGGCACGGGAGCAAACAGTTTTCTTACCGTGCGGTGATTTGCTTTTGATTTTGTAACCTTTTTATTTTATAAGTAAAGACACCTAAACTGTAAAAGCTTGTCATGTCGTGCGAGTCAAGGAATCACTGTGTCTGCAGCTAGGTGGTATTTTTTGGAAACTAAAGAAAGTGCCACTACACACACACTTAAACACCTGATTGATAAAGAATAATTTACTTGCTGCCCAAATAGAAAAACATTATTTGTTTTCATCAAGTAGCTTACTGATGGGTCACATGTATTAGGTCTTGCATTGGGCCTTGGGAAGTCCAACCTCCTGCTACAACCTCTTGCTGCATTGTCTTTCTGCTCCATTGGACAACAAAAGGTTAAGTGTTTGTGTGTGAGGGAGAGAGTAAACGTGAATCCTTCACTTTATAAAACCACATATTGCTGCTGGGGAAAATGTTCAGTGCTGTCTGAGGGAGGGGGGAGAGAAAAGAAAAAAACTAGGTTAGTAATCATTTCCCATCTGCTCTACATGCCCTAAATATCACAAAAGTAAGTTCATGAGTCTGCCATGTTTTTGTTTTTCAGCGGACATCATATCCACAGTTGAGTTTAACCATACAGGGGAGCTGCTGGCCACTGGAGACAAGGGTGGGCGTGTGGTCATTTTCCAGCAGGAAATCGAGGTACGGCGCCATGTTTGTCTTCTGTTATGTAATTCCCCACACAGTATCCATCTTAGAAGAAGTCATTTAATAGCAGATTTTAACAATATTTTAACATCAGTTAATGCCAGGTATATTTCTTCGTAAAAGTAGCTGCTGTTTTTAGAATATCATACGTCTTTCTCAAATAAAGCTTATCATGCATAAAACAAAAATCATCAAACTGTCTTATGTCTATTGGCAGCCCCTTATATCTTTTTATGATTGTTTGGCTCGTTTCCCAGCAGAATAAGAGTCAGCCTCAGTTCCGGAGCGAGTACAATGTTTACAGCACTTTCCAGAGCCACGAGGACGGAGTGAACTGGGGTGAAAAGGAGAGAAAGAAGAAACAAAGGGCAGATGAAAAAGAAGACATAGCATGATATATCGGAAAAAGTCAGAATAAAACAAAACTACGCTCGAGAGACTTTGGCTACGTCCGCATTAATATGCTTTAGTTGGAATACTCAGCCATAAAACAATGAAAGCAATCATCACTTCCATATAGGTTTAGTATCATCAAGCTGTTATAACACATCATGCAAGCTGTTCATTTTTTTAAATGCAGTGGTATCAGATTTGTACACAAATGGAAAGTTCAGCCTTCGATATAATATCTGTGAGGTGAAAATGGTATCAGAACATCTTTAGTAAGCAACAACCCAAGAGTAAGCAATGTTTCTACTCTTGGGTGTTCAAAATAAAATGCTGCCAGCAGCGTTTCCAGCAGTCAGCATTGCTGAAAGTCCCTAATGTGGTGTGGATGCCAAGAAAAACATAGGAAAAGTGATAACTTTTAAAACTAAAAACATATTAGTGTGAATGTATCCTGTTCCACTGAGAGCTCAGTCTGAAGAAGCTCACTGAAACAACACAAAACTTTAACCTACCTACCAAAGATAACTAGTTCACATGTCATATGATAAGGACATACACGCCAGAATCCATCCATGTGCCCTCTTTAAATCAACTGGCCCTGCAAATGTATTAGTTTGACGGCGAAGCTAAAGCGTGCGTACCCATAAGCCCGTGCTGGGTGTCCAAATGATGTGACTGTTAATGTTTTCCACCCTCTTTGACCGACAGTAGGTCCGCCCTGCCTTCAGACGGATATGAAATGTTTGTGCAGTATGAGCATCGGTGCTGACCCGAGGCCCGAGTGCCAGTGTTTAATCTGTTCCGAAACCAGTGGAAATCAAACAAGGGTATTTCCCTTGTGGCCATTTCTGCAATTCTGTGTGTGTGTACGTATGTGGGTGTGTGTTTGTACTGGGAGGGGCGGGATTCCTATGGAAGAATAACACCTCATAATGTAGGGGTTAGGTTGAGCTCTTCATGATTCATACTGACAAAGAAATTAGTGGTTCAACCAATGACAGATGAAATAATGACAGTGATGAGGATGGTAATGACTGCTGGCTTTATTGATGGTAATGATATACATAGTTGTATATGGTTTAAAAGCGTCAGTGAGTTTGAGCTCATCACCAGACTTCGGACATTAAAAAAAGTCGCTTGATATACAAAATACTATGTATTTAAATCAATATAGTTTTGTATGATTTTTACTCTCTTCCTGCATAGGTGCATCGCAGACATTTTGCATTAAATATTCTATTAGTTTAATCTTTTGTGACTTGTTTATGGATTAAAAAACTTTATGGATGAAAAAAAAATTTTGTAATGACACCAACGTATATAAATCATGAGATAAACATTTATAAACAGATGAAAAGTGGAAAAAAAGTGAAATTATTCATTTGAATGAACATAGTTTAAAGACAAATAATACCAACACGATATGATGTAGAGTGTGTGTCCGTGCAATTTTTGCGTGTGTGTATGTGATGCGTGCACGTGAACAGATGTTTGTCTACTCAGATGACCTTGAACTTCGGTCACATCCAGTTCAGCGTAGCGTACGCTCCAGCGGTGGTGGAAACCCCGTCATTCCCAACTCGTCTTCCATCTTGATCCTCCGCTTCACCTCTTCTCTCTTCAGAAAACAATAAACCTCGTTGTCAGGGGGCACATCACTGGAGCTGTTTTCTTAAACTCTTTATCTGCCTCACGGCAGTGAGAGTGATGACATGTGTCAGATGTTTCTTCACAGCGTTATCTGTCATCATCTGTGAAATCCGCGTGCATGTATATTCAGGTATACGTGTATTGCATGTTTAAGTGTACGCCGGTGTTGTTTTCCTTGCTCCCCCTGAGTGATGAGTCTAATAGAAGCACCCGGGGGGGGTGTGTTTCTGTTGCAGCCGCTTAGATGAGGCCTCTTCAGCTGCATCTCTACCCTCCTGTGAGGTCAAACGTGGGTCGTGGCGATAAAGGCTGAACTCCTGACACTCGTCCCAAAGAATGAGACAGCTCATTGTGTAGCAACAGATAGCAGACACAATAAGCCCTAGTCTGGGTCCTGTTTTCGCCCCAACACTGTGCTTCTTTTCTTGGCTTTGGTGGCGGCGGCGTGCAGGGATTCTCCTTTATGGTTGGCTAGTGACCCCGTAATCACCCGGTGGTGCCCCCCCTTTATCAGATTTTTGTCCAAATTTCATATCAATGCAAATGAGGTTGGAGAGGAGTTCATCCTAGAACGCTTTGGGAGATGAGGTAGTTTGAGGGTGAGATTTGTGCATAGGGCAGATAAAAGCTGGCCGACTCAGTCTCTGCTGAATGCATCACTATAATGCGGGGCTACTCCACTTTGCTCTCTCGTTGCTCTATTTTTCCAAAACAGCACTAAGCACACTTGAGAATACTTGAGGTTTGGAAGAGTCAGATTTAGGCAGCGGCCAAGAGAAAAGTTGGATCTCGCCCAAAGACAATGTTTTTGATTTAAAAAAAAAAAGAGGACACAAGACAAACCATCTAGAGTTATTACATTTCTGTTTAATTTTCTGATTTTTGTGCTCCCAAGTGAGGATCACTTATATGGGTATTGAGTTATACCTATTGTGATAAATCAATAAGTCAAGTCTTTTCCAAACAGCTGAAAACTTTTTCAGAGTAACAACCTGCTATATTTATATATTTTTTTAATACAGTGGTTTTCTCCTCCTTTTCTTGTTACTCAAGCTCAGTAAGGTCATCAGTTACATGTCCTTATTAATACCATTAATTGTGTACTTATCTTGCACCGAAAAGAACAAACAGTGAATATTGTGTAAGATTACACTAGCTCACACACAATTCTAAGAAATATTTATATCACTGGATATCTGTCCTCAACTGTGGCTCCCAGCATCTTGTGATTAGGTTATAGGTTATTTTGACAAAACTAGATCACATTGTGTTGCTTTGGAGTCACACTGCAGCGTCTGCCGCTCCATAGTAAGTTCTTATTCTCATTTAAATGGTTTTAAACCAGTCCCAATTTTGCAGATGTTTATAGAGCTTTGGGTTTGGTTTACAAGTTTACAAAAAAAAGCTACCATCTCATTAAGAAAGGGATTGAAGTGTGTGTGTGTTTCTACATGGGTCACGATTGAGCTTTGCAACACTGGCCACAGAAGCTGGAGAAGCAGCAGGTGTGATCGCCCTCAGGGCTGTAAGGCACGCACGCTCTCTCTCTCTCTCTCTCTCTCTCGCACACACAAACACACACGCACGCTAACGCAAACACCACTTGGACAGTATTTCCACTTGACCTGCTCATAATCAACACACCCCCTTCTTCTTCCTCTTCTCACTCACACCTCACACTTTTTTTTCAAAAGAGCCCGGGGCCCTTCCCTCACCAAACCAGGTGGCAGTAAGAAAAGAAAAAAAAAAGAAACTGTGTCAAATAAGAGCTCCCCCAGCCCCGACGCACACAACATCACTTTTGCCAGAGAGGAGGCCTGCCCAACCCAGCTGTGGCTCTCGCCTTTACCATCTAATAACCATGACCTTCACGCTCTGCCTGTCAGACCTTTATTACTGCCTGCCACGGGGAGAGAGAGAGAGAGAGAGGGGGACTCAGAGAAAAAAAAGAAAGAGAGAGAGAAAAGCAATAAAGGGCTACAGATGGGTGTGGGACAACACAGCTGACAGACAGAGAAACAGAGGGCTTTTCACGTACCGTCACTGCCGACGATGACTTCGCTGACCTGAGATTGGCTGACAGATGTATTTGTAGTAATATGTTGTTAAAATCAAAATCTCTATGGCTCTCTGGGTCTATGAATTTGTGTGCTTGGTTGTGTGTTTGTGCCTATGCACACTAAAGGCCAGTTCGCACACATCCTAAATCAACATATACTGGGCCTTTGCTGAAGGACTAAAAATAATATCTAGGTTACAATGCCCTGCCAAGCCCCAAACACAACAAAGTCTCAGGAAGCAGTCTTTTCAGCACGTTACCATAGCGACTGACCACATGTGCAAGTCAGATAGGGGTGAGTGGTCAAACTAGCAGTCAGGCCGCGTTGTCTCCTTGACTATAATAGGCCTAAAATACAACCTTCATTTAACTAGGCACAGATGTGTTACAGAGATCGGGTTCGCAGGTCGAGCTGAGGGCATCTGATGAGCCCGGCAACAAAGACGCTGAGTTCTCACCAACAATTGGGGCCAAGCTTCATCCAGCCTCTATATCCTGGCTTAAGCCTAAAATAACTCGGAGCAGTGCGAGAACACAGAAAACCAACGAAATGTGCTGAATTAAGGTGAATGAGACGATTTCCTCTAGCATCTTCGTGTTTCATCTGATTGAACTGAAATAGGGACTGGGATCAGATTTGCCTGATCAGTGCCTGCCTGTTGTCCTGTTGTGGTGGATCGACGCAGGCGAAACAAATACGGCCTTAAATCCAACTGATGTTTAATGAAGCTGAGGTTAACGTAGGATGGTCCATCATGCAGGACTCTGAGGCAATGTCAACAAACAAACTTCCACTGGACTCGTCGCCATTTTCATGACAGTCTAAATAATGCTTTGGAGATAAATGACTCCTATTGGATACCACTTGTGTTAGTCTGCCATGATTTATCAACAATTCTGTTCATACACCATAACATCATACTGGATACGAAAGCCAGGTTTCTTCGATTCAAATCACACAATGAGCACTTGAAAAAAAGTGACAGCAACTAGCAGGCAGTGCTCAGCTCAACCAGAGGAAATGCTCAGCAGCTAACAGTGCAGAACACCCTGTACAGTTATATTAGACAGCTCCCAGGTGTGAGAATGTGTAACGTGCGTAAGTGTGAAGCAGGATGCTGTTGAAAAAAGAGAGAGTACGACTATATACTACTGCTCAGTCAGCTTTCCTGGGCTAAACAAACATGTGAGCACTTCATATGTGCTTGAGAAGGGGAGCGAGGTGATGCATATAAACGAGTGTGGTGAGTGAAACTACACTGACGCCAAAACACATCTGTAACCTTCACCAATACAGTCTGAAAATCTGCCGCTCTCTGGTGTGTGAATGCGCTGCTTTGTGCATAACTACACCAGACCTGGCTTTAACACTTGTGTTGGGTGATTCGATCACAAGCGGAGGGCAAGTGTGTATGGGTGTGAACACTCCCTATGACACCTTGAGGACGTACTGAGATCTGACCTCTCACACCTCGTTCTGTGGTGGTCTGAGCCGTACATGAGCACATCTGTCTTATTCCCTATGAATAAACACCAGTAACATCTGGTGGTTAGATATGTTTGTGTGTATGTATATATATTAAACTGAGTGAAAATCTCCAATTAAATACTGTACAGTAACCATATTAATTGATTCTGATCTAATGCATATACAGGAAATGTCTGCACCATTATATAATTTTCTCAGTTTCACTCATGCAATTAATGCATCTTCCTTCTACAGGGGAGAAAATCTGTGGAAACTGTGCTCCACTCCAGGTGGAGAGTTGAGCCAAGGTTGAGCTCAGCAGAAACTTAACAGGTTAGAACACATGGCCTCCTTTTTAATGGATTCGTGCAGCTGCAGAGAAAACAGATTCCATTTGGCAACAGTCGAACAAAAAGATTCCCAATGGCACATTTACATACACTTTGAGCAGAAAACAGTCGTCCACTAAGTGTTTTTTGCTTGACAAAAAAAATAAAAATAGTAGAGGAGCAAAGACAGAAACTCAACGCCCTGCAGCAGAACTTGGATCCATATGATATCTGGGGATCTATTCACTCAAAACAACATATTAATAAATGCTTATACAGTATGAATGAAGTTGACCCACAGTTTCACAGGACAAAGACCAAATTGTACTAACGTTAACCTTTCCCTGACTGCTGGCACCTACTTTTGCAGGTACATTGTATATCCAGTCAGCTGGGTGCGTAAGTCAGTCAGCTCGCCAACCAGTCATTCTCAGGTGGAGGCAGGGGCTCCCCAGCGAGCAGCACAGCTGTGCTACTGACAGATCGGTGTAGGGCAGCATGCAGCCGGCCTCTCCAGACCCTGGCACATCAAAGCTCCGGGCCCCGTAGCTAGCCCCCCTGTAGCTCCCCAGTCGGCCACTTCACAAGACTTTTGGGCGCATCGCAGATTCCCATCAAAGAGCCTGGACGCAATGCTCACCCACGCAAGCAAGCAAGCCAGCCAAGGAGATATGATTAAAAGCACGTTATTGGATAAAAGAAAGAGGGAGGACAGAGGAGAGGTTTTACGAGAACAGAACCAAAGGAGAAGAGGACGGGATATCAGACCGAAGGTATCATTCTGTACCTTTCTCGCCGCGCCGCTCTCTCTCTTGTTTATGCGCCTCTTGCCAGTTTCTTTTAACACCATCAAAGCAAAAAAGATGACAGAACCTGACAAGACGGAGGCCCACCCCTCCTTCACATAATCTCTCTTTCTTTTCCAAATGCCCACTCTCCCCTCCTCCCACCCACCCCATCCTCTCCAACCCTCCGAGGTCATGTCTCAGGTCATTTAATATAAGCCACTGGCTACACAGCCAATTCACACCTGAAATTGCCAGTCAGTAGCAGCGAGTGGCTTTGAATGGTGGCATTGTTGTCCCAGTGGGGGGATTCAGACAGCAGAACACCAGCTAGCGGCCACAATGGGATACTTAAGGCCTGAAATAATTTGACTAAACGCATGGGATTTGTGAGTGTGGATTATCATCATTCAGCCACGCAACCAACCAACCAATCAACCCCCCACCAACCTGAGCAGTTAACGCAGTATTGTTTTTGGGTAAGATTGCAACCATGTCACTGATTTCATTTAGTACAGTGGCACCAGTTAAACAGGAAATGGAAACTGTCACGCACACATGCAACATCCATGACTGGTTTTCCATCTACGTTTATTTTCCAAAGTTTTTTGTGTCTTAACACTGACATCTTTTTAAGTTTGGGTGGTGCATGTGATGTATGTCCATCTCCATCCATTTCATGCCACACCCAATAATCCATGCAAATTACATATCATTGTGGTTGCTGTGTATGCTGGCAAAGATGGTGTCACTGGGCCCGTTTGCCGCTCCTGATAGCGCTGCTTCATTAGAGTGTATGTCCAAATTGTCAGAACAATGTTTTATGGACTGTTGAGAAATCACTCTCCAGCACAAGTCACCCAGTGTTCTGCCATGCAAGCGAGGGAGGGAGAGAAGAAGATAAGGGGTTTATATTCTTAAAGGGTGAGGTGGAGGGAACGGAGGGGGGCAGCCTGCCTTCAGAAGAGCTTAGGGCCCAGTGTGGCGAATTAAATAGAAAGCCCAGACAGAATTAGTTCCAAGACAGACTGGGTCCCATTCTATGAAACTCAACAATTAGACGGATTAAACGTAATAACTAAGCCTGCACTACCACAGCAGCATTACGGTTACCCCGGCACCAAGGGGGTCGCTCTGTGTGTGTGTGTGCGCATCCGCAAATGTTTGCCATAGGGGTATTTATGCTTTATATCTAAAAAGTGAAAAACTTAGAGATTGGATGTAATAAACTTCAGAAGATGACAATAAACACAGTCCCAACCATTTTTTTTTTTAATTGTACTTTTCATCCCTGAAATGCAGTCAGTTGACAGCCTGCTCTGATCCTGGCTGTGGATTGTGATATGAAAGTTTAACTGCGTTTGTCAAAACTATAAACCTGTTGATATTGTGTCTCAGAAGTGCAAGGAGATGTTTCACATTTAGTGTCAAGGGTCGCAATGTTTCAAAATGAAGATGGTGGCGCTTAGAGGTTTCCAGAAACTCTTCCAGACAGCAAAGAGACATTTCCTGGAGTTCCTCTACAACGTGTGTGTGTGTGTGGAAAGGAAAAGCTGTCAAATCACACTCCAGCTTTCCAAACATCACAAATGGAGCAGCTGAAAGTGCTGGCTGAGTGGCAGATTGATTAACTTACTGACTGGCTGGTTTGCTGACTGACTGGCTGGCTGGCTTTTGGACTGATTGACTGACTGCAGCCCCCGCACCCCATCATCCACCTGCGTGTAAAAGGCCCTTTGTCAGCAAAGCCTAATTTGATCTGACGCACCCGACACATGTGGAACAGCTCAGCAGCCTTCCACACTTTGAGTCATTACAGCGTGTGTTTGTGTGCGTGTGCACGTGCCTATGTGCGTGTGAGTGTGTGTGATGAGGAGAAGGGACGATGCAGAGGAGAAAGAGACGTTTGCTGAGAAAGAAGTGAAGCAAAGCAAAGGGCAAAAGGTTTGGTTCAGATACAGTGTGGCCTTCACCACTTCATTCTCTCACACTCTATAACCCCCAACAACTGTTCTCCTAACAACTGCTGTGCACACAGTAACAGCAATCTGACAGCCAGAATGAAACTCAGGATAATTATCATTTTAAAAATGTTTAACTACAGTTTTTTTAATGTTGTTCTAGCTGTAACCTCTACTGGTTACATCAGCATTGTACACAATAAAGTAATTGCACAGCATCACCATGAGCAGCACAGCGACCAGATCATTTTCAAACAGTCAAGTTTACCAACTTTATTTGAGGGATGTTGGAGTCAGTAAAAAAAACATGGTGATTCATAGTTTAATGCATAAGCCAGTTTGTATATTGCGAATTGCGAACGTTTTACAACTGACAATTTGAGTAATCATCGTCCGACTGTTTTCTCTATACAACAAATTTGGATAATGTTAGTTTAACAAAAAAAATCATCTAATCATCTGACCAATCATGTTTCTTCCTACACTGTCATGTTATACTGATCATGATTTCTTGGTGCCCAAGTTTAGTATCTGCATGGAGTCTGGAGAAAATAAATATTATAGTATGATAAATAATTTTCTTTTTACCCTGAATCTGAACATTACAACCAAAACATGGATCGAAATAATGGATATATTATTTGAACCTTACACAGGCTCTTAGGAAACATGGCTGTCTAATATGTTTACTATAGCTCCATACCCAAAAAGGCACTCCTCATACCCAGTGCCGGAGGACCCTCCCTGATTTTAGGTGAAACAGAGCAGAGCCAGCTGAAACACGGCGGTGGCGGCGGCGGTGGCGGCAGGGACAAGGCCCGCAGTGTAATGGAGCTAGTCCAGATCTGCATGAAACCTGATCGACAGACAGACTCGACTGGAGGAGACTGGGAGGGATCGGCGCTGCCGTCTGCCGCACAGACACGTAAATCTATCTGAACTGTGGCAAACGAACAGAGATTTAAGTAACGCTGACACAACAGGCTGTAAGAGCCGCGGGTCGAAACAGATTCAGCGGCGTGATAGCGAAGTGGAGAACGCCGGGTGATTACTAATGACAGCTTTTTAGAGATGTCTCACAGCATGATGTGTCATTTAAAGACTTCAAAAAAAAAGAACATGTGTGCCGGCTTCCTCCACATAAACTGGTGAGAACTAATACCTTTAACTTGTGACACACAAAGTGGTATTAAGTGTTACCCTGGACAAAAACACACAATTTCACATAATGCAGCCTGAGCTGTGGGGTGTTTCTCGTTTCCCCCTCCCAGTTCACCTCTGCCTTTCGCGCTCCCTCTCAATGCTTCCCTGCTCCCGTCGCTCTACCTCTCACCCTCCCACAGGTCAGCCCGGCCCTGGCCCTCTCCTGTGTATTTAAAGTAATTGCTCATGGCAGTCAAGGTGTCTGCATAAGGGCCTGTCATAAGCAATCCACTGGCATGAGTAGGGGCCTTGTGCATGAACCTAATCCAGGCAGTGAAGCCAAAGCGACGGACAGAGGGCTTTAAGAAGCTGTTCAGCGGCGACCAGAGAAGGAGAAGGCTGTGTGGGCTTAAACCCTCTCAGCATGAAAATTAAGCCAAATCATTTTTTCATGTGCTGAAAACGATTCTTTCTCTGCGGCTACCCTCCCCGATTTGTGTGTTTGTGTGTGTGTGTGTGTGTGTGTGTGTGTGTGTGACCGTGTTTGTTTCTCTCTGATCACCGCATGTTCAAGGAACGCATTCGATAAGAAAAAGAAGTACAATAAATTTAGCCGTTTTCATTTCTGCTTTTGACGGCCGTGTTTTAATCACAGCGGTGATTATCACCAGCCCCCCTCTTGTTCCCCTTTTCACTCGAGCCCTAATCAGCAGGCGGACAGAAATAGTGTCGTCCACGCACAGAACAACAGCTCTCCGTATTTGCTTTGACACTGCAAGGGCTGTTTGCCGAGGGCCGTCGCCACACACACACACACACACGAAAATTCCTCACCCACTTATCACACCACCACCCCGTGTTCTGTAGCATGTTGAGGAGGCCGACAGACAGACAGTCAGACAGACAGACCGACACGCAGACAGGAACTAAGGGGCCAAGCCTAAACGTCAAGCCTCACTGGGGCATGGCGACTCTGGTCAGACACAGCAATAAGAAGTGGAGCCTCGGCCCCTCCAGCCAGACTTAAGAGGAGACGACTTAAGGTCGTCTAAGTGTTTGGAAAACAGGCCCATCAATGTCAAAGCCTTTTATTGCTTTGGCTTCCTATTGCTTTTCCCTGCTCGGGGGTTAACATGAATCTACTCCCAGCAAAGGCAGCGGGATGGGTTCATCTTTTATCAGTCATAACCTTGCCAATTAAGTAGGCACCCATGATTAATGACCCAAGATTAAAAGAAAACCGGCCGTGGACAGACTTTTAGAGGGTTGTGTAGTAAGTCCTTGTTGTTCTGATGTGTAGAGCTGTGTTAAATTCCTATCTCTTTAGAAATAATATGTCACCATATGCAGGATGGATTGAAAACTAAGTGGCCATTCTAGTGATATACGTGCAGTATTTGACAAACTAAATAACAGTTTTACACCAAAATATGTAAACTCCCTTTCCAGATTTTAATGGAACTAATTTATGAGTATTACTGGTTGTTTCGTGAGATTTATTCTGGAAACACAAGTAATAACATCATGTTTTGTTTCAGCACACAACACTTTGTGTTAAAACAGATGAGGCCACTGGGGATTTAGATTTCATAGCACACAAATGACCAAATGCAAATGGCCCAAAACTGATGGAAACTCAGAGCTCACAGAGTCATATTTGCTAATAAAATTTAGGCAAATAACATTGTCTGCTTTCCCGTCCAAACAACATTTTATAGAGCTACTGAGAAACACGGGGGGTGAGGTGGGGGGGCTGTTGGTCTTAACCCAAAACTAATAATTTGGTTAGCCCTGACTCATATTCCACCCAAACTATTTTAGTGTTTATACTCAAATCTGGTCTTTTTATAGAACGTGTGCACATATGGTGCACAGATATGTCTCTCTAGACATCTTTTTATCTATCCACCGAGCCAGCTACTCTCTATCTCTCTACCCTTCGACATATCTAGACAGAGACACACAAGAACCCATGCATATCCACACACACACACACATGCACAGACTCTGAGTCTGCCACAGGAAGACAGAGCGGGTGGATGGGTGCTGCTGGCTGGAGCACTTGACAAACTGCTTGTTTTAATGCTCGTGACAGCCCTTTGAGATGAACCCCTGCTTACACCAACACACACACTGCCCTCCACTCACCCTGGTCTTCCCTCTTCAAGACTGGAACACGAGGTGAATCCATTTCTCTCTCATTTCCCGTGGTCAATGCATAAGCATCAAACAGGACAGAGAGCTGACTTGTTCTAATCCCGTTACGTTATTCTTAACACAAATCGTTTCTTTTTCTTCAACTCACTCTACGACAAATGACAAACTGCTCTGACTACAACTACAACTGTGGCGCGCTTTGCCGAGGTCAGCATGAAAGTCCGAAGTCAATATGGTGTTTACGACAAGCCAAGCCAAGTTTTGACAGGAGAAAATGATGTACAAATATATTTGTATATATTCAATTTCTTAAGTTGTTCAAGTGAAGCGTTTCAAATGTGTACAGAGAGATAAGATACTGAGAGTAAATTATTTGCATTCGGACATATTTATTCTGTTATGGAACTTGCTCTCTTCTACAGGAAACTGTCCCTGAGTCCAATAACATTTTTCTTACAAAGGGAGGCTGGCTGGTGAGTCAGTTATCTGATAGGAGCCTTCTGTGTGTGTGTGTGTGTGTGTGTGTGTGTGTGTGTGTGTGTGTGTGTGTGTGTGTGTGTGTGTGTGTGCACGTGCGCACACTCACATGTGTAACAAAACAGAGAATGGTTCGTACTTGTCGTCGAAGCTGACTTAAATCCACAAAGCCAAAATGCAGCAGGAAGAATCTGTGCACCCGTGTACTACAATATCCTGTTTGGATATTGAAGTACACACACACACACACACACACACACACACACACACACACACACACACACACACACACACACACACACACACAGAAATACGTCAAAACAACAAATGCACACAAACACACCGTGCCCCATAGTAACACACTTCCATTCCACCCGCTCAGCTAACCATTCATCTAAACACCCATCAGCTCATCCAGTAAGTACAACTCATGTATCAGTGTGCATGAAATCATAGAGAGGAGAGAGAAGGCAAAGCGAACGCTCCTGTGTGCATGACTGAGCTCCGCTTCCCGTAAGCAGACGAGAAAAAAAAAAAGCTCAAGAAAAAAAAGAGAAAAAAACAGAGACGGCCCAGAGGCAGATACCTCACTTCCTAACAGAGTGCAGTGCATTTCCTGAAACTGACAACTGCTAGGAGTTGTACTGCGGCCAGCCCGAACGTGAAGGAACGAGAAAGAGTGAGAGAGAGAGCGAGAGCGAGAGAGAGGAGATGGAAAAATGAGAGAGAGGGAGAGAGAGAGAGAGAGAGGTGACTTGACCTGCAGTCAGGAAAAATGTTGTAAATACTGGTGTGCCACACCAAATGGAGCTTGCAAATTCACAGTAAGAACACGGGACATATATAAACATGTAGAGACGCACAAACGCACACATTATTGTTGGAGCCCTGGCTTTGCTCCGTTTGCTCTGATGAAGACAGCTCCTTTATTCAATGATAAAAGTGCCTGTTAAGAAAACTGTTATCAAATGTTTTGGGACTGGTGCACCACAGCTATTTGCTCGCGCCTCGACAAAGCAAACCGTTGGACACGAAAAACCTGAGCGCCGCTGGACCACAAAAAGAAAAACAGAGGAGGGAAAGTGTGGTTTTGTCAATTATCTTCATGCATCTCCCCGATTTCTCGTTCTTTCCGGTTCCAGAACGGAAAAGTAGAATATAATGAGTTGCAGGCAGAGAGGTTGACCGGGGCAGCGGCGGTGATGCTGGTGGTGGTGGTGTTGATGGTTTTGGTAATGGGCACACCCGACTGCAGACACCGAACTCATGAAAACACCCCGACAAGGACATTTCCACTTGAGCTCAACCCTACACTTACCATTTCCTTTCTACTCTCGGTGGAAAACCAGCGGAGGATGAATTATTAAATCTACACTAAAAAAATTTTGAGCAAAAAAAGAAAAAAAAAGAAAAACGCTGTAGGTACTGTAAAGCGGCCTGTCAGTGAAGTGAAGGAAGTTGAGGAGCGATGTTGCTACAGCACAGCCTGCTGGTCAGAAAGGGGAATTCACTGACTCCTCGGCTCTCCCCTCCTCCACTCCTGCTGACGTTTAGCACATCAGGCTAAAGAAGCATCTAAACACAAGCAGACACAAAAATAAACTTCTGCTTCTGACAATACGTACACATGTACGAGTATTATTCATCTTTTTTTTCTTAAAGATGCTGTTGCTAAGTAACAACTTATAAGCACACATGGTGTGCTTAACTCTGTTGACCTCCCAGTTGTTTACACATACACTGACGAACACAAAGATAAAACAACATAATAAAACGTATTTACTGAATTTTTTTTTTATGCATTTGTAATAACTTCCAGGGCCTGAAACCAGAAAGGCCTGCAGCACTTTGATCACTGACACCCTCTCTGACTTCACTCCTGATGTCTTTGACAGGATTTAAGAGAAAAGGATAAAACACGGCCATAAAATTACAGTAGTTGGGTGGAAAGGACTTTACAGCACATATGCACTTTCAATCTAAAAAGAGCAGCCTTTCAGCACTTGAGGAGACTTATTTAGAAGGTTATTAGCCCCACTTACTACCATGACCCCTGGGGGGTCTTTCATTATTAAACGGGCTCTATATGGCTCCTATTAACAGCAGTGGAGGAAAATACACTTGGGGAGTGGAAAGGAGTGTGCGTATGGTATTTGACTGAGTTTAGGGAGTGGATGTGACAGACATACAGCCAAGGCTTACCTGTTCCCTCCCCAGCTTTTTACGCCACTGATTTAAAACATCTGGCTTCAGAAGCAGTTCAGCCCTTGACTGATAACCTGTACCTCTACATCTTTATCACACACTACTGCGAGTGTGTGACGCCGAGCAGCAAGTTAAGTCTTTGTCTTATCATTTTAATTCTCTGCATTGCTTATCTTCGTCGTCATGCTGCCAAAATGTCACATGCAAGATAGACTTCCAAGTCCCACAACCACAGAAACAGTGCGGTTGAGTTTCTCTGAGAAGCAAAGAGCACGTCGAATTCCTGCGTACTCTCTGTGGTAAAGCTGCGTACGTGTGGCACGGTGAGGGCTGTTGCCTGTAAAACTAATGCAAAGCCCGGTGATCCCAGGATGATAGAGGCAACCACCTCGAGCACCCTCCTGTTTGTCACAGTGGTTAGGGTGATAAGAAAATTCTGAGGTTGTGACTTACACTGAAACGCTCTTTCACAGAAACTATATTTATATTAACTTTGCTACCAAGCACTACCAAGAAGTTAAAGCCACCAGTTCTCAAAAGCTGTTGCTAATATTTTATTCAGGTAATGTTAAAAGTGAACAATGGGTTGTTAATTGTGATCAAATTAAAGATTATTAAAAAACGAAATTTTACAAATTGCAGCCAGATTAATTGTAGACAATTTAAAATTAGAAATACACAAAACATTGAATAGCATCTATCATAAAATCTTACATATACCAAACCCTGATTGGCCTCCTCTTTTGTAATTGATGCTTTTGCAATTATTAAAGAAGGTTAATAAAATTACGTGGACTCCTAATAACTTAATTTGGGGATAATTATGCTCATTACATAGATTCTCTTGTATGTTTAACCTCATAGTTGTAATGCTACATTCCATTTGGACAAACATTATCGGATAAAAAAAAATCCAAATAGTCAAATAAAGCACTGCATGGAAACAATTACATTCAAAAGGCGGCTAAGAAAAACATTAAGTTGTCATTAACTATGTGCTATTGGTGTGTAATTATTTAAAGCACTGAAGTTTATTGAAAGCAAACACTTTTTCCAGTTGTTCTAAAACGGTCTTGTCTGTAAACACAAGAAAGAGCAGCTACGAAACAAAACAGCTTGTGTCAGGTTTTTGCGAAAACATCAATTTCCTGTTATTTTTCCATTTACATGATCTGTTTTATTTTATTTTATTTTTCTCTTTTTTTAACTACCAGAAAGCTGATCACACACACACAGACACTTACAGTCAGAGCTACTGTACATTGCCAGAAGAATAAACAAAGACATTCAAAACATTAACACACCTGTAATATCATATTTTACACAAAGTTGAATGTTAAATAATTCAGCAGAATAAAAATAATACTAAACTACAGGTTATGGAGCCAACTCTTGTTTGTCTGTCTATTTTTGGCTCGCTGCAGCTACGGCGTCTCTGGCCTGGCTTACTGGCAGTCGGTCATGCTGATTTTGGATGTAACCCTGATACACTGCACCCCACCAGGATACTCACCAAACCAGCATGCAATGGCAGGCTCCCTTCACTTTACCACTGTGCGCCATCCAAACACATTTCATTAGTGCTAATAATGCCAAAACGGGACTCATAATTTCCAGCCACTGCACCGAGACCAGGCCAAAAAATTTGGATGCGGCAGTGAGAGATCATGTTGGTGAGAGTAAATTTTTATTTGGTCTGGATGGTTTATTTATGTTGCTCCTCTTTGCTGACTCTCTGAATTTTCCAACCTGTGGTAAGAGCCAGAAGGCGGCCACCCCCCTCCCCCCCATCGCTGATGGTGTCTCATGATGAAACCCACCCAGAACCACCAACACCACTGAGGCTGAGTAAACACTCTCACTCGTAATAAAAGCAGCACGAGAGCCTTCATTAATGCAGGATTCCCAGTGTCAGGCCCAACAAAATGCATTCTTCAATTAAGGGCCTCGTGAAAACCCCTTTAATTGCCCTGGATTTGACATATACTCCATGAATGATGGCTTCCACATTATCTTTTGGTCATTCTAAGGAGGAACAATGAAACCTTACAAATATACAGTACATACATTCTTTTATTTGTTGCATTCAGTATTTGCCAATTACATTTCTCCAGAAAGGTCATTTGTGACCTGCAACGACATACAGAGTCCTGTCCCGTCTACTCCAACTGTACCTTCACTTATATTTCACTGCAGTTCACTTATATGAGCTGGAAGATTTTGATAATAAAGTTACTACAATCAGTCGTGGGGTTCAAACCATTATGTAGCAATGGGTAAAGGTAAAAAACTTTGAATAGCACTGGGGCCAATTTCCTCCCGTGCAAAATTCAAGTCAAATCAGCCTGTGGCTTCATTGCTGGGCACTGTTTATTCCACGTACTCCAATATATAAATACACGGCACAATAAAAAAAGGCAAGTCATGGTGTCTGACCGTTTTGACTTTCCATTAAAGTTTGACCATAACCCACATTTAGTGCAGAGCAATGCAAAAGAAACAAACAGGGAGCTCGGGGGGGGGGGGGGGGGGGGGCAGAGCCTTGTGAGCCAAATCTGACCACTAGGCCACCAAATAATCAAATGACACCGGTTAACAAACAAATACACTGCACGAAGAGATAATAAATGTTTGTGGTAAAGTCTTGACAGGTCTCGACCAGAGGCCTGTAGACTGAGCAACAATCAAAGCCAAACACCCGCAGCCAACTCACTGCCTTTGAGAACAAGCCAATTCGAATTGTAACTGAACTAAACTGCAGGCTTTAGAGAAGCATTATTCGGTTTGTATTTTGGCCAAGTGAGGGCAGTTCAACTATTTCTAAAACATGCAAGCGAGTAAAGGTAGAGTGGAGGTCAGCAAGCACATAAAAGTCCAGAGTCCATAATAAGATTAACTTCTGAATCCCTCCGTGCGCAGAGAATATGAATCAGTGTGTGTGGCTGTTTTACTGCCCCGGGACTATTTTTTGTCTCTTTTATGCTCGGACATTGGCAGACTGTCAAGAAACTTGGGCACAATTTGTTCTTTTCTTTTCTTACTACGTTTTTTTTTTTTTTTTTTAATCTTTTCATAAAGCAACAGCGCCCAGGCAGCTTTGCTTGCTGTGGGGCACGGGGCCACAGTTCGCGCATGCGCATTGGTCCGTCTCGTGCATGTGCCCAAAGTGGGGCTGTTGTCACGTCTAATTTGTAACTCTAATACTTGGCAGTAAAGCCAAAAAAATATTAGGAGGATTTATTGGACGCATTCACGTTAAGTTCAGTGTTGAATCTTTTCTTGACGTTTGGTAAAGTAACTTCTTGGCACATGTTCGGGGCCACAAATGTAAGAAAGAGGCAGCTGTGACAAACATTTGTCAAAAGGATAATATTTAGGGGTTTTAAAAAATGCAATTAATGAGTGAATGTATTTTAGATTTTTTCCCCTTGACTGAGCACCGTATGTTTGAAAGGCCTTGCACTGTCATTAATATCCGAGTACAGTGTACGAGACAGGCACACAGAGGCCAAGCAGACAAAAAGTCAATTTGTTCAGAGCTCGGCACAAAAGAAGCCAGTTGCTCAGCAGAGAGGGGCCCCTACTTGAAGACGACGGGCCATGATGCATGTGTCTCTGCCTGCGGTCCCTCCTGTAGGGCTGCAGTGGGCTTTCATTGTCTAATGCCAGCTAGCTTGGAAGAGGGGAACTAATTAAGAGCTGCCTGTAGGTGGCCAATACAGGCTTTAAATGTCTGAGAAGAGACAGGGGGCCAGAAAACGTGACCGCGCCTGCAAAGGAAAAGGGGCAAGTGCCTCAGGTCACAAGATGACAGACATTTCTGATCTGCTGCTACTTGACAGAGTAAAGAAGCAGAGGATGATTTTTTCTTTTGGGGGGGGCTGAGTGATGAGTCAGCGTAGAGAGAGAGAAAAAAAAGATAAATCAAAGCAGAAAGGGGGAGAGAGAGAGATAAGACACAATCACTGCAATCAGCTAAACAAGGCCTTCCTCTGTTTGGGGCCTAAGACCCATATTTGGAAACATTTACCCATTCTTCAAGAGGTTAAAGGTCAACCTGCTTTGGAGCGGATTTGGGATCAGCGTCTTTGCTGGGGTTTGTTATGATTTCATACGACAATTAACTGGTAAAGCTCAGAAAGGTGCATCATCAAAGCATGCACACACAATCAGTATCACATCAAATAACCGAGCCACTGGGTTCTCACACATCCCAACGCATGTACACAATCACCGGAAATCAGTGTTTGTCTGAACAGTAACAAAATCAAGCCTCATTTACAAAGGGTCAAGTAAACAAATTATAAAGGAAGTGTTTACGGTAAAAAGGGAAGAACTGTGTTAATGAATGTGGGTGTTTTTCTCTTCTCTTCTTTTTTTTAGTTGGAGATGTTCAATGAAATCCAAATAATTACTGTACACCGTTTTGAACAAACGCACAAAGCAATAATAAAGATTTGTCCTCTCAGAGCTGAGTTCTTCAGTGTGTGTGCACGCTTGCATTCACTCATGCGTATGTGTTTTGGATGTAGAGGGGAAGACATGATTGCCTGCAACGCTTCCTCCTCGGGAGCCCAGAGACGTCACAGCTGTCAGTATTGATGTGTCTGTCACATGTGAGCACACGCACGTGCGCACACACCAACACACACTCTCATGCTTTGGCAAAGCCAAACAAACAGCCGAACATTACGGCAATCCAGACACGATAAAATTAAAATGGGAGAGATACCACATATGTAGAAAAGACTATTTGAACAGCAGTGTCGTCTGAGGAAAAGGTCAGATCACATCAAATATACAGTATAGCCAAAGTAAAGATGTTTCCATTCCTAAATATAAAATAATAGAAACCAGCTACGCCTCAGGCCCTGTGGGTGTATCTGGTAGCTGTCTGCAGAAATCCAGATAAGGATGCCAAATGACAGCGTTGTCCTCAGTGGCGTGACACTAGGGGCAAAACAAACCAGCTGTTTTGGGAGTGCCCAGCATGGCCCAAATCTGAGCTGGGCTGTTAGGGCTGAGTTATGGGCACGGCAGCACAGCAATGGATACAATTAGACACTGTCTCTGTCTGCAGCTGGAGGACACTCTCTCACACACTTAGGCATTACACATTCACACGCATAGGCGAAATAGTCACACACATGCACGCATGCACACTCATATAAAAAATAAATAAATAAATAAATAAAAAACACAGGTCCAAACATGCACATCTGTCCAGGCCATGAGCTGAGTGATACTAAATTTAACTTGACAGATTAATGTTGTCGTTTTTAATAAAAGACTTATTTAATGAACTGTCAGGAAGCCTAACCACATACTTTTACTGTGATTACCTGTGTAAGACCTATTAGAAGAAATTATAAAAAATGACAGCTAGCGTTGACGGTAACACAAGCTGTAGTGATGATAATGACTGTAGCAGTGTAATAACTTTAAGGACGGGACATGAGCAAACAGGCCCCTTAGACACGAAGCATGGTGTCTGTGCACTGTAAAAGAAGAGCGCCATCTTCTGTTAGGAGAACAAGTGCTCGACTAGAAGACATCATGTTTATTTGAATGTTCGTGTGAGTGTTCATTGATACTCATCAGTATTAATGACCAACTGAATAACTAAACAGCAAATTTCCTATTTATACATGACATGTTGTCATACGTCTGCATGATGACAACAGTCAATTATAAATTAGCACAAGATACACTATGCATAAGGCATTTGCTTATGTTACTTAGCTTCATCATGTTTTAGCACAGGTATCAGTTATTGTTACAGTAAAGTACAATCATTACTGGTCTTGCTGTTAGATTCCAGGATGGCTTCTCTACTTTTACACTGTCTGGCAGACTCGCATTGATACTGTGAGAACAAATGCCTGGCTACTCATAAGCACTAATTTTAAAACAATAACCAGTTTTCTGCTGAGGACAACACACCCCAAATAAAATATGAGAAACCACAATCACAGGCGCACATATCAAGTTTTACATGATTAATTGGAGTTTGGGTGGTGGTCTGTCATGGTTTGTGTAATGTGTCAAAATTGACATTTTCCATCGTGGTCTTTAGAAAATCAGATACAATCAGGGTGGATGGAAAATGGAGAGGTGGAGACAAGAAAGAGAAAGAGAAGAAGAATAGCAGGGGAGCCAGTACAGTACCTCGTGGAATTCAAGTGGTGTGTGGAGAAAGAGTCCTGGACCACTGCCACGAATGGGCAGGTCAAAGGGCTGCGAGAGAGAAGAAGCATTCTGCTGCACATAACTCTCATTTTAGTGTCTTAGTTTTGTCGTGTATTTGTGTTTTTACTTGCAGTGAAAGGACTTGATGGTTGGTCTTTTATCGTCCTTTAGGTCGAACTAAAATCAAGAAACTGAGGATGCTGTGTAAGAATGTCAACCACTGTCGCAATAACCGTGTACCTCTGCACAAGAGGCGCACTCAGCATTTTTGTTTTCAAGAGGGCACAGCGAGGAGAATGCAGAGTGAAGCCAGAAGCCAGAGATGGAGATGAGAGACAGGGGTGCATATTTGCAGGAACAGAGAGAAATACTGCCTGCTTGGCAAGAACACAGTGAATATGGGTAATAATGTCCACACTGCAGCTATTGCATCAAATCCAAGTCACATCAATGTCAACAAATATAAATTGCAGCCTTCATATGAAGGACTAAATGCAATACCAGAAAATAAAAAAGAAAACCCTGCATGTCAACACATCACAGTCATTCACAGCACTCAAACTCAAAGTGTGTTGCAGCTCACCATGACAGATGTTGACACTGTCTGTGTAAAACTACTTTGTGTCTGTGATGAACACTTGCAGAAAAAGATGATGGTGTGAATGTGCAGACACAACATGTGTAGCAATCATTTTAACACCGTTTGCTGCTGCACGTTCACAAAAAAGCAAAAGGAAAATTTAAGTGCATCTGAATCACAATTTGATTTCATGTTAACGATTGTCATTCACACGTTGGGGGTCAGTGGGAGGCAGGAACGTCAACAAAACGCGTTTGCAATTCACACAGCAACAAACTGCAGGAAATTCTCAACTTTAAGACGGCATGTTGTGACAAGCTTTCAGTCCCTTTACATGTCCTACAACATGTATTTCTTTGTCAGGGATTTCTTTGTCGTTTCCCTCAAGACTAAAGGGATAATCCCCTTTATAACTCTCTGTACCTGATAAGGCCTTTGCCCTTGAGAGTCTCTTTAACCCTCAAGAGAGTACAACAAAACAACTTCATTTAGAGAGCAGGTAGAGGGGCTCTGTGGTGTTACAAAAGGTCTTTGGCTATGATGGCGGGCCAATCAGTGTAATATGGATTGGACGAGGTCCGTGTGTGTTAATGTAAAGGATGGAGATGGGTCTCCAGAGAACAGGAAAGGGAAACATTGTGGGACTCACTGAGTTTTGTCCAACACCACTGGCAGGGGAATGTCCTCACTCATGTAGTCCAGCTCATCAGTAAAGCTGTTGGCGCGGGAGATGTCAATGGACGTGCTGTTGTCATGATTCAGCCTTACTGCGGAGCACAAAAAACATTGAAAATAGTCTAATACACTGCTGTTGGGCCTGTGAATCATATATAGTATAGTATAGTGTATTATAGTATTTTTTTCAATTAACTAACTTTGAAATTGTAGTATTGAGTATAGCATGTTGTGTTATGTTAATTATAGCATTCATAGACTGGCTGCTCAGAAGAACTACTTTATATCATCATCAAATCAATTTCTTGGGGCATGAATTTAATTGTGAGACTTGATAAATAAAAAATAAACATAAATACATTCACAAAGATACCTGGAGAGCCAGGGCAGCTGAGGGTAAAAGACGACCAAGAATGGAGAGGAGGGCCTGATGCCATGCAAGAAGAATTACAAGCGGACCGAAGCAACACAGAGAAAGAGAAAAGAAAAAAGAGGCGAAAAAAGTCACAAACTCTGAAAACGAATGTCTTCTCAAAAACCAAAACCTCTATAGTTATAAAAGGAAATGTTGCATGATGAAACAACACATACAGTAGCGTGCATTATAGTGCGGCAGTGCAGCTGGATGACTGCTGGCCAAGCTAAAACAAATTGTGCAAAACAACATGTGTAAGCAGGGTCTTGACCTGCAGTCAGACCGTCAGCAGAGTTTGACACGTCTCTCCTCCAAACCACCAGGCCTCCATTGTGATAAAGAACGGAGAGGCAAATCTGTGTTCAAGGACAGAATGACCAGCCCGATTCAAGTCAAGGCCATTCAGCCGCTCTTGTTTTCCATCATCACTTTGTTTAAAGTATTGTCCGAGCCAGGAGAATAGACAGCAACAGACAGAAACAGGGAAACAGAGGGGGAGAAAGGGTGAGGGGGGGGGGGGGGTAATTAGAGGGGGGTGTAATTAGAGCTAACCACTAGCCCCAACTCAGGCTCAGCGACATGAATGCTCTTATCGGCTACACAAACAGGATAAAGGTTTATGAACATGTATGTCGTGCATGCACTTTATCTGGCCCATCAGTGCAAGCATGTTTTGTTGGGAGAATGTGAGCCGAGCGCGGGAGAGAGAGAGAAGGAAGGAATGAGTGCAAGAGAAAAACAATCAGTGAAGGAGAAAGAGAGAGAGACAGAGACTGAAAGATTCGCACAAACAGGGAGGTGGATGAGGCCAGACAGATAAGTGGAGCGATAAGCCGGACACCGACTAAATCAAACAATGACCAGTTTATTTCTGACCACTGGCGCTCCACAATGGCCACTTATCAACTTCCCACCCCCCTCCCCGTCTCCCTCTCTCGTTAGTGTCCTTATGTAGGTCCCTACGGCCCCCGAGGCCCATTCCCAGCCAGGCCAACCATGTTCCTTGCCCATGGTGTTGGCAGGGCACCCAGTAAAGAAAACAGGCCAGGTCAACCCAGGACCAGTGTCTGAGTCTCTCTGCTTGGCTCTGGTTTGGTCCAGTCAGGGGACAAAGGCTGAGCCCGCCAAAGAGTCTAATTAAAATACTGTCTGGGCCACATTAAAAAGAGAGGCTAGCTAATGATTAACACAGAGGAGCTTTCAAATGGGAGGAAAAGACAGATGCAACCGGTGGAAGGGGAATGCTGCTTAGACAGCGCAGTGATCACACATACACAATATACTCAAGTCTTTGAGGCTGTTGCTTTAACAGAGAATAATTAGTATTGCATTGTTGTTTTCTTTGATTGATGGGTCGGTGTGTGCCTTGAAATAAGAAACACAGAAATTAAATCTTAAGTGTGCTATGTTAAAAGTGGACTCAACTATTTGTTGACAAGTAACAATAGGAATATCCTGTGTAGTGCAGCTTAGTGGTGGGTGAGTTAGAGGGACTAACCTGTCTGTCTGAACAGCCTGGTGATTCCTACAGAGAAAGACAAGAAATGGGTTGTTAATATGAGACTTAAATGTATGTAGTCAATGTTCTCCATTACTTCCTGTTTTACAACCCAACAGCATTTTGTTATTATTTACTGCAGTTTCTTACTTTATCAAATCAAATAGTATTATGTGTGAATATTTATGCATTCATTTATTCATCAACAACCAATGGCCATTTTACTACCTCTCTTTTTCCTACAAACACACACACACACACACACACACACACACACACACACACACAAACACACACGCACTTTCCAAAAAACACATCTTCTCTACTCCTTCAAGCAGGAAACGTAACTTTTTCTCTCATAAACAGTGGATGTTTTAGTGATGGTCTACCTTTATGTCAAGTTTATGTCATTCCACTCCAGCTGCTTTTATGACTGCAGGCTTTGACAGGAAGAACTCATTAAGTGCATGCATTAACCTGCAGTCTAGGTCATTTCATCTGGCAGCATTGGCATTTAAACACAGGAAGTCAAACCATCACCCCCATTAACCATCCAACATTTATATGAACTTCTATTCAAACCAAAACATTAATTTTGCTGTTATGTATGATTCCTGCAGCAATCAGGAATCACTTCCTGTAATGACTGTACAATCTAAAATATATCTATGAAATAATTACTCATGTCAAGTGACAAAAACAATTCATTGGCATGATTATACCAAATCAGGTGGTATAAAAATGGTTCACAACATGTAACAGTGACAAGTTTTTTCTATTGAAATCCAGTGTGAGTGTCTGTGGCCAGCAAAGGGGACGAGTGAAGCAGTAAAGAGCTCGTAACTATGACCTCTAATCACCACTGAGACTGTAATGACTTCCATAGGGCCTATGGAGACACCTGGCAGCCATCTTGGCTCTAAGGGGATTAGGACAGGGCCTCTGTTTACTGCGTGAAAATGAAAAACCAGCACATCAAAATTCTTGTGTACTGATCAACACCGTTTGAATGAGTTTTTTTTTTACGTGATCTTCATTGCATGCATCTGATTTCTTACTGTCACTATATTAACAGTAATGATTTACCTTCAACAGCCCCCCTTGGCTCCTCCATAAAAAATGGGACATCTTTCTTCTCCACAGAGTCGTCATCAATGTGATTGTAAGTGATCTGGGGGATTGATATAGCCCTCTCTGAGGCCACCCCCACAGAGCCATTACCCCTGGACTTCAACCTCCGCTTGGTCCCTTTCTTCTGAAAGACAGGAAACACCAATATAAATATCTACATTGGAAAAGTGTATCAGGAATATAATGATGATTAATGATTAAGAATATAATGATGTGCTGTAATCATGATGACAGTGATTACAATTGCCATGACATATAACATTACATATTACACGTTCGATTACATATTATAAGAGTAATTTTACTCTGATTTAAGTTGAATCAACTTTGTAAATCAATTCATTAAAAAGTTGAATACAGTTACCAGGAATAAATCTGATGCTCACACGCTGGTGACGGAACATATACAATTTGTCTTGTTGCTGTGCACACGACATGACGTCACAGTCACTGTGGGAACTTTTGTGCATTTACTCTTCTTTTCCTCTGCAAATTAGTTTTGTAAGCTGCTTAATATAGCATAGCTCACTTGCATTTCACACTGTCAACACTGCATCAGTCATCTGTCATATATAATTCATATATTTAGGGCAGCAACTCACTTCTTAGGGATGTTCTGCTCCTTGCATGCATTAATTTGGGCAACGTGATACAGTACATTTGAAAACATTTCAGGTGTTTTAAACTGTCCAGAAAATGTTATTCTCAGAACAATGGATCAACTTATTCAGCCATTCAACCTTTCAAGTGTGAAAAAGCCATACATTAAAATCCGTACATAAAGTGTAGTCTTTGTTTATCACATAGCCGTGTTACATCAGTGAGTTTGTGGAACTAAATGATCCCCCAGTCAAATTCCTAGACCAACTGACCCGACACCAGTGTCATGGACATGGTCTTTATTGAGACTTAATTATCTGGACTCAGTGGATCAGACTTGACAAGTGGCCAGCAACATGTTGGCCAAAGACCCAAACTTTGAATGACTCATTAGGAGAGACTGAGAGACGGAGGTGGTGGTGAATGTTGTAAGACTCAAAAAAAAAAAGAGGAAAGAAAGCGAAAGTTGGAAAGTCAGGAAGAAATTGTAACACACACACACACACACACACACACACACGCACACACACACACACACACACACACACACACACACACACACACACACACACTAACCTTAAGAGAAAAGAAGTTAAAAAACAGGAAAATAGAGTTCATGTGTGAAAAAGGAGAGGGATAAAGACCAATGTGAAACAGCACTGAGCAGGAAACAAGGGAGGGAGAGCCAGAGAGAGAGAGAGAGAGAGAGAGAGAGAGAGAGAGAGAGAGAGAGAGCATAAAAAGAGAGTGAAATAAAGCCTATTAAACAGAGGAGAAACAGGAGAGAGTCTTGAAAGACAGAGCCGAGTCAGTGGAGAAAGTCACATACTGAAACAGAATAGAGCGGAAGCAGCCCTCATTCTCCCCAATGCATGTGGGTTCAACGCTACACAAAGATTTTTTTGTTGTTGTTCTACTAGACAAAGGTTTACTCCCATGAGAAAGGCAGCGGTGACATCATCTCAACTGACTGAGTCTTTGTGCAGCATGGACAAAGGCCTCAAGTCATCCTGGTAGAGTCAGGCCTTGGATGGGGGGGTGCAAATAAGTGTGTAAGAGTACTTGCGTATGTGTTTACGTTGGTGGGAACTTAACTCGCCCTTTTAGCGCTTCGTGGCCCAGACGCAACACAGCTAATATTGTTGTGAAAGGGGACGTGCAGATGGAGACGACATGGTGTGGGTCAGACGTATACAAAACATACCACTCCACATTAGTTCTCAGTGTCCCACAGCTGAAGCTCAGTGGATTGTTGTTTCACCTCATTGGACAGATCATAATAAATAGAACCAATAGTGGAGCTGAGAGGAAGACAAGGGCTGTGTCCGAAATCGCCCCCTAACCCCTATATAGTGCACTATATAGTGAGCACGCCATTTTGTAGTGGTGTCCGAAACCTTAGGGATCATAGCATGTCCACTATATAGTGCACTCAATGTATCCCACAATTCACCGCGAAATGTAGTGTACATCCGATGGTCACTAACCGGACCAAGATATCCCATCATGCATTGCCAGAAATTCTCTGGGCTGCGCGGAAGTGAAAATAGCGGACGGACGGGAGGGAAATATACATAAATATTATAAAATATAACAAAATACGA
>JAFBJQ010000677.1:491376-501897 GCA_016785345.1 Trinectes maculatus
CCACGCGCCACCCACTCACACATACATACATACATACAGTACATGCGTGTACGCACATTCACACACGTACACAGCCTCTCTTCACTTTTAAAATGCAAGCAACATGCAGGAACATTGGTACACAGTGTTCTGAGTGGTTTCCTGGGGATATAAGTAATTAAGAAGAGGCTGAGCTGAGGTCACTTCATTCCCTCTGGCTTAACACAGCATCGTGAACATAGCATTTTGACCAGAGTAAGATACAGACTCAACCTGGGACAGTAAAGAGGGTACAATAAATTGGCTTGGTCCTCTCTTTGCGTCACATTACTGGAAAACATGTTATGTAGTGGCTGTTTGGATGGTCCAGCCAACACATTTTGGGCTTAGGGCCAGTCCAACACTGTGTAGAGTGTACATTTTGGCAACTTACTCCATAAATATCACACAGGATACTAGATCAACTAGTAAACAATTAAAGAAAAGCTGTGGTGTACAGTAAATTGTAGATTGTAGTTGTAATTGGTGTAAATTGTTGAAATAACCTGCTTTTTTTAAAGGACTGAGTAAAAAAAGGTCAGATAAAAAGCGAAAAAAAAGATACAGTCTCTGTACAAATAGTAAATATATGGAGTAACTCGGCATCTGTGGACAGGGCTGGGTCACTCACACCATTAGGTAACCTTATTTGACCAGGCCAAAACCCCTGGGATCTGATTAAAACAAAACAGCTGGGGCTTTAGTATTAATGATGGCAGATCTGTCCAGCTTCACAAAAATAGGAAACCAAAGCTTCTAATCATTCAACTAAGGGAATATAAGATTAGAGCACATCACCTAAATACTGTTTTTTTTATATATATATTTTGTGGTCTTTTGTTGAGTTGGACTATTTCCTCCAAACCAAGACAACCAGTCAACCCCCTTCACCTGCATACACATCTTTATTACTGTACCTAGAGACAAGAGATAAGTAATTCAAAACAATCAGGTACCTGATAGAAAAAAACAGAAATGCAAAACAAAATATTGACAGATTTTATAACTAAAGAATTATCTGATTTTCTCAAATTTTGGTTAAGGTTAAGGTGGTGAGTCTTTTTAAGGTTTAAGGTTTACTAAAGTATAAACTTTGTAAATATAGTACTGTCTGTATGTCTGTGCTAATTTGTTTCATGTCACTGTGGCGACTTAACTATCCATTATGTTTATATATCTTGGGGCTAATGACCTTGCAGTTTGTTTGACAAGTTCATCCTCAATCAAAAACATGCAAATTGCCCTGGACATACAGACACTGCTTGCTCTTTAGTGACCTTACTCTACATCCCATCCATCCGACCCGCAGTGGAGCTTAGTCTGGATTACACCACATCGGCCCCACACACATGGATATTCCATCCTGGCTTAGCTATGATATTGTGCATCTAATACTTGGAAAATATATAAATCTCCTTAAAGGTTGGAGGACACGATGATCGAAAAGAGAAATATTTGGGAGGGGTCCAAATATATATATTTACATGTAGCTGAGCTAACTGAGCTTTTATTATCTTTATTGTTGAAACTGTATTATTTCTTAAGGTCCAGTTGACAGTGACTGATTAGGTTGGTGGCATGGTGATGTAATTTTACAGTTTTCACTGTAACTTTCCATTTGCTGTATTGTTTTGGTTTTCCTAGTGGAAGTCATCAATGGTCGTAGGCAAATGCATTAGAAATATTTTCCAGTGCATGTCCCATAACTTACTACCAAGAGATGAAGAAGATTAAAATACTCAAAGGAACCAGACAACATCTGTCCCACTTCAATTCCCCAAGGGTTAACAGGTGCAATATTTTCTCCAAGGCAAACTGGTTGTGCTATAATGACATTATGTAAAAATTACTTTTATACTTTTTAATACTTTTACTTTAGTAGAAAATGAAAAATGATTAAGCAAATATTTTAAAGCCATAATGTTGAGCTCTTGTTTAACATGGACATATTTGGTTTACATGCTCTAATATGTTGTTTTCTGTATCGCAGCATGCTGTAAAAAAACTCAAATGTCAAACTTGGTGGATAAGAGGTATGGTATTAATCGGCTTGCATCCTGAGAAGGGCATTTAGAAATCATTTCCCGTTGGTTATGTAAAAGACTCAGAGGGAGTGGCCCAAACGTGAGGGGGATCATTGCCACAGGTTGCCTGTAGGCTGATGAGTCTGCAAACCATTGCATAAGACTCTTTTCGGACACATGTTCACGTACACTGTCCGTGGGCCAAGGGATTTTTATTCACTCTGACTTAATCTGTCGTCATCAGCGGGGTCTGTGCATGTATGTATGTATGTATGAGTTTCTGCCTGTATGCTCTGTGGGTGCACAAACACACATACAGTATTTATACTGTATGCGTATACTGAGTATATTTTACTGAGTATACACTCAGTAAAATACACTGAGTATATTTTAGATTTTTTGTTTAATATTGTTTAGGTTATCCTTTCAGCGTTCTTTTACAATAGAGAATGATCTTTAAAGTTTAAAACCTGAATAGTAAGTATAATTCACTTTCATGATTTAATCCTTCATTCATTTATTTAAGTAACCGAGGACAAAAGAAGTATCCTCATTCAAAGGAAAGTGGATTTTAGGTCAGTGGTTAATGTTCGGTTTAGGTAACTAGAGGTTAGGCTTGGGGTAACTGATTAATTAATATATGTTTAGTGACTTATGACAGTGGGTCTCTGTGTGTGTGTGCATGTTTGTGTGTCTGTGTGTGTGTCATGCTAACCTAATACTGAGCAGGCCTATTAAGGCTGTCATGAGTGCTGCATACAGCCCTTTATGTGTCCCTTCTCAGCTGCCAATCTCTAAAGAGGCCAGGAAAATAGCTGGCCACCAGCAATAGTCATCAACAAGTAAGAGTTACTTAAAGAAGTGTCAGCAGGGATCAGTCAGAAGGGTTTAATATTAAATGAAGGACAGGCTCGGGTTCTCCCTCCTCTGTGATGGGAGAACATTAGAGCCTCAATTACTGCTGGGACAGATTATCAGAGATGCAAGTAAAAAAAACACAGTGTTTTCCACTCATACTGTTATTACCCACAAACGCAGAGACCAAATGAACTTTCTAAAAGAAAATAAATATCTCTCATGACTCTGTGTATGATTCAGCTTAATGTAAACAGAGTTCAAAAGAGGCCTTTCAATTGAACTTCTATTATTATCATTCATATTTTCATCTAATCTGCTCTTAAATCCATGTGCTCACAGCTTACTATGACGTCTGGGACTAAACTGAGAGATACTTTAGAGATCATAAAAGATCCTCTGGTCACATGTTTGGGAGTATTCTTGGTCATCATATTAATTTCTTAGAGATTTGCATTGTTTATATTTTTTGTGAAGCGGTAAGATAACTGCTACAGTGCACTTATAGCAACACCAAAATTCATTTTCCACATTAATAAAAATATAGCTTTCCTTTATAATTTTATTCACCCAGGATTCTCACAAATTATTAAACAGGACACAAGGCTGAAAAGAACGGTTATTTATGGTTACGGTTATTTTCCTTATATATTACTCTAATATTAGGAATTTGTTTACCATGAATAAATAGGTGGGATGATATTTATGAACTTGAGTTTTTACCATTTATTTTATAGTACTTCATCTTAACATACTTATACAGTGTCTTCAACTTATTTTACAGAATATTTGACTGAAGTAAAAAGAAAATGTCAGTGCAAACAAAATGATTATGTGTATCAACAACTAAAATATGCCCACAACTTTGAACTGATCACTACACCGTCTCAAATCAATCCACTTTCATCACAGTCCAAGCATAGGAGCACCAACAAAGGAGAGACTGTGTTCCTAAGAGGTAGTTAATAACGTGATTCGTCTAAGTTATGTTTTAGATACGGGTCAGTGTGCTCCCTAAGCAGGTGGGTTAGCAGCGTTGAGAAGCAGCTGCATGTTTCATGCATGAGGGTGCTGATTTGTTGACAGTAAGGAAGACCGGAAAAGACCAAGCTCATCGAGGCCAAAGGTGTGGTTATCCCCATCCCCATGACCTGCTTCTGTTTGGCCGAAACAACCGCAGACAGCCAGCAGGCCACAGTCACATCTCCTTTTGTTACTGGGATCCAGAACCTAATACTGGAAGGAGCTGCACTAGATGTAATTAACGAGAAAGAGACCAGAGCTGACGAAGAGACAGCACACAGACCCCTGTCGCCTGAGCTAGATACTCTACTCTCTCCTCGTTAACTTCTGAACAACTCTTAGCGATACAAAAGTTACACTTCATCAAGATCAGGTTGATTTTGTTTCCTGTTGTTTTGAGATATTAAATACACCTCATTAATTTTTTTTTTGCTCTTTTCATAAAGTGCATTCATCAAGAGTCTACTTTGCTTTGTGATTAGGGACTATGATTTAGACTTTTGAGCTAAGCTTGTCAGCCTCTTTGGTTCTTTGTAAGGATGTCAACTCTTTCTGCAATGCATCCAAACTGTCCTGAAGTCTGTTGAGAAATCAAACTGAGCCAGAAAGGTACTCACACAAGGAAGTGGTAGAGGAAGCATTTTAGTCCAGCAGGTCTCTCGAGGAAGTTGTAAACATCCCCCTGCATGCTAGTCTTGATGTAAGGGCTATGGAAATCCTTTTGATGATGATGCAGCCAGCTCGAACGAGGGAGAGGTGGTGGGACAGAGGTGGTAGAGGGCTGGCTCTCTATTATCTGCAGCGTTTGGTCCTTTGTGTCTGCTGGCGTACAGCAGGGAATGTCTGATCCATTATTCACTGATGTGGGGTCCAGTTCCAGTGAAACAGGAGAGTAGTGACTTCTGTCAGGTGGAGGGGCCCGTACAGCAGTACCTCTGGTTGAACCGCCGGTGGAGGGTGCAAGGTCATCATCTATCTCCTGGTCCATGCTGGGGCCAAGGCTTGTGTTGGCATATCCATTGGGGCTGCAACTTAGGAAGGAGCTCCCCAGCCTGCTGCCATAGTCACGCTGCACATGGCAGGTCACGTGGAAGGAGCGAGCCCGCCTTTCTTCCATTCTGTCCCGATGGATGGTCCAGTTACAAGGTTGGGCTCAAGAGAGTCCGGAAAGTCCAGGAAGGTTCCTCAGGTTGTCACCAAGGTCCAGGTAGAATGGAGGGCCCTGTACAATAAGACACTTAACGAGGCAAGACTAGCTCCCCGCTGCAGACGAGCGCTCTTCCTGCTGACCTGCATATGTGTCCATACCTGCAGAGAAAGAAATGACATGAGCCATGGAGACAGTATGACTGAAAATAAGCCTCCCCTTGTAGCAATGACCTGCATAAATGAACATCTGGCGAGACTAACACTGTCATGTAGGAAGTGTAAAACTTAGTTTGCTGAACCATTGTTTTTATAGTCACTGTTATACACTCAAATTGCAGTTATTTTTTAAGAATAATAATGAATGTCCTGGCAGTTATAATGTAGTCATGTTAGTAGAAGTATGTACATATGTATATCTTGATGTTAAAATTAAGAGATTCTATTCAATAACCTTGTGGGGTTGGACGCATAGCAGAAATAAAATTTAAAAATGTCACTGAGTGAGAATTTGGCAAATATAAAAAAAACATGTTTTTTTTTTTTACTGAAACCAGTGGCAGCCAATGGACAGCTGCCAAGTCCACTTTTACCAGATTTTTCTCAGAGAACTTTCTAATGTAAAAAAAGATTTGTTACAACGTCCTCAATGGTTGTCAGAACCTGCCTCGTATACCCTCTGGGAAGGTAAAGCAAATGCACAGCACCAACGCCAACATGTAAAGACAAAAAATCTAATACGTTCACTAGCTGTAACGTGTCCTTCCCTAACCGTTTCACAAGACGTATCACATCACAGGAGCTTAATCAACATGTAGCCAGACAAAAACTAATAAGTATTATTTTTCTGCAATTTGTCTTGCATTTATTCCACTTTTTTAACTGTTTAAATTACAGCAAAGTTAAAGCCAAACTTTATGGATGCAAGCAAATTTGAGTGGGAACAAAAACACTGCATGTTTATATAAACTTTCTGCATATCCACCTGTTCCTGTAATTCTGTAATTCGGTCATTAATTATATGAATACAGGAGATTATCAGTCATTACTCAACTTCACTACGTAAACAAACAAAAGAGGAGATAAACAGTAGGCACAGAGGAGCAGGTAGTTCACATTGCACATTATGCAAATCAGAAACGCATCCCAAATAATGTGTAGTATAAATATTAATGTAAAACTCAAGAGATTAAATCAAGGGAGCCTGACAATTTGAAAACATTTTCCATCTGCCATTGTGGAGATACTTAAACTCCTGTGGGGACTTGGAGCATATTCAATTATTTAGTGTATCAGAGGTTAGTGAGCTGCTGGGTGTCCTCTCTATAAGGACACTTAGCCGGGTAGAGTGATCGGAAAAAAGTGTCATGGCAGAGGCAGACTCCCCCGTCCATGCCTGTCCACAGCTGTGGATGAGGCGATGACAGGAGCCACACGCGCTGCTGTCTCTCTCTAGATACAGTTTCTACCTTTAAATCTACACAGCCAAGAGGCACACAATGAGCTGTCAGACATGCACAGGCTGTGGGGGGGGCTCTACAGTTACAGAGTATTGTTTGACTTTCCATCAAACAGAACCGAGCCTCACACGGAACATAAATTAAATGACATCATTTTGGGGATCAAAGAACTCATCATCAACATTATTTAGTTAGTTTCGTTTTTTAGTGGGATATAGTAGAATATATATATTTTTTTACATATACACACACACACACACACACCTTTTACTCTACTTAGGATGTGTGGTGGTGAGACAAAGGATAAACAAAAATATGTCAACATGTGTAAATGACAATATTATAAGTATAGATTCTGTCAGTCAAAATATAAACAACAACATATGATACTCAGGTTGTGGTCTCTTCAATGATGCTGTCTCGCAGCTCTTACATATTTGCATCAGTGAAAGCTAAATGCTATTGTTATTATTAGAAAAGTAAACAAACAAGGATGTGTCAACTCTTACCTTAAAGTCCAAACGCACATCACGTGTTGTTTCGGTGGCAAATGTTGTGCGATTGTGACTCTAAACAGCCAACAACTTCTTCGTTTTGACTTGTTAAGGGAACACGGTCTGGTCATAAATAACCTGAGATGATCTCCCAGCGCCTGGAGACATGAGTACCATGGAGAAGACAGAGGGCACTCAGATATCCCATCAGCTGCTGCCAGCAGGACATAAGTCTGTATGAAGAGCATCGTAGCCTGTTCCTGGACGAGTGATGCGTTCACGGTTAGAGGAAAAAATTGGAATCGTAAATTGTGAGGAAAAACAACGAATTTCAATTTTACGATTGCAGATTGCAGATGTGTTTGTAGCAATATATTGTTGAGATCCACCTATAGTGCAATCTCACCCGGGCCGGGAGCGAGGAACAGAGTAGAGGAGGCTGTCATTGAATCAAGGAAAAGTATTTATTAACGCAATCTGCAGAGAGCGGAGATCATACAGCACCCTTTAACAGTGGTATCAGGAAGAGCTGAGAACGATCTGATTTGAAGTTTCCTGAGTCTGAGCTTAAATACTGGCGATGTAGCACCTCCCTTTGCATAAGTCGTGTCTTACTATGTTTAGCCTGTGTTACTGCTGATGTACTTTGAGACATGTATGCATCATATTCACCAATCCCCCTTTTGATCTCTGCAAAGAGATCACAAAAATAAGAAAATACAGAAAAGAGTACAAGTTGTTCTATGAGCTTGTGGCAATGGCGTATAAAGCCTGAGTTATAAGCATAAAACACACGTTTCTCCATACAGTAGCATAAAGAGACAGACCCCTTGGTAGAGACGCTCATGGCTGTCTGCTCGGGTGGAAAGTGGGGAGAAGTCGGTGGGTACTAAAACGTTTTCTGAACAGAGCGCGGGGTCCAGATTACCTAATTTGGGGCCTGAGGAGTTAATTTGGATGCAGGTAAAATTACCGGGTGCTATGTCTTTAGAGAAGATAGGTTTAGATTTATCAACTTCAGTCAGCGGATAAATGGTGTCCCATACAGTGCAGTTGGTGTTGATAGTAGCAGAACTATTCATAATGTCCAACAGGCACGTAGTGGGTAGGGTTGCAGGAATAACCCTAAGGACAGGTCTAGCACCTAGGCACACTACTCAACTAGAGTTGGTAACGTCAGCAGCTTGTTCAGCTAACAGCAACCAATTGTTATTATTAGCCGAAATACCGGTAACGACATGGAACAGTTCATCGATGGAATTTGTGCTGTTGTTACTGTTCATCACTATAATCTGACCTCCATGTTCTTGAGCCAGAAGAGAAACAGAGGGATCTTTCTGGGTTGGGTCATAGCACAGTACAATAAGGCAATGTGGATCTGTGCCAGAAACATATTGATACAATAAGAGAGTAAGGCACATTTTAGTGGTGGTGTTATAGGTGAGTATAAGGCCGCGATCAGTTTTAGTCATGCTAAATTTTCTTCTATGTTTTAGCGCTGCTTTCAATGAGTAACTAGACCAGTCATATCCCGTTTCCCCCACCAGCCGACCCCAGCCGAGCCCTATTGTTGCGTAATAGTCATAGTACGAGCCGCCCGTGAAGCCCTTCTGAATGAGGGCGGAGTAGGGGACCAGAATAACTGTGGGGGCGTTCGCAGGGGAACAGAACACTAGGTCTATCTGTGAGGTCTGGTGGGATGATTCACACGAGTTTTGAGTGGAACGACTGAGTTTTTTCGGTATGGGAACGATATCGCCCCCTTTTGAAGTTGCGGACGGCGCGTGTTCTTCAGTTAGGATGAGTATTAACACGACTATGACAACGGAGACGAGGCTGAGCCCTAATAGAGGTTTCCATTTACCATACAACATTTTAGCAAGCGTAATGCTTTTAAGTGACGAGCATGAACACAATGTGAGCCACTGGCGGGGTTACCCCAGAGACAGATTCAAACCTTCAACAATAATCCCAGTCACACAACTCTTGCAGCAGTGGCGGTTATTTAGATAAAGTGAGGATGTAGTAAATTAAAATTAACACGATGTTATTCATCTAGAGTAAATTATACACTTTAGGTTTTACAGCTTAGTTGTTCCGGTGGTGCACAGGTGCACGAGAGCCCAAAGGAAAACAATGATCACCACAAACCAACTGAAGACGAAGAGTGCGATTCTCATGTTGTCCATGGCCCCGCGAAGATCTTGGTTGGTGGTTTGGCACACCACTTGTAGGAGAGGAACGCTATTTCACTTCCTCCCTGAGGGTTGTTGGTTAGACTACCTCACCCTGATGCCACCAGGGGATTATTCTGCCCCTTGTTGGTCGGTGGTCTTTGCTTCGTGTTTTGGTCACACAACTCCTTGTGTGTGTCTCCCAGCGTTCTGGTCGGTGCGTCAGCCGCTGCACACTGGCTCCAGTGGAACCACGTGTCTCCTTTGCCGTCCAGCCGAACAGCATGTGAGGTGCGTTCTTTCACCTTGAATGGACCCGTCCACCTTGGCTCGGTCCACTTTCTCTTGATCACCTTTAACAGCACCCACTCTGTGTCGGGGGCGTTGTCGTGTCACCTCCAGTTCTTTCTCCGACCTGCTTTGCGTATTCTGAAACAAGACTTTGCAGAGCATGGAAATACTGTTTGGGTGTTAGAGATTGATCATCTTGGTCCAACCCCGTGAGTTTGGACTGTGGCCCTGGGAACATTCTCCCAGTGCTTAGCTCAAAAGGAGTGAATTTTGTGCTCTGTTTTTTTTTGTTTGTGTTTGTGTCTGCTTCTGGGCAAATCATCACCATGTTATGTACATACCCTGCTGCTTGTTTGGCTGCCATGTCCGCTGCGTCATTGCCTTGCTTTGTAGGTGTGTGTAGCTTTTCATGTCCCTTACACTTGATTACTGCTACCTTGTCTGCCTCTGTCTTAGTGCAGTGAGTGTGAATGTAGCCAAGTTGACATATGCTACTACACTATGTGTTGTTAAAACGTGCAGCGGGTGATTCATCACTATGTGTGCTGTTTTCTGGATAATTTTCATATACATTAGCAACTTCCTCTCTCCCCCTTTTTTCTGAAAAGTACAGCCGACATGGTCTGTGGTTTTTCAGAAACATCCAAATAGAGTAACTAACACCTCGAAATGTGAAGGAAAAGATCTCCTGCAAGTGGGGCGCAAGAGGAATGCAGAAAAACGCATTGGCAAGATCGACACACGAGAAGAATTTATGTTCTGGTTTCAACAATGACAGAGCTGAATATGGATTTGGAACTGGAATTGTAGTGGTCGAGACAGCCTGATTAATTGCTCTAACAATGCAGGTGCTTCATCATGATCCTCACGCTCACGGCCGTGATGCCTGGAAATCATCTGATGTTGTAAAACAGAGGAAGAACGCATTACAATTGGAAGATCGTATACCTGGGTAGATGGAGAAAATTTAACATTTGGAATGGTCATATCAACCCAATCAGTGGCTGCTATGGCAGCTTTGATCATTGGACCAAGG
>JAFBJQ010000678.1:0-42960 GCA_016785345.1 Trinectes maculatus
TTTTGGACATTTTCGACATACTAACCCCTTACGTTTTGGTCCGATTTTTAACCCATGCCAAAATGAGGTTTTCTGGCGTCTAATGGAGAAAATATCACCCTGGGAGATTGGCAGAAAATAGCGTGAAATCATCCCCCAGGGTGATATTTCTACTTTTAATTTTTGGACATTTTGAACATACTAACCCCTTAGTGTTTTTTTCGATTTTTCACCTATGAAAAAATGAGGTTTTCTGGCGTCTAATCAACAAAATATCATTCTGGGTGGTGATTTCACACTATTTAATGGCATTTTAGCGCGTCATTTGCATTTTTAATTTTTTGCAGTTCTTGGACATTTTCGACACTTCATTTCTTGACAGGTCAAAAAACTAAAAAGAACTTAAGGTTATATCAATTTTTTAAATTTTTTGAACTGTCAAAAACCGATATTTTCTGGCTTTTATTCAGGGTTATACCACTACTAATGGTGACTAAACGCTCTTTTAAGGCATTTTTATCAAATTTAATGTTTATGAATTTTGTATGCTTTTGGACATTTTCGACAGAACTGTAGGGCTGTAGCCTTTAAGTAGCTTTTATTTACCATTAGTAATGATATTAACTTGATTAAAAGCCATGAAACATTATTTCTTCATAGGTCAAAGAACGGCCAAAAACGTAAGGCTCTGTTATGGCTATGTTGAAAATGTCCAAAAATGTAAAAATCCATAATCATAATATGTCATAAAAATGCGTTCAAACGCCATAAAGTAGCATTTATTCTCCATTCGTAATGATATTACCATGATTACAAGCCATAAAACATAATTCCTTGATAGGTAAAAAAAATGAGCAAAAATGTAAAAAATCATAAATGTTCATAAAAATGCGTTCAAATGAATTCATAAAATAGCATTTATTCACAATTAGTAATTTTTTTCATTATGATTAAATGTCAGAAAACTGAAATTCTTGTCGAGTCAAAAAACTAAAAAACATAAGCATATAATAGTGTGATATAATAGTGAAAATATAATAGTGAAAATGTCCAAAAACGTACAAAATTCATAATCATAAAATTTGATCAAAATGCGTTCAAATGCTTGAAATAGCTTGTATTTGCAGTTCATAATGATATTACCATGATTAACATGCAGGCTATAGCCTTACGTTTTTTTTGTTTGTTTGTTTTTTCTTTCAGTTAAATGCCAGAAAACATAATTTCTTGACAGGTCCAAAAAACTAAAAAAAAAACGTAATGACTAAGAAGTTGTTAAAGGCATTTAAATGCATTTTGATGAAATTTTTGGATAATTATTTATTTTTACGTTTTTGGACATTTTCGACAAAAAACATAAGGCTATAGCCTTTAAATAGCTTTTATTCACCATTAGTAATGATATTACCATGATTACAAATCATAAAACATAGATCATTTCACTAAATCTTAATAGTTTCATAAGTTTTTTTTCAAGTTTTTTTCAGTTTTTTGACCTGTAAAGAAATGATATCTGGCATTTAGTCATTGTAATATCATTACTAATGGCGAATAAAAGCAATTAAAAGGCATTTTGATCAAATTTTATGATTATGAATTTTTTAAAACATTTTTGGAAATATTTGAAAAAAAACGTAGAGCTATTTTTTTTCACCTATCAAGAAATTATGTTTCCTGGCACTTAATCAAGGTAATATCACTACTACTGGTGAATAAATGTTATTTAATGGAATTTGAATGCAGTTTTATGAAATTTTGTAATTATTATTTTTTTTACGTTTTTGGACATTTTGGGGGGAAAAAAACCTAAGGCTATGGCCCTCCACTTCCTGTTTTCCAGTCGGAACCTCCACAAGAATAAATATTTTACCTTTTTATAAGGTAAAATATTTCTTCTGTTTTCTTAAAATTGTCTGCTTGCCCAATTTTCGTCTCATCTAAATAAAATATTTACCGTCAAAATGGCTTAAGTCAAGTTTCTGTTTAAAAATGAATTAGATCTTGTTTTAATACAAAGCCAGGTTTATTTGTAGAGTGAAAAAAATGTAGACAATCAGATAGTTGAATAAAATTGGTGATTTTTTTTTTCCATTTCAACAACTTACAGAAACACAAAACATAGAGGAACTGGACTAAAATACCATCAATCTGGGTCCAACTCCTGCAGTAGTGAGTTTTTCCGCACAATGCCTGCAATCAGGAGAACTAAATAATGAAGTTTAAAGGTAACAGTGATGAAGTTGAATAGTAACAGACAATGAGAGACCTGGTTGAAGGTGAAAGAAAAGTTTTCAAAAAAGTTTTTAAAAATGTAAGTGTTTAAAATACCCAAGTGTCTTTTTGTGGCTGAGTGGTAAGAAACCAGGTACGACTCCAGCAAATTTTGACAAATTGGCTTTGTGGCCCAAATGTAGGTTCGTCAACCTTCACGCTGAACTGCTAGGCAACATCGACAGCGAGGCCTAGTGACGTGACCGCCCGGGCCCCGACCACTCTGACCACCCCCACTCTCCCTCCAGCAAGCATGCATCTAAGTTCTACAGTGTGTGTTTATGGAACTAAGGATCTGAATCGCTACAGCTCCAGCTCCAAACTGGCAACATAACTATTCAGCCAGTTAAGCAAGTTAATGTGAAAAAACACAGTATAAACACGCATTGTCCAGCGATCTGCTACTTAATTTGTACGTTTCTCCACCCCTGCTGCAAATATTTTTTGGTATAAGGCTTTTTTGGCCTCTTTGCTTCCATGCCCTTCTTTGTGTGTCTCTCCCTCTCTCTCTCCCTATCATCCCTCACGTTAGTGCTACTGTGTCATTCACAGAGACAGTGGGCAGAGGGCTGAGTAAATCAGTCGGGGAGGTCGGCCTTGCACCTTCACTTGGAATATCACTGGAAATAAGCGTGGTGCTGATTTGCATGATTAGACAGCAGCCACTGGGTGGCCTTTGCTGCCTTAGTCAATGCAAACGCACACAGGATGGGAAAATGCCACATACAGAAAAACAAGTGAAAACACCTGAGGCACATTTAAGGTCCCACAAATACTGTACATTAGAGTAATGTCATCTGACATTGGGGGCTCTGGATTTAAGGACCCTCATGTCTTCATCTATTTCAAAAGGTGCCAGTCTATTACTCAAAGACCCCACCTTGTTAAACTTTGCCTAACGCTGACCTGTCTGTGTAATCTCACCGCTGGTCAAGCATAGGAGACAGTACTGATGGCTGCAGTGTCAGTAGACAGGTAAATGACTGATCTCTGTACAAGGAAAGAGGGACGATCAATGCCGAGCTACAGAAGCCCTGGATCGATGAAAGGCCAAAGAATTCACAATGCAGAGGCCACCTCCCAGTGCTCTCCCATTGCTTCGTAGCGTGAGAGCAGAGCTTTCAAAAGCTGCAAACAATGTGTCCGTGTGTGTGTATGTGTGTAGATGTTTGCCGGCAAGGGAGGAAGTGAGCTCTGTATAAGGTGTTTGCATTGATAAACACCCGCTCCCTGCTGTCAGCGGAGAGGAAGAGCGTTCATGTGTGCGTTTTACTGCCTCCGAGGTGCCAGGACAGCCCACCTTTGTAAGCACAGAACGGATCAATAACTGCAAAGCTAATTTATTGCACAGATGGATCACGTCATGTGGGAATTACACGTTTTTGGTAGATTTACACCTCCGGGTTTAAAGACTAAATCCTGCTGGTGAGACTGTGTAGGGTAAAGGAATAGTTACCATGCCAGAAATACTGGAGCATTATATGGCAAAGTTGCATCCATTCAAGTCCTCTGCATGATAGGGAGGTAAGTAAAGGTTAATTCGGAGGTACATGTTTTTATATTCACACCAGTATGTGCAGATGCGTAATGACATGCAACATCTGACGTTTGCGTATCTTATACGATGCCCTGCCTTCAGCAAGGCAGACCAGTGTTTCACTCTGCATATGTTCAAGCAGCGTTTCAGCTTTAAAGTCCAGCACAAGGCTTTTATCTTGTTATCTTGTTATTTCATTGTATTCCCCTGTGCAATGCCATGCAACAGCCAGAGAGGTACAACACAGTACCAGAAGCCCTCCCTCTCATCCATAACACACAGCTAACAATACAGACAGGATAGATGGGAAGAAGGAAAATAAAAAGGTCCGCTGGTGTTTGAAATAAAACAGAGGGGATGTCCAGTTAACTATGGGCTGGAATGACAAGCCTAATTAATCAGATACATAATTAATGGGATGGAAACGTATGGACAGGGTGGGGTGGGTGAGAGGGGAGACATGACTGCATCATCAGCATTTTCTTGAAAGAAAGAACACAACTGAGTGTGCGTGTAACAAAACCAGCTGCATGGGTGTGACCGACAAAAATGGTTCCATGTGCAAAGCATGGGTCTGAGTAATCAAAGGAGAAATGACATGGTTTCACTGTCTGTTTCTATTTGTTGAGACAAAGATGAAAACACACTGTGCAAAACTGACACACCGCCAAAGATATAGAATAAACAATTTTTTTTTCTTATTCTTTCAGTTATTCTTTCAAAACATAATGTAAACACATATTTTCTCCATTTCTTATTAAGAAATCCTCACAAATGTCAAAGCCAGCCTGCAGTCAAACTTTAACACAACAATCCACAGGTTTCTAACTGTGCTAAAATCAACCTGTCCTGAGCCGTGACTCCTTCACGAGCAAGGTAAGACAACCCATAAAAAGCAATAAAGAACCTTGTCAAAGGAAATGCACAGGTAATGATGGAATAATCTTTAGGTCTGTGACACATGAGGGTCATTGATAACGCATAGATAAATGAAAAAAAATGAATTGATCTGATTGCCATCAACAGACAAAAAATGGGTCAATACTAATAAACCGAGAGAACGTTTTTTTTTCTTTCGTTTTTGTCTTATCTTTAGTCAATAGCATGGTCTTACAGAGTGAGAGCATAATATACTGGGACTTATTGATGATTTGATAATGCTTTCACGCTAAACCCAGTGCTTGCACTCTCTTAGTTCCTGTTTTATCTCAAACCACACGTATTGCACATATTTTTTTGTTTGCCTAGACAGATTTTCCTGCAGGCTTTCTTTCCTTGAGAGTGAATACAGGGTTTTCAGTGAAAGCATTTCACAGTCTGAAATCAATAAGACCTGTTCTCAAATTAAACGACCGCACATTCAAATAAATCCACAAGAAAAACATCACTCTGGGTTCAAAGAACAGCAAAATGAGGTCATCCAATAACGAGAAGCCTTTTGGTGCCGCCGTCTTCGATCGATAGCTAAATATAGGTGAAGGTAATGGTTTTCTACTGACGCTGGGGCTCGTCACACAGGACTAAAAATAGACAACATCCAGCATCCAGCACAAATGAAACACACATTTGCTTGGGAAACTTTCATAAGAGGAGAAAAGGGAGACGTGACGCGTTCGAGTGGTCAATGAAAACGACAGTCTTCTGCCGTGATGCTCTTTTCATTGCTGATAACAGCCATTTGTTCTGCACCAGCTCTCCTCCAGGTTTCCCTCCCTGCTGCCTGAGTGCAGACACACAAAGGCAGGGCTCTATGCAGAATTACTTTCATTTCACCTGGTGCATAGATTTGCACGGGAACTGACTGTTACTGTGCAAATCAAGGAAGGTCATCTGGAGGCGTTGCCAAGGTAACAGGGTTATGTTTCTCCTTTTCTTCTGCCAATAACACTATTCAAAGGGGTTCTCACCACATTGTCATTGCTGTGGACTGGACCGTTCTTGGTGCTTCCCCACTTCATCCAACTCCTTCAAGGAGTTGAGGTGGAAATTCATCCACAGTCTCACCAGTCTTCACCCCATTCTTTGATTTATCTGCATTAGACAGAGACAAGGATCAGTGTCAGTACTTGACTCATCCGAGGAATCAATCATTGTTACGTTCTTTACACAAGATTTCCAAACTCACAGGGTTTTTTTTTTTTATTCTTTTTCCTCGTGGTATCGTCTTTGAAAGGGGAGACCTCACAGGGGACGAGCTTGTCCTCACTCCAGTGCTCGCTAAAGGGCTCTGACGCTCGAGTGGGAGGACTGAAAACTCTCGCTGGCTGCCACCCCGGATCCCGGTGGCTCATCTGAGGCCAGAACAGAAAACACTGCAGGAAATGAAGAGGGATGGAGAAAAGAAAAAGAGAGCATGAAGGGAGAGCTGGTCAGAGGGAACGACAGAAAGAAAGAGAGCTGCTGGGCTGTTACTCGTCCGTTCTGAGCCCATTCCTGTGGAGGAGCCATCTGCTGAGGGAAGGAGAGGAAGAGTGGCGTGCAAACACTGAGGCATGATCCCCTCTGTTCAAACAATGCCAGTGAGTATCTCCATTGTTCAGGTGAAACCTCTGCATGCAGACAACTGAACCCAGTCTATAAGGACACGCGTCCAGAGAAAGTAAAGCTCATGCATAATGCAAAGCAACCTGCAATCAAGTCTCATCCTCATAAAACTGTTCTGCGTTAGTGCAAACCGTTTATGACTCAACTCCACGCCGCCTTAAGAGGCATCGGTTTTGAACAAAAGCAGCGTTCTGGAGAAATAAGCGACTCACTGATTGTGCGTAAAGGCTGCCGTTTTTTTTCCGTCAGTGGGCTTTGCCAAACCTTCACCGTGCCAAAGAGCCCCAATGACAGACCGTCCAGTTTGTAGTGTGTCAGACGGACAAAGCAGATGGACACAGGCGTGCTGTATAAAGACCGCCATATGAACAACTTAATCAAATATTAATTGGGAGGAAACCGAGGGATCAGAGTCAAAACGCCACATATGGCAGCAGTGCAACAACAAAAGTCAGCGGATATAACTGAATGACACTTTTTGTTGTGGCAGGAAACGGACCAGTGAACCTCACGTCCTGACCTCCGACCCTGCCTGCACTCCTCCGTCATTTTTGTTCAATAAGCAGCAAATGATTAAATCAGCCTGCATTTACCTATGAATTAGTGTCAGCGATTATTTCAGAACCTGTGGTCCACAGCTGATTTATGAAAAGTATCTGCCTCAGTTTATTCAACCTGCATTCACCTGAAGGCAGCACAGCACCTTAATAAATCTGCACACACACAGAGAGAGAGAGAGAGAGAGAGAGAGAGAAAGAGAGAGAGAACTGTGCCATTACACACTTTGTTTAAATTTTAATAAATCGCATGCAAATGACAAGCGGCTGCTACAAAGTAACACTAATCCAATGTACACAAATCAGCCTGGTCCAACGTCGCGATGCTGCATTAATGGCTGATGTAGAATAACAGTGGGTGAGACACAGTAAAAACACCATTTGTTTAATGGTCATAAAACCATCCTCATCATAACTGTCCATCAAACCAGCCGCCTCCAGCAGTGGATTTGTGCCGGTGTGCGCTCTGCATCATGCACTCTGCAGCACGATCATCTGGAGAAGCCATTTTCCATTTGTTGAACTGTTGTCACTTTGGCAGTGACTGGATAAGAGTTCATTTAATGAGCACCACACCCTCAGATTTAGATTCCAGCTCAGCCTCTCTCTCTCTCTCCTGCACTATAAACTCTATTTACAGAATGCCTGCACAAGGTATCCATGAGGTTTGATTGCCACATGCTGCACCTCACAGACTGAACTGGGATCAGTTTGTGGCACATAACTTACCTTGGTTTTGCAGCAATATGAAGACCACATCTGTGCAGTGTGTTGCTCCAGTCAGCCTGGGAGGACCTCTGGTATCAGTACGCCACCTGTAATGACGTAAAGAGACACACTCCAAGTTAGAATATTATGCAACTAGCATCCACTGGGCACTTGCACTGCAGACAGATGCCTTTAGAGGAAATTACATTCCATCTTCAGAACATGACTGACAGCTGACATAAGCTGTGTGCGTGAGGGGGGTGGGGTGCGATCATTAATCAGGCGGCATGTCAACAGCATTGATGAATTGCCTTCTGCACTGCAGAGTCTACACGCAGCTTTGCCCCTCGAGCTTCACCTCGGATTGTTGAAGTGTTGTCTGTGTGAAAGAGAGAGAAGACAATCTATCTTCATTATCTTCTTCTCTTTTCCTCTCGCCCCGATTATTTAGCGCCACATCAGGCTGACTCCATCCACCTCGCCCATTCTCCTCTACTCTATCACTTTCTCATTCCCTCTGTCTTTGCAGCTCACTGTCTTCCTGTTGTTCCTCCCTTCTGTTTTTTTTCTTTTCCACAGGCTGCGACTGCTGCCCTGGGGAAATGACTTCCTAATGACATGTACAGATTGTGTGTGGCGGAGCGAATGGGATGTTAACGTAGCCTGAATGAGACAGTGTTTAAAGTCAGTTACTATTCTCTGGGTTTCTTCCATTGCTCTTGTGTGTGAAGGAGCAAACAGTGACGGGAGGCAATGCATCTGCACTGCTGTGGAAACATCAATGGGGGGGCGGGTTGTCAAAAATAAGTAAATGCTGCCTCCTGCTGTTCAGAAATGCAAAACATCTGTCATGCTGCACATTAATATTTAAAGTTTCAATGCTAAAACAAACCCTATAGTACTAACTTATAATATAGAAGCAGCAAACCAGATTTTGTTCATCATGGCACCGTGTACCATACCCAGCTCCCAAACAAGCATTCTGGCCACTGTCTGGTGCCAATATGTCCCCCCACTTTAACACTATGCACTGCTCTCAAGCCAAGCACTCTCCAATCCATGGTTCATTGTGCCACATTTCAACATCAGTCCCAGAATTTACCAGACCGTCTGCAGACCACCTGCTACTGCGGCCTTGTGGGACAGACAGGAGGAAATTCTTCCATATTTTCACAGCAAGCACACCCAGGGCCATGAGACAAGGAGTTGACAGCCACAAGGAGCAGAGGTCACAGCTGGGCCCTGCACAACCAAGCGTGTTAATGTGTAATTGAAGGATAATTTGCTTGTGGGGTTTAACATAAAAGTGTCCTCTGTGGAGAAGACAGCATGCAGAACTGCCGTTTCCCTACTGGCAGTGGGAGTAATGGGGCAAAACAAAGAGTGCGCCACTTGGGCCAGAAGCACCGAGTTTTCATTTCAAGCCTTTTCTGTGGAGGAAAATGGGACAAAGTTAATGCATAGAGGCCATCTTAAACCCAAACTTTAATCAGGAGTGATAATTAAAGTGTTTCATAAGAGGCAGTTTTTCCCGTTGTTGTGACTTGATTTCAGAGCATGGTGTGATGAACCATCCGCAGGGGTTGCAAACCTGGATGCCTAGTAGCTATTAATTACAATCTCTAAAACAAACAACTACATTTTTCTCCACAGGCTACTGGTTTGAAAAGGTCAATAACAAATAGGAATTTTCACTGTTACAGGGAGAGACACTAAAGAGATGAGGTTTCAGTAGAAAGAACTCAGATGCTCACATAGAGTTTGTAGGAAAACAACATAATCTGTATATAACCATCTCATTGGCAGTAAATAAACAAAACACAACAATAAAAACTTCAAAGCTGACAGTTTTTTTTACTTTTTATTCATCAAGACAACATGGACATTAAAAGCTGAGCAGAATTAAACAAATTTTCAGTCTTCAAACCTCTTTCACCAAATTAAATCAGTATATTTTACAATGAGGGGAAAAGAGCAATTCATGTGAGCTCTAAGTGAAGAAGAGAGACACCCTATCATGCCTATAACACTGTACATATGCTTTCAGCTGACTGATTATAAAGAGGCCAGGAAGTGAAGGGGAACCTGACAAACCAAAACAAATCACAAACACTGTTTTACTGTATTTTCACTAAATGCAAAAAACAAGGAGGATGTGTAAAGATTTTCCAAATTAAAAAAAACAAACAAACCAAAAACCCCTTACTGAATTTCTATAAGTTTTGCATTTAAAGTGAAGTCTGGCTGACACCTAGACCAAAAATACACCAGATGAACCACAGCTACCCCCATTTAGCCAAAAGCCAGTGTGTACTGGAACATAAAAATCAGTGGATTATTTTTTTTTACTATCCTCATTTACATATGTATGCTCATGGATAAGCCACTACACATTTGTGGTTCACCTTGTTTTTAAGCAGCGAAGTGTCAGGTTCAGGGGAGGATGGGTGAGCTCTTCTACTTCTTCCGCCAACAGATATCCCAGCTTCCCCTGTGGAGCAAAAAATGTTCACAAAATGTCATGTTAGCAAAGGACCCACAACATGGGTTGGTAGCAACAACAGTTGCAACTAGAGCAACAATCACCCACATAATGACTACAAGTCAAATCCATACCTTAGTTATTGACAGAGGGGAGTCCTAATTAAACACAAGAGACACGGCTAATGATGCACTGGTACCATATATTCATGTATAAAGATCTGACTACATTTGGCCAAAATTTCCTGGTATTTTTTCTAAATAGTTTTCAACTCTAAACTTCTGGTCACTATCTTAGATACAAGTCTTGTGAAACTGGTGACAACACTGTTTAATAATCTCTTTTCAAATCTACAAGTGTACTTGGCACATGATGTAAGTTCTCGGTTCTGAATACAACCATACTAACCTTCAACCTGAACAAATGTGACCATAAAATATCATAAAAGTTAAACAATTCACTATGGGAAATGTGACAATAGAAGATGCTGGCGTCAAGCTGTCTGTGCATCTCAGCATTTTAGAAATGTGTCTCTGGCAAATCAAATGACTTTTTTCCCCCCAAACTTAAAGAAAACACAGAAACAAAGACAGTAAAAAATTTTTTACACAATCAAGCTGTCAAGTTGATGTTTTGAGAAGCATTTTTTTTCTGACAGGCAACAGCATTCAGAAATGGATGTGGGTAGAGAAAGGAGTACCTGGGGTGAGTACCTGCACAGTTTGACAGTCAGAGAGTATCCATGATTTTTAATTTGCCCTTTTCTCATGTGGTCTCGCTCACAACACCAACGCTGTGTGAGGTATGGAAGTCAGCTGCAATTCATCCAATAAACCCTACCCTCCAGTTAGTTAGTTACGTTAGGCCCCCGGTGCTATAACACCCCCCAAACACACACTGCATGGCATTATCAGGCACAGTAAGGTGGACAACAAATCCATGGCATTTGATTTGGCAGCAATGGAAAAGGCTTATTTATCCAAATACACCTTTAGCTAAAAGAAGGATTGTGTATACATATGAAAATAAGCAAAATCTCCATATCTGTGGAGATAAATATATATTACATATACTAATATAAACATGTAGACACACCCTGACTTTCTCCCTACATAGAATGTAAAAATCTCCAAATTAAAATATTACATTGTCCTCCTAAAAAGTATAAAAACAAAGTAAATGAATACAGATATATACAGCCAGGACCTTTTGATTGGAAATGTTAATGTTTTTCTGCCATTTTGCCCACAATGACAAATATACATCTATAAGGATCAAAAACCGATAAAACGAGGGGTACCTCTGGGCATGTTTGCTCAGGGCTACACTGGCCTTTCCCTCTTGGCTTTGTGTGAATGTTTTCTACTTTCTTCTCATTCATCGGGACTAGTCCTTCATCTTCTGTGCATACTTAATGATGCACTATTTGAAAACAGGATAAAGATATATGCATATAGTACATAAGACAAAATCATAGGCATTGAACTGAACATAAACAGGTGGGGGAGAGAGAGGGTGAGAGTATAGGCAGGGGAGATGGGAGAGGTAGGGGGAGTGCGAAGGTAGTGGGTTGGGTTAAGAACCAGAGGGTAGCGAAGAGGAGGACGCACTTACCTGAGGCTGATCTGAGGTCCTATCAGATCAGTTTTAATTGGACTGAGTGTCACCTTCAGAATGGAAGAGTTCTTGCTGGCCATTAAGGATAGGGGAGGAGGCAGAGGCAGCTGCCTCTGTCTCCATCGGTTCCACTTCCGATGAAGCCTTGATGGCAGCAGCATCACTGTCAGAGTGCTTTTCTTTCTTAGAGCTGCTCCTCTCCTCTGCCTTACGGTCTGAGAAAACAAACCCAGGCATCTAGAAGATTACCACTTTTTGTTGGTGGATAACTGTTCTGCTTAAGTAGCAATTTAATCTAATAGCTGGCAACATTCATTAAAAATGAACAATTATAATTCTGCACATATTCTCAGACAAATATAATAAAACAAACATTTACCTTTGTCTTTTGATGACCTCTCCCTGTCCCTGTCTCTCTCCTTCTCTCTGTCCCTGTCCTTACTGCGGCTGCGATGGCGATGAGATTTGCGCTCTGGGCTGCGTGACCTCCTCTTGTCACGACTGCGGGAGCGACGCTTTCTGTCGGAGCGATCGCGACTGCGCCTCCTCTCTCTGTCTCTATCCCGACTCCTACAGAAACACAGATGATACATGTTTTCCATCTGGCAAATGTTGTTTATGTCCATTACAGAGGGAGCCTAATGTGCTTCCCCCTTTAAACAGTGACAAATTGCTGTTAGACCATCATGAATATGAAGTAAGATACCTGCTGCGTTTACGATCTCTCTCCCTGTCCTTGTCTCTGCTCCTGGACCTCCGGCGATCACGGGACCGGCTCCTTTTCCTGTCTGAAGCCCGACTGGAGTGGCGGCTGTTGGAATGGCTTCGACGTGCCCTCTTGTCTCTCTCCCTGTCTCTATCTCTGTCACGGTCTCTGTCCCTCTCCCTTTCCCGCTCTCTCTCTCTTTCTCTCTCCCTCTCTTTTTCTCGCTCTTTCTCTTTTTCTTCCTCCTCTTTGCGTTTTTTCTCTCTTTCCTCCCTTTCACGCTCACGATCTTCTCTGTCTCTCTTGAGTGCTGGATTTTCACCTTGAGGGTCTTCTGAACGACGGCGTAGCTTCTCCTAAGGGTAAATAAGTGAGAGCTGTCTTGTGAATGTGAAGTGGAAACTAACATTGCTTAAATTAAATGAGAAATTGTACATAATTTTGTCATCTGTTCGCTTTTTGACTTTTTGATTAAATGAGAACCCTTATAATTTGTTCAAGAGATCTATTACCTTGAGCTCCTCTACAGTGGATTTGATCTTGGCATAGCCCATGTGTTGCTTGCCCATCAAGTGGTCATCCACTCTGGACTGTGCATCACCCACAATGAGAAAGGCCCCACACACCTCACACACCTCCATCTGTTTCTCCTGGGCCGCGAAACTCTCAATGGTCTGGATTTAAAGACAAAGACTTGGTGAGATAAAAAACTAAGTAAAAACAATGAATTGCTGCCTTAGTGCACATTTGCTGGACCAATTTGGATAGATTTTTTGAGGACAACTCAAAATGTTTCATGTTGTGAATGATGCTGATGTCAGTGGGGCAGACGGGATTCTTTAAGAAAGAATGAACATGCATGCATGCCAACAGAAATTACGTATCTGCAGGCTGAATACCCAAGAAATAGGTGACTCACCGAGGGGGTGGAGCTGAGCAGCTCCCTCTCCTCCTTCAGCTGCTCAACCAGTTTCATCATTCCCTGTGCTTCCTCCACTCTGCCCTCTGACCCAAGCTCTTCAATCTGTAGAGAAGCAAAACTTCACTTTAAGTGTCAACAAGAATTTGATATTTTATGAGATCATTCCATAAATGGAAACATTTTAACGTTTTCAACATGATCATAATTTCAGCTGTAATAAAGGCAATGTATCATAAATTTTAGTAGCTTCCAAATTTGGACACAACTATAATGCCAAGTCATTTAAACATATATAATACCAACCTGGACAACTAAGTCTTCAATCTTCTCTGTTAGAACCTGAGCTTTCTCCTCATTCTTTCCCGATGGACCAGGACCCTACAGAAATAAACACTATTTCAGGTGCAACCACACAAGCCTTGTACAATTAAGAATAGTGAGACCACAAGAGCCCTCTTAGGAAAAAAATGTCATAAAAACAAGCTATAAAATCTAGGAACTAACCCCTGCATTTTGCTGAGCCTGGGAAAGTGCAAGTCGGGCATGACCTCTTCGAATTCGCCGTTCCACCTCTGCCAGGAGTGACTGCAAATAGCGCAGGAAGTCTCGCTCATAACCCTCCTTCATGAACCGAGTGCTCTTCTCATACCTGATAAAACAATGAGGAGCAAGATATTACATAAAAGTAGCAGGTTACACAGGGATAATTACATAAAGCAAAACCGAAACTTACACTTTTCTGAGATTTTCATCGTGGATTTTCTCACAAGGGCCTGAAAAATGTTCACAGGTTTATAAACACCCAGTGTGATCTATGCATGCTTCAACTACACGTGTCACAAAGATGTTTATAGACATAAATGAATTGTTCACTTACCCAAGTCAGAGCGGGTGTTTGTGAATAGCTCCGCTGGACAAAACCCACACAGATAGTATCGACAAACCTTAAGGTGAAAGGAAATAACGCAATGAATTAGCCACATGAATTGCTCATATGACAATCGCGAACAAATGAGCAACAGAGCAAAGTAAATTCACATTACTATACTTTTCTGTGATTTTAATTATATTAAACATTAATTAAAAATAAAAACAGGACCTAAATAGCCATGACTGATGTAGCTAGCTGTATGGTCTATGGTCTCTATGGTCATTTAAACCTCGTAATGAGCCAATGAAATATAATTAGCATTAGCTAACTCTGATACGAGCACCTAAAACTGCCATCTTACGCCAGAAAGTCCACATGTTATTGTTATAGTCTTAAACGTTATATGTGTGCTAACAGTGTGCAAATGTGTTGCGAGCCGGCCCCAACCTTTCTAAAGTTTTAAGCAGCTCAAATTACTACCGTTATCACAGAAAACTAGCCATGTTAGCGTTAGTTTATATGCTAACTTACGCTCTCGTCGTCCCATCGCACGTTTGCTCGCTTCTCGTCTGGGGCCAAGTTTCTATCTCGGCCCATTAACTCGTCGAGTAATTGGGCTGCTGACAGCATTTTTGTCTGAAATGGCGTTGCTTTGATTTAACGATATAATTTGATCTTCAAAGGAACTAGGCCACACCATCTATCGTGCGCAAAGCACCTCTCGTCAAAATGGCAGACGCCTAAACAACAACGCCCGAGCATGGTTCAACTAGAACCACACAGAGCAGCAGCCTCGGCCTCTGAACCGGAAGCAAAGGTTTTAATACGAACATGAAACGGTTATGCTTTCAGGAAATAACAGGAAGAAATGTTAATACAGTCAATTCCTGGGTTATTTATTTGCTCCCGATTAAATTTCGTAATCCTGGACGTTTCTTGAAATGTCACCTTAACATGGGACATTGAAGTGCCGCGAGTAACAAATCGAATTAGTGCCTCATGAGACGGGAGGATGGTACTACAACTGTGCTAAAACTTCCAATCAAGAAAGCTACAATCTAGTGCTCTATAAAAATCTCCACAGCTCTATAATTACTGGATATGATTTCAAGTCAACTATTTAAGTATTTTCAATCTTTCTGCAATGTTATATAACTTTTCATGATCTAGCTTACGTGCAACACAGCTATACAGCTAATAGCCTAAAAATGTTCTTGTAGGGTATTTCCTAGGTTTTTCTCTTGATACGGACAGTGACTCCCATTCATATACCTCTCGTACAAAATACAGTTAACATAATCATTTCCAAGAACAGTTATTCAAATTTACACTCATTATCGGAACATCAATGACGAAAGAGAGTGAAGAAAAATATTCTGAGATACATTTCCTTTTTTCAGAAACATAAAGATGCTTATTTTTAAATGTGCCTCCTCCTGATCTGTTGACGTACGAGTGGAACTAAATACCGGGCGTATTCAGAGGGGAACCAATATTTGGACTCAGTGTTGTTACATCTAAATATGTCCGCCGCATCGACAGGGTGCTTATGGCAACGCACTGACGATGCTCTGACACCCCTGGCTCATTGGAAGAGTGTGCCGAGTGTCTGCAGTTGCACTACCAGAAGTAATAGAAGTAACTGGCGAGCGGGGAACCAAAAGCAAAAAAGCAGACGACTCTGACCATCGCTGCTGAGTTTTGAAAGTAAAAGTTGTATTTTTTATTTACCTCCCTCAAGCTAGCCACTGGCTAGGGTTAGCCGGGTAGCTAATGTTAGCAGGCAAGGCTATTTTTAGTGGAGCCGTGAGCCACACGTAGGAGAATTGCGAAGCGATTAGTATTGACAACCAAATCCGAGAGGCGTTTCTGTGTCCTATGATCTCACGACGCTAGCAGTCTGTACCAAAATGTCCACGACCTCGCTGGATAAAGAATTACAGGAGCGACTGAGAGAGGCGTCTGCCATCGGCGACATCGACGAAGTGCGGACACTGGTGGAAAGTGGAGTTAATGTCAATTCACAGAACGAGATAAATGGATGGTGAGTGTTTTTTCTGTAAATAAACAAATATGGCTTCCACTTCAGGATTACCGCTCAGTGTAATCCTGTTAGCTAGAGCATGGCCCATTAGACAGACCTACCAAGTGTCATGTTATATGTTTGCATTGTTTCTGCTAATTAAGCTGTATCTATGTGTCTCTTTGAAAATCCCACCAGGACATGTCTGCACTGGGCATGCAAGAGGAACCATAAGCACATTGTGTCTTACTTGCTCAGTTGTGGAGCTGACAAAGAAATCCTCACGGCTAAGGATGAGCTGGCCTCACAGCTCACATCCAAACCAGAAATTAAACGATTGTTGGGAGGTAAACTACATGTCTCACACCATGCTCCATGTTTCTGTCACAACAATAGAAGTTTGTGTTGATGCATTAGTTACAGTTTATAATATGGCACTTGTGAGAGTACTTCCCTATCTGTAGCTGTTTACCACTTTGACACAGAGTTGTTTCTATGAAAAAAACACTCCTCTTTTTTTCTCTCTCATTATTACCACAGTTGAGGTTGAGGAAGTGCCTGAGGTCAAAGAGCCGGAATTGCCAATCATTCCTAACTACCTGTCTAACCCGCCCTTCATGTACTCTAAGATGGATAACAAGTCGGAGGTAATCCTAGCTCAGCAAATTGTACAGAATGGTTCTGGAGAACACAGTGAGGACACAGAGAGTGATTCAGCCTCTCTTTCGCCAACCCATGATCCTCAGACATCACAGAGCCTAATTCCTGATGCTGTCAGCCCCCCCTTAAACTCCACTGTCCCCAACCAAGCCCAGACTGGGGATTTAATTCTAGTGACTGAGCAAAACGGCGTGTTGTCCAACCCAGCCTCATCCCACAACCACACTGTTGTTAACTGCACAGTGCCCATGGACCTGCTGGTTGAGCCACACCTTGTAAACCATGCTGACTACCCTCATGCAGTGGCACACAATGGCACCATGTGCTCCCCTCCGCTGGCTTCACCCAGCCCCAGCCTGGCCAACAGCAGTGGGAACCAGGTCCAGCCCCCAGTGGCCAGCACTAAACCAACCATGAACAGGCAACAGTCTATCCCACAGCAACTGAGCTACAGCCAGGCCAGTGGGACCATGCCAGCTTTCCAGCCTTTCTTCTTCACTAGCACCTTCCCTGTCAATGTGCAAGGTGAGGCAGCAATTATATGCTGTTATCTGTAACTCCACTGTCCACACACATAGAATAAAGACCCAACAGTTAGTGTTCAAGCATTTTCTCCAACAAAAAAAAACAACATAATGTCTTGGTTAGTTAATAGAGAGAGCTAATCACTCTTGTCCTTCTCTCTAGAGTTGGTGTTGAAGGTGCGTATCCAGAACCCCAATGCACGGGAGAACGACTTCATTGAGGTGGAGCTGGACCGCCAGGAGCTCACATATCGCTCCCTTCTGCGGGTCTGTTGTCGTGAATTAGACATCAGCGCTGAGCATGTGGAGAAGATCCGCAAGCTGCCAAACACCATGTTGAGAAAGGTATGTTAATGACGGCTGCGTTCTGTACATCCGATTTTGTTGTCGCCCAGCGCCATGTATGCACAGGGTAACATTTGGTGCGTTACTGACTTATAATTGGCTACCTGGATGCAAAAATACGTAACTCATAATGATAGTATATTGATTGACACTCTTTATCCAGTTGGTTATAAAGGGTGTCTTTAATTCTGCCTCTGCCTCCCTCTCTGTCTGACTCATGCAGAGACACTGCATGTGACACTGCTCCAACACTCTAATTACCTTTACACTGAAGCCTCTCTTACCTTCCGTACTGTGTATTTGTGTCTGTAATACCCACTGTCACCGTCAATGAATGACTGTATACTGTCTGGTCAGATTTAAAATTATAGTAAAATTGTAGGTTTTTGTGTTTGTGCTGCAGTTAGAAAATACTTTCACTATTGATTAATGGTAAACAAAAAAAACAACTATCAACTGTTGTTTAATCTGCAAAATGCCACATTCCAGTTTTCCAAGCGGCATGATGATATTTGCATGAATCAGTGAATGGACAGTATTTCATTTTCTTTTCAATGCACTATGGTTGTTTGTTAAGGTAGAAAGAAAATCCTTTCAGATACACTACGCTCACTTAAATTAATGATCAGTAATTTATATAAATGTAATTTTCTTTTCCCTGTCCAGGACAAGGATGTGGCTCGGCTGCAGGACTTTCAGGAGCTAGAAGTTGTGTTGGAGAAAGCTGAAGGTCTGTCTCTTTTCTCTGGTACTGGGGTCCTAACAGACAGACCCTGCTACAACATGAAAGCCTCCCGCCTCACCTACTAGATCTACTGCAAACCTGATGTCTGTCTGTGTGAAATGGGCTTTTCTAGCCCCCCTTAAGCAACCATAACTAGTTGCCTGCCCAGGTCCCCTGTTACCGCTTTGTTTGGGTTTGGTGTTTTGCCAGTTCTCTAACAGGGAGTTCTTTTTTTAAAGTTCTGTAGCTATTGTCCACCTACTGTCCTCCTCTGGCCCTGCTGCTGCTTTAGTGTACCCAACCAGTTCTTAGCGATTACTGATGCATGGTATACTCCATTATGTGCAAAAGTATTTGGGCCCCTCTCTCCTCCCTCTATCTCCTTTCTCTCCTCCTACCGCACTTTGTGCCAAGGCTCGAATGGGACAACAGAGGGGGACATTGGCCTGCCTTCCTTACGGACTGGACTTGAATGGGATTCTGCAATAGCCTTATATGGGTGCATCCCTATACTGGCTGCACTATGGTCAAGGTCTGTTGAGACTGGAAGCAGAGAACAGCAAAACTCTGACAGATCATCAGCCCACAGAACAGGACAAGTTGCAGCACAGTGGACTTGCACATAGCAACTTGGATTTCTATAACATTGATCTATAGAGAGATAGCAGATATTCTTGCTGGCATACACACTTTTATACATGCTGTGTTTTTGCCTGCATAGGGCATCCTGTGCTGGCCTAGTCGTTATGGTAGAGGTAATGTCACACCAGGCAAGACAGAGATAACTTTGGACTATGATTTGCTAACCACAAATACAGTATGCTTTAATCTGTATCCACACATGAATGGGTACATAGCAGTAGGAGTACAGATTTGCATATCTGCAAATTAGGTAATTCAGTCATACACTGTGGAAAAGGAATAATTATTTTTTATGTCTTTTTGTGCAAGACAAAAGCTTCATTAAAATAGTTGTAATCAATTGCCAGTTCTGCTTTGGAGGGTGTGTTAATCAGTTCAGTCAGCATAATATTTTAATTGTCAACTGTGAAGTATTTATTTTCAAATATTGAGTCACGTTGATTCTTACTAATTAGAGTAACACAGTTGAAGTCCTAGGAAAGTTTAAGTTTGAGGCTCACACTTTGTTTTTAATTTATCATATAAATGAAGCTCTCCCGTTCGTATTTTCTGTTGCTGTTTTTCTGTTACTGTAATAAGAATCAAAACCAAAAACCAAACTAGCCAGCAAAGGTACTAACTACAGAAACAAACTGCGTTAGAAAAGGTAGAGCCTTATTCGTTTTTGCCCCCCAAAAGAAGAGTAAAGGAATGTCATAGCAGGGGATGTTGATTTTATATTTGAGTGCTTCCTTGTTTCTCCAACAATAATGATTATTTCTGATATGTTCATCTCTGTTGCACTGCGTCACTAAAAACAACGTTGAATATCAGTATACATAGCCTCAGTTTATTTTTTGAGGCTAGTCTAGTGCTAATATGTTTTTTTTTTTTTAAATGATGGAAATCATTATTTTGCATTTTGTAGTATTTTCTATTTGGTACCTCGATTAGAGGTGCTGCTGTCCGTCATAGGTTGAGACTGACTATTTGATTTATTTACACTACAACAGCAAGGAAAACATTATTCGACTACATGTTAAGAATTTAACTGGCACAGCCTTGTGGAATGTTGTGTCTCACAGTCATGATGTTCATGCTGCTTTCATTGATGTATTGTGTTCCTTAATTCTCAGTGCTGGGTCTCATTCATTTTAAGCAGTGCATTAGGCTCCCACTTCACATACAATCAGAAAGTTTCCTACCCAGTGGTTACTGTTTACTGTTCAAATGTATACCTAAAGCTCTTACTGTATTTCTATGTTTTCTGATATATTTTTTATTAATTTGTATAATTCTTTTTAACCAGCTAGGCCTGTTGTGTTTTGTGTCAAAAAAGTCTGCTATATGTGCGAGCAAGAGTTCAACAATGGGATGAAAAGAAGCGAGATGCTCTCGTTGAAGCCAAGTGCAATGTAAGGAGTGGTGGATGTTTGGAAAGTTTGCTGTACGAGTGCTTACTTTATGTTCTCAGATATGTTATATGCTTTATCAAGTGAAGTTATCTCACCTGTTTAAGGCAGGAGCTTGGCTGAGATGGATGTGGGAGAAAACACAGGTCCGACCGCCTGGTGCTGCGGGTGAACAAGAACAGCATGTTTGGTTTTGTGGAAAAGGGAAGACTAACATATTTGTGAGGTTGCTTACTGTTCTGGACAAAAAAAAGCAGAATACAGTTTGACTTAACCTATGCATTCAGAGTGTGATATTTTTATATAAAGTACTTCCTGTGTACTTGCAGAAATAATCTTAGGCACCGTTTAAGTTGTGTGTTTTTGCTCTGGAGACCTGTACCTGTTCTTTGATAAAGCATGGTAAATGAATTGATCTCTTCCTGTTTTTGTCTCTCACACTGGACTTGTGTCTTACACCGATTAGACTTATCAACGACATTTCTAACGTGAACAGTTTGAATATCATGATTCCCTCTATGAATGAAGGGACCGGTTATAGGTATGTATTTGAACTATATGTTTCAACTGAAGGAGACACTAGAGGGAGTAGAACAGCAATTGTTGGCATTAGGTGAGGTGCACTGTACTACCAGACGACACATGCAACTTTAAGTGACAATAAGTGGTATATAAGTATTTTTTCTGCTTGGATTTAATTTAACGTGCAGAAAGAATATCCTTCATTGTCTGTCTGAAAAACATTTTTCCGATGTTAAAATTAATTATCTCATAATAAAATATATATATATATGGATAAGTCCTCTTTAATAGTATGTTGTTACATAAAGCTATATTTTGGAGAGATCAGATGTAAACTACAGAGCCAGATGAAAAATTAGCTAATCAAGGAATCCAACAAAAAAGCTTGCATCGTCACATTTACAAAAGTCACCGCCAAATTCTTGCTGCTGCGTACTGCTGTACGATCCAGCTGTCGTTTTGCCTTTGGGCCTGTCTGTTCACTTTTGACCTACACAGCCAGTCGGCGTTGTACATTCTGTTATGAACTTAAGCAACAAGACATTTTGTTATGTTCTCTTTCTGATTTAAAGAACATAAACAACTAAGTCATGGTTGCACTGACCCTTTAGTGTATCTGTGAAATCCTTAACCTTTTCAGTGAAACGCACACAGCGGTGTTCATGCGGTGAGCAGATGTTCAGACACTGCAGTCTGGAGCGCACAAATATTCCAAAATCTGAGAGGAGCAGAGCTAAACGCCTCTATGGGCAATGTGTGTGTGTAATATATATATGTAGGTACAAAGGAATGTGTGGAAATCAGGATATATACATTTCACGCAGAGCCTGTGAATCTGTGCATGTATGCATACATGTCTGTCCATCGGCATGACGGGTTTGTCTAGACTGGGGCTGAAGAATCAGCTTAGGGCCCTGCTGTGGCTGGACGTGTCTCCCTCCTTTGTTCTGGAGTGAGACACTCATAATACGCTTAGTATGAACAGTCATAACGCTTCCATTGTATTGAACCTGCTTCCCAGGACTCAATCGTAGGCAAGGGAAGCTGTGGACCTGCATGGTCAAGAACCTCTAAGAGCATTTTAGCAATGGAGGCAGAGGCGACGTTACTCTAAGGTACGTGCCTGGTTGATGTGCTTGGACTATGGCCCCGTGCTGCAATTCGTGCCCCTCTCTAACAGGCTTAATGCACAAAGCTAATATACAGAGCTACTTATTTACAACACACATGCATGCCTGACACCGCAAAGCCAGAATGATTAATGGTGAAATAAGGTCTACAGTAGCTTAAAACCTATAAATCCTGACATCCTATGACTGGCTGCTGTTGCTGTTAATCCTGACTGTGAATATATTAAGTAATGAGTCCACTACAGATATATACAGTAGATATATGATATAAATGTAAGGATATTTGAACGCATATAAATGCATTTGAATAACATGAGTTTAAACTCATTTCCTATGTTAGTTAAAAGTAATCTAACTTATGATTCCACGCTGCTGACCACATGTCCATGTTTGCACTGTCTCATAATTTAGACAATATGAATATGTGGAAATAAAATGCTTATGTGGAAAGAGGTGACAGCAGACATACCATGGTCCATGTGACCTTGATTAGGACCTGTGAGACAGATTAGGTCACAGCCTCTGAATGGCTGCATTTTCTAACCCCATCCTTAAGCCAGTGAAACATTTCTCCTGCATGTGAAGGCAACAGTCAGAAGAATCATATAATCATGATTTACTTTCATCACTACAATCTCTGTGCAGTCCCATTCCTGTTGCTATTTTTCCTTCTCAGGTCTCATACATTTCATACTTTTAATTAATAAAAAAAAAGCTGCAGTCTTGTGTGTCAAAAAGTAAAATACTACACAATGGCACTTGGTTGACTTGGTTTCAAGTCATTCTGCCAACAAGTTGTAAACATGCCTGAAAACAAACAAAATGAAATCCTCACATCATGGAAATAAACATTAATGCAGACATCCTACGAGCTCTGAAGTTGTTTTGAACTGGGCTTAGAGAATGGTGATGAGGGTGCACCAAGAAGGTCAAAGTCAAGGTCTGTTTTCAGACAATGCACGCCCCAAAGTCAGATCGAGCGCCGGAGCGCCCTGCGTGGGCTCCTCTGTGTGGCTCTATTCAATATGGGACATGCCCTGTGGCCCCAGTGTCGGCTATGCTGGGAATGCAGGGTCTTGAGGGGTGAAGGTTAGGGGTGGAGGGCCAAAGGGGGTGACTGGGAGAGCAGACACTGAAAACACAGCTTTACTATGTTTGTGCATTTGCATACATTCAAGAGCATGCACTTGTGTGTTTGTGTCAGTGGAAAGATGATGCACATTATCCATACTCGTATTGCCAGGTAAATAATCAGGGTTTGTTTGGCATATTCAATATATACTTAGACTTGGGTGCTTCTAATGTGCATGCAGGTAGGTCTTACCTGCACACGCTAACACAGCCCAAGTGTTGGTGTGGGTGTGTATCCAATGTTTTCAGAGGGCACGCAGACAGCAGACAAGACTGAGACTGCAGGGTTCAGCCTGGAGAGCACTGGGCCTCTTTGGACTCAGCAGGGACTCAGCTTGGGAAGCACAGAGTCTGTATTCATTCTCACACACGCGCACACACACACACACACGCACACAAAAGGCACCCACACATTTTAAATGGTAAAAATCAACAATGATATTCAAATTTTAAAATGACTTTTATAAGTGATCTTCTGACCCAGTGTCTCTCAGCTGGTGTGACGTTACTGATGATCCAGAATGTACAGCCATCAATAATAATAACAATAACAATAATAATAAAAATACAGGGACTCTATGTAATAATACATCAGGAAAGGTGAACCTTGCTCTTCCTGGTGCACTGATGAGAAAAGCTGCACTGAGTTTGGTGCCATCTCCTGGAGACTGACCTTTTGTTCAGATGGACAGGGCATCACATGCAACATCATCACCCACAGCTGTGATTTCACTAGATCATAGATGATCATACAAAAAATATATATCATATAATAAACATATTCAAATCATAATGATCGTTATAACTATTAACTGGCATATAAGCTGAAGTGAGTTATTGATAGATAGAATAGGCTACCATTATTGTTGTTGTTGTTATTGTTGTTATTGTTGTTATGGGCTCTACTTAGTAGCTTTTATTTTCACACTTATTTTCACACTTATTCGTCAATCCTCGATATAAATTGTTAAGTTCGTGCTTAAATTGAAGCTTTAGCAAACGTATCGACTAATTCTATTCGGACTGAAGCGAGAGCATCAGCTTTGCAAGCGAAGGGTTAAAGCAGCCAGCGCCTTAACGCACAGGTGTCTCCCCACTCCTCTATGAAGCAGCGCCTGCAAACTGTCAGGCAACTTTTTTTTCTTTTTTCTTTTCTTTTTTTTATTTATTACGTTGATCATAACTGTAACCCGGCTGAGATCTGCTCTCCGACGAGACAGGCCACTGTAATTCAACTAGTTAGATCTTAGGTGGGTTTGCGCAGCGCACTCTTAATCTCTGGCTGCTACTAAAAGCGGTGCGTCAAACCTGGAGAGCTGCGCACACACAGACCGCTCCCGCGCGCTGCCGCTGCCGCTGCCGCCTTCCCTCTCAGCCCGGTGCCGGAAAACACTCTAAGAGACTGTGAACACCTTTTCCCCCAAAACGTTCCATTTTGTTTTGCTTTTTTTTTCCAACTCTCGTTGGAGTTTGTTTTAGTTCCAGAGTTTGGGTGTTGGCTCCGGTACGCGCCGGACATGTGGTGGATGCTGTTTCCACGCTGGATTTGGTTCCTCCTGGGACACTGCTACACCACACTGCTCTTTATGGACAGCTGCGGTGTGACGGCAATGCCCATGTCCGTGGCAAAAGTCGTGTACTCGCACGCGGGTCTGTGCCCGAACGACCTGAACCCCAACCTGTGGGTGGATGCTATGAGCACCTGCACGCGCGAGTGTGAGTCCGACCAGGTGAGTTCTCCACTCCAAAACCATTTCAGTCAGATTCTGCGGTAATATATTACAAATGAGTCAGTTTATGATTAATGTTTCATTAAAGACCTGTTTAATTAAAAATCAAATGAATTGACAGTTAACCACAAATACACATCTAAATCTATAGATGACCCAAACGTTACAAAACTATGTTTTGAATGTTTGATGTTGCGTAGGAATAAAGTTTTCTTATTCTTATATTATACATATGATGCTCAGACACATCCCTCGGGTGCAGGTATCTCAAATTTGATCTAACTGTTTATTTATTTTTCCAGGACTGTGAAACTTTTGAAAAGTGCTGCCCGAATGTATGCGGTAACAAGAGCTGTGTGGCAGCGCGCTACATCGACATCAAGGGCAACAAGGGTCCCATTGGAATGCCAAAGGGCGCCACCTGCGACAAGTTCATGTGCTCTCAGCAAGGCTCTGAGTGTGACATCTGGGACGGCCTGCCGGTGTGTAAGTGCCGGGACCGCTGTGAGAGGGAGCCGCACTTCACGTGTGCATCTGACGGCATGACATATTACAACAAGTGCTACATGGATGCAGAGGCCTGTTCCAAGGGTATCTCTATCACTGAGGTCACCTGCAGGTAACATGTTAAGTATTTTAGATCTTTACTTGTTGTTTTTGGTGTGACGAGGTAAAGTTGTCTTTTTTTAAGTCCCCATAATTCGACAATTGAAACATTTTATATAATGTGTGTACATTATCTATGCATGTAACCCTGACACAGTGAAAGAGGATCCTCTGACATAACCTGGCTCTGATTAAATCCTTAATTAATTTCTTATTAAACCGACCCACAGGTATCATCTGACCTGGCCGAACACCAGCCCCATCCCTGCGGAGACCACCCTACATCCCACCACTGCCCTCCAGACCACACTCCCAGCTGACATCCAACTGCCCACCATACACACCAGCCCCACACAACTGGCTGTTTTTGTTGGCGAGACAGCCAGCTTCCTGTGTGAGGTGTCTGGGAAGCCGCGTCCGGAAATCACCTGGGAGAAACAGCTGAAGGGCAAAGACAACACCATAATGAGACCCAATCATATGCAAGGGAACGTCGTGGTGACTAACATTGGCCAGTTGGTCATTTACAATGCGCAACTTCAGGATTCCGGCATCTATACGTGCACAGCCAAAAACGTTGGGGGAAGTGTGTCGTCACACTTTCCCTTGGTGGTGATCAGGAGAGAAATGAAAGGTAAGAGTGGCGAGGGGAATAGTACCAACCTGCCCTTTCCTGCTGAAGAGTGCCTTAAGAGCCCAGACACCGACGACTGTGGGGATGAGAGCGTGAGCTGGTACTATGAACCAAAGAGGAATAACTGCTTCACCTTCACTTACAGTCAATGCAATAAAAACCAGAACCACTTTGACACCTATGATACCTGCATGCTGTCATGTGGAGGCGAGCTAGCAGCTCCCTGTAGCCTACCAAGCCTCCAAGGGCCCTGCAAGGCGTACGAGCCTCGCTGGGCTTACAGCAGCGGCCTCAAAAAGTGCCAGTCCTTCGTCTACGGCGGCTGTGGTGGCAACGAGAACAACTTTGAGTCCAAAGAGGCCTGCGAAGAGATGTGCCCCTTTCCAAAGAACCACAACTGCAAGGTGTGTAAACCTCGAGCCAAGATGGTCACCAGTTTCTGCAAGAGCGACTTTGTGATCCTGGGTCGTGTGACCGAGCTCACGGAGGAGCAAGAGTCAGGCCACGCGCTGGTGACGGTGGAGGAGATCTTGAAGGACGAGAAGATGGGTCTGAGGTTCTTTGGCAAAGAACCATTGGAGGTGACTCTTCTGAACATGGATTGGAACTGTCCCTGCCCCAATATCACTGTGGCCAACGGGCAGCTCATCATCATGGGAGACGTTCAAAACGGGATGGCCGTGCTGCAGCCTGACAGCTTCGTCGGCTCCTCCAGCTCTCGTAGAGTCCGGAAGCTCCGCGAGGTCGTCCACAAGAAAACCTGTGATTTTCTGAAAGAGTTCCCTGCTGTCTAGTTGAGTCTCTCCAAATCGCACAATCGCTCACAGTCACTCTTACGTTTTAGATTATTACGAGCTCCAAAGACCTCACCAGTCCGACTGACTGCAAACATAAATCTAGGATCAGTTCTGTCACACTGGACGTTTTGTTGCCACTGTCCGATGCGTTTCTTTCCTTCTTTTGTTCCGTATCACCCAAACTGTCAGTTTGTACTAGAATCGAGGTCAGTTTTGGTGTCAACACACTGAAAAGGCAAGTAGAATATACATTTATCCTGTATAAAGTATTTAATCTACATAAATGTTTATAATTAAACAATATAGTTTTCTCTCCCAATATCTTGAGTAGACTGATGCCGTTCATTTATTGTTATGTATAATTATTTTGCTTTGATGTTATGCGGGACTCCCAACAATAGATACTGTTTTACAACTGTTCTCAGCCATTAAACACACGATAATAGTGCAATATGAAGCCTCAGTTCATCCACCAGACTCAAATAAGCTCATTGGTTCCTTTTTGTTTGTTATCTATCATGGTAAGATAGACAGAAGATGTGCGGATGTGTCCTTCCGTAAGTTATATTTATTTTTATCTTCATATATTTCTTATTATAGGGCTATATATAGAGGAGAAATATTTGTATTTCATCAAATATACCTTAGTGTTCAGTAAAATATGTATGAAATAATATTGTGGCAGAAGAAATGAATAAAGGTGATTTACAACACATTACAACGTGTCCTTGCTTTGTGGTGTTTTTGTGTTTTGGCCCTTTGCTAGACACAAAGTACCCAGCATGCTCACAGTTTATCAAAAGACTCATGTGGGCAGCACATGTGACGTTCTGCTGTTGACGTCCCGCCATCCATGTCGTCCTTACACACACACACACACACACACACACACACACACAGGGCCTAGTCTGGCGTTAAAATCTGAAGCAGGTCACATTCCAGCCCAGCTGTGGTCGCCTGCAGAGCTGTGTGTTGTGTTGTGTCTGGGTCTGGGGCCCTCGCATAGCACACACCCCACCGGCCATCCATTGGCCTTGTGCGGCCCCTTTCATGTGCAAGAGGCCGGGGTGAAAGGGAAGAGGAGGAGGACGAGGAGGAGAGGGATGTTGGCTGATCCTCTCTCTTTCCTTCTCTCACTTGACCACATCTGTGTTAAGGATAAGAGGAGGAAAGACACAGAGCAATGCAACACGAAGGCCAAGTAGAAATAAGGGAACGTGACCTTTGAGTCCATCATAACCTTGATACTTAAAAGTGTATCTGTAGTGTTCTAGTCTCACATGCTGAGACTGCAGCACCACGACCTGCAGGACAAACAGGAAGCAAAACGCAAGGCGTCAACTCGCCGCAGAATGCTCCCTCCCCTTCCCCCTTCCCCCTCCGCCCGATATCCTCGATCCTCCACCCAGCTTCCTCAGCCCACGCAGGCCGACAGCCAGTCTTTGGTGTCGACCTCTGACCCTGCTAATGAAAAAGAGGCCACCAAGGAAAAGACCACTTTCATTAGAACTGTTGACAAGTGCTAAGTGACTGGCGGAGCTCCAGACAATCTCCACACAGCCCCCCCCCCATGCTCAGCTCATCACAGCTGGCTGCTGATTCCAGTATCAAGTTCACTGAGAGACCACCAGCCAGGCAGCCTTCCAGACAGACCATAATAATAAGCCAGACAGACACAGGTACAAAAGGAGGGGGGCGGGTCAATGCCCTCAGTGACACAGTATCTATGAAACACTTTGTTTAGCTTGTTCCACTTCATACTTATTTAATGAAACATTAAAAACTGTTGTTTTTTTTAAATTATAGAAACCAAAGAAAAATGACCACGCTTCTATTTCTTTCCTGTTGACAAACTTCAAGCTCTTTGATACCTGCGGCAGGTAAGATGAATGTAATGTGATGTGTTGTAAAAAGTTTGTCAAGACACTTATGCCTTTTGTGCAGTCAAGGACGCTGACCACAGGGGGGCAGCACAATATTTAACAAAGTTGGTTTCCAATGCGAGATAAGAAGTGGATGAAAAACACAGAATATATATTTTTAGCATGAAAGCTTTCCTCACTTTTGTCACAGGCATGACTCGGCACATGAAGTTTTAAAAAAAATTATGATCAGTTTTCCTGAAGCTATTAAAGATTAAAAAAAAAAATAACTGATAAAAATATGAGAGGATAAAAAAGATTATATTTTATTTATTTTTTAAGCCATAAAAATGTAAAATGAGCATCTCAAATCAATATTATGTTCATTGGACAGATGTAATTTTACAATGTATACACACACACACACACACCCTATGTCCCTTGTCCTATGAATGTCTCCACAAGCAGTCAGCCAGATGGTCTGGTGGCTCAGGCCTGATGCACCGGATGAGTGCATACACATACACACTCAGATGCACAAGCACAGAGTCAATAGCAGCTCTCCAGAGCACAGCTGGTCTTTGTGCTGAGTTAAAATGTAAAAAATGCCAGCTGGAAAGGGATGGGCAGAGTGATAGAGATACACAAAGTCAGAAATTACCAAGCTATAGTGAGATGTAGTATCAGGACATCCCACTGACACGCACAACCAACCAGGCAGTGTGAGTTCAGGACATTCACACTGTTTGCATTTGATGAGTAATATTACAGTAAAAGAGAGAAGGAAGGAAGAAAACGAGGGGGGGGGGGGGAAGCAGAACGATGAGTTTAAAGAATGAACGACAAAGAGGGCAAGCATATTGTTGTATAAGGAGAGTGCAAATTGTCCAGAACATAAAACTGCTGCTGCTGCCAACTCTCCGAGACCCCCCCCCCCCCTCCTTTCCCCCCGCCTTATCTATCTGCTTTCTAAAAATAGTCCCAGCTCAGTGTTGGGGGAAAATAGGACACTGTTACCTCACATCTCCCTGCTTTATCTAGACCTACTACATAACATCTAGGCAGGTAAACAAACACAAGCAGGTGGGTAGGTTGGAAGGTTGCTGGCCATCAGGACACACAAGAAATCAGGCAGTTGCATAACAACCAACCATGCAGGAAATTCACAGAACTAATAAGGAAACAACATGAATTTTCTCCATCAGATTGCAGCCACTGAATAAACCCATGCCCTCTAATTATTAAGGCCGGACGGAGAAATACTGCACTGAAATTAATCTTACATGGCATGGCACACAAACGCAGGGAGAATGTGCTTCAGTGTTGAAATGAATAGATTCATTGTCACTTGACAATCAGAAAAGGAATAATAGCAGTACCATAGCAGTCAGTATGAAAAGACTGACTCCTCTCCACTCATCAGTCTATGGAAATCACTGACACAAATTCTGAGCATTCGCTTAGCATTAGCATTTTTGTGTGCGAAGCAAAGAATATGATCCAAAGCTACCCAAATGCATACAAAGTATCAGACATACATACACAGGGATCTATTTATGTGAAATAGAACATGCATGCTGAAGTAAACAAATAAGCAAAATTACCTGAGGCTTTTAGACCGGCTATCAATTAATGATTTTTTTTTTATGACACATCAACCACCATTAACGGCATAAACACAAATGTCTCACACCCACACGCACAGATGCGTTGTCAAATGAACTACATGCACATGAAGGGTTCGTTCAAAAACACACTTTTAAAAATCAGACGCCACACTGAGGGAGAAAGCAGGGGCGGAGGGTTGCCAAAAAGAGACAGACAGAGGGAGGGGGGGGGGGGGTTGATACATGGGACAAAATGTTCTAACCCCAAATAGTATCACGGAAAAATACACAGAGATTTTCATATAGTTTATGTTTATGTTAAAAAATGTCCCAGTGCACATACATATCAGACATATTCTCAAGAGTAATGAAATAAGTAACTATTACAGACGTTTACATATTTTACATACATTACAATATATAGCCTTAAACGTTCACTTAATGTTGACCAAATATATACACATGGAGGTGAAATGAACACACATTTCACATGCGCATGTGCAATCATCTTTTTGTTCATGGAGAAAACGTACCAGGCCTTTCCTCACTGACAAAGACACCATTTCTACACAGGCACTGTAACTAGTTCTCACCCTGCACACAGCCACAATGACTGGCTGCAACACAGGCGAGCCAATGGAGGCAAGGCTGTGCTGAAATGCTATAAAGCCCTGCAGACACTGGAGGGAGTGGTAGACTACTAACAGAGAGAGGCTGTTTGACAGCTTGCTTGATGTTTGACTTGCTGCTCTGAGGTCAGCTTCCTGTTGTTGTTGTTTGACGCGACAAACATCAAGCGCAAATTCATTCAACTCATAGGCAATGATGTGTGTGGGTGACTGTAAAGTCGCACTGGCTGCACAGGTAGGAAGGAAAACGACAATATACTTCCTCCAGTAGTATGTTTTGATATCAGCCACCTCTTCCACCTGTACCTGTAGGTGGTATCTGCTGTTTAGGGCCTTGACCCTGCAACAATATCAAGACACGGTATAAGACATAGTAAGACTCACATCCTGTTGGATTTAGCCACTTTGGCAATTTGGCTATTTTTATCAATAATGTGAACTGTAGGGATGAAAGGAAAACAAATAAGCTCAAGTGAGTGTTTTTCTCATTGCAAATCAATACTGTTTAAATATGCGACATATTCAGCAAAAGGTGTAAATGTTGAAAATTATTATTAATAATTAAAATCTTTGTTTCAGACATTAAAAAAAACAAATATTGGTTTGCATGTGACTTTCAACCCACTGTCTTTGAATTAAATTTTACAACACAGAAAAACATGAGTCTACTGAGGCCTGAGGAAAAGCAGTTCACTATGAACCTACCTCAACCAAGTAAATTTACACCATCCAATAATCACAATGATATAAAATACTATTATCTCTTTCTCCACACCACTGTTTTTCTTTGTCTGTTTTTTTCACAATACACTTTAACTGCATTAGGAAACTCTGAAGTGTCATCCTGTACTTATCCCTGTGTGTCACCATCTTAGCATTTGTAGCATCTGACTAATGTTGGGTCGTATATAATACGTCACTCGCTGAGACCCATGATTAGAACAGGGTCGGCAAGGTTGTTGACAAATATGCTCGTCAGATAGTTTCCACGGTCAGTCATCGTTTCCTTGAGAATTCATAACCAGACGCTTTTTTCTATATATAATTAGTTGCTGAGTTCTATACATGTGGTATGTCCTGCAGGGCTTTCACATTGTTTGCAGAATAGCTCTGAGCGACTTCAAACACATGAACGCATCATAAAAAGGCCTTATTTCAAAAAAGTTACTCGAGTGATCACCACTTCCAATGCAGGGAAATGCCTGGTCCTGTCAGAAAGGGAGACTGCAGTCTAACTATTTTTAGATTGCAGTCAGGTTCCTTTCTCCACAGTTTGCACCTCTGTGCTTGCGAGAGAGTATGAATATTAATCAGCGCTTTTATCATTTGTTATGGAAAGGCTCCCTCTGTGGGTTTGAATGGCGGGAGGGACGTGAACCCATTTTCCCCTCGGCAGCATTACCATACGAGTCAAAACCATTTCTCACGGCCAGAGAGCAGAGGGGCCTTGTTTGAACATAAAAGCTGCCATGTGGGAGCGACGCTGGGCTACATGGGTGGATCATTTGTTCTCTCTGATTTGTTTAGAGTGGGGATGGTTAGTAATCAACAGGTAGAGAGCAAGATAAATGACGTTTTCCACAGACGGGCTGTTGTGCCTGTGGCTGTGTGGATAAATGTGTGTGTTTACATATGTGTGTCGGCTGTAGAGAGTACACTTATCAGATTTCAGCCAAACCCCGGTTTACATCTAAACAAATCTTGTGTGTCTGTGTATGTGTATGTGTATGTGCACTCTTGTACAGATAAGTGATGACATTTTTGGCTGCTCCTCACTGATTAGAAAATCTGAACGCAAAACACTGAGACGCCGCGCAAGCAAAATAACAGCAGCGAATGAGGGAGAGAGAGAGAGAAAAAAAAACAGACAGATGGTAACAAAGTAATAAGGTACGACAAACAGGTAATAGCCGCTTGAACAGACTGCAGCAGGCCAAAGGGAATCACATGGAAAGTTTGTCCTGGGATGTAACTATACGCCTGAAGCGTTGCTATAACAACTGGAGCTCCAGATGAAGTGGCATGAAAAGGTCTGCGGATAAATTCACACATGGAGGAGAAATCTTGCAATGCCGTGTCATGCACTTTCATTTCATTCCGTTCTCAGCAATAAATAAACGAAGATTACAAACGGCCCAACTACAAAACGTCCTTATTCTAGCAAGCAGCTTTTCTCAGGCTCACTGACACACCAGGTGTGCACCACAATCAAACCTAACATATATTTCTTTTACAGCCGGATTCTGTGACTCCTACAGAAACAGATTACAGATTCCACTCTCGTGTTCTGGAAACGGGCCATGTGTGTCCTGACATGTGCGCTTACTATGTATTATGCTTTTGTCCTTGAGCCATTCGCCCATATGCTGAATGTCGCCTCCGAGAGGCTTCCTAACGTCACCACAGGGCCTAAATCATCTTCCCGAGCAGCAGTTAGTTTCCACCTCCAGCTACAGCTGACTCTGATGTGCATTCTCAATGTGGGGCGGTGGTGCTACGTGTTTGTATATAACACTTACGTGGTGCACAGCAGCAGATGGTGTGTCTGTCGTCTGTCACAGCTTCCACCTCTCGCTGTGTAACACACACACACATACGCACACACACACGTGGAGTATCTATGATCCCCCCCCCCCCAATGACTCATCTGCTCAGGATGTTGTCTCTGGACAGAGCAGGAGCCAAAAACATCGCAGCAGCTTTGCTTTATGCTGTTAACTGCTAACACTGAGATGACCCTGACAGACACTGGTAAGTAGGCTATTTGTGTTGAGTGAAAAATTATAATATTTTATACAGAACATTACATTTTACAACATAGTCTTATGGTGTTGTGTCTAAACCAGTAATTCTGCTTTCACTTTCACTCTTGTAATAAGGAAACTCCAGTATTTACTCCAGCCCTTGGCGTGCTGGGCCCATGTGACAGGTGCAGAGTGTATTATTGGGTTGGTGAGTCAGTCCGTCGCACAAATAGTTCCTTACACTGGTAAAGAGAGGGGCGGCTAACCTTTACCACTACACTGCATTACTGTGATGTCATTCACCTTATGTAAGAAAGAAAGCGCACAAGTGCTCGGAGCCATACATGAAGACACACGCACGCACAACCCAACATTAGACCACAGCGCCAACCCTCATCTGCCCTTCGTGTCACACGTGTTAAACACACACAGATGTGCACACTATTAAACTAACACAAACAAAAACAAAAAAGCCAACAGTCGAGTTCTTCACCAAACTGCAGTGTATGTCCACCAGGGTTTACTCTGAAACACACCACACCTCTGTTTCAGTATTTGAATTTGCAGTAGTAGTAACGTACGGGCTGTTTTGCACAACAACTAGTGAACACACACACACACACACATGTATATACATGTAAAGGGGATTATGATTAGGCAAACTCATAAACATGGAGATGACGCATGAGGTGGAAATTTTTCCTGCTAATCAATACAAGTCGCAAGATCTCTCTCTCTCGCTCGCTCTCTCTCCCTCGCTCTCCATGTCTCTCTCTCACTCACAGATCCATTGTAATGCAGCACAGAGCACTCCACACATGGCCGTGACAAAGGCTGCCTGTACTCTAGTAGACCTTGGGCTGGGTGCCTTTGTAGCAGAAGTCTGTGACCTCACCCATTCCTGTTTATTGCACTGACAAATCCACACACACACACACACAAACACACACACACATATGGTCCAGAGGCAAAGCGAAGCATAGAGGTGGATGTCTTTAGAAAACAAGATGTCTGTTGAGATGTAATATTGTTCTGTTTACAAACATAAGCTCATGCCCCTCACGTACACACACACACACACACACACACACACACACACACACACACACACACACACGGTCCAGAGGCAAAGGGAAGCATAGAGGTGGATGTCTTTAGAAAACAAGATGTCTGTTGAGATGTAATATTGTTCTGTTTACAAATATAAGCTCATGCCCCTCACGTACACACACACACACACACACACACACACACACACAATACAGCTTTTCACAAAGCTAATGGCCTCGGTGCTATGAAAGCTCAGAGCAATATACACAATGCCGCCCCACTCGGCATGTGAGTGAGTAGGCTGATGAATGGATGTGTGTGTGCGTGCGTGCGTGTGTGTGTACGTGAGGTAGCCAGGATTTGTCACAGTCCTCCACACACTGAGATTCCAGAATGTGTTGTGTGTCAGTGTGGTTTTGTATGGACCTTTCCACATGGAACCACAATTACCTCTGTAGCCTTTTAATTGATAAGATCAATTAAAAGGTTCATGTGGCTGTTGTGATTCCATTCCCAGCAGTCTTGTTTGTCCGTTGTGTTAACATTCCCCGCTAAATATTTGTTGTCCACGCTGCAATGCTAAAATGAAATGTTTTCTTTCACGTATTCCTAAATATTTCATTGTGCTGACAAGTAACGAAATTGTGCCCGACTGCCACCATTCAGCGGCAACAACAAGTTTTTATTTTCTTCACACCAGTGTGGACAGACACCAGACTCTGAAACAATCAAAAACACAACCACACCTGCTTTGTGTCTATCTCCCACTGCCAAACACTGACATGTGAAGCAGCTGTGCTGGCAGTTGTCAGTGTAGTAACCAGAGGAACAGAACAGGACAGAACAGAGCAGGACTTCAGCTATAATGCTGCTGTGGATCTGTCTGTGTGAGGGAGGGCGAGAGAGAGAGAGAGAGAGAGAGAGAGAGAGGGAGGAAGAGAGAGAGAGAGAAAGCCAGGCACAGCCTGCTGAGCCAGGCCTCTCATTATGTGGGATGTAATCTGAGCTTTCGGGGCCCGGACCGGCCCTCTGACTGCGCTGAATGGGGGGTCGAGCACCGGCCCCCACTGTCTTTCCTGTGCTTTCACTCTGCTTAGCTCGGCAACTCTGATTATAAACGGAAAGGGTGGGGTGGGTGTTTGGGGCAGGGCAGCAGTGGAGGTTTGGGTGGACTGGGGTAGTGAAGTTTAGGGATGGTGAGTTTGATGGTAAGCTCCAGTTTGTGGGTTGTCTGAGTCTGTCTGTATAGTTAAGAGGCTGGAGTTTGCAATTTGTGGTCTTATCTGCTTATGCAGTATAAAAACATCTACAAAGTTTGAGAATAAACGACATTCCGCTTTCCCTCTAACTACATCCCTCGGTCTTCTCCTGCCATGGGCAATAAATTAGGAAGAAATATACAAAACCCCAAGTACGATGACATTTATAGTTAGATGAGATTTCATATAGCTGAGATTTATATTGTGTGTTATACAGTATGTTTATGATATACAAAAAGAGCAATATACTATGACACCACATCCAAAGTATTAGACTGGAATTTGTAAACGAGTATAATGTACACTGATGTGCAGGGGCACCGCCAGGAATTATGGGGACCCCATGACAAAAAATCAAATTGGGCCCCCACTGCGCAGAGCGTGTACTCCCCTATCTCCTGTCAGTCAGGGGCCCCAGGAATCGTCCTATCTTTTCCCCCCTTATACGCCGCCCCTGCTGATGTGTACCCGCGTGTGTGTGTTTGTGTTTATGAGGGGGTGATGATGAAGTCAGCCTACACTGGGGCACAGACAACCTTCGGTCACCTCCGACTAAATGACCGTTCCTGCACAACAGAGATGATTAATGCTCACCTTTATTTTATACACACACGAGCACATGTGACAAGTCACGAGTACCAAACGTGCACGTGTCTGTGTGTGTGTGTCTGTGTGTGTGTGTGTGTGTGTGTATGCTGTCAGGGCGACAACCTTGTCCCTTAAAGCTAATGACGCCTTGCGAACAAAGTCCCATGGCACAAGCTGTACTTGATGGTAGGGCATTAGCTAAATACAGCAAGCACACCATTCATTTCCCTCGGTATGTGTTCATCATAGGACTACCTCGCACTGAACCCGTTATTACCACCATTTAATACCCTCAAATTAACGATCTTAGCTAAGAGAAAGCACACACACACACACACATATATATATATATAATAAAAAGATTTATACTATATAGCAGCATTAACTGCTGGAATAAAGACAGTAAAATAACTCTAGGTGACCCTGTTTCTCAGTGGCAGAAGTGGGTCCCTCTGATGTAGAATGAGTGTAACTGTAGGTTCTGAGCTCTTGTGCGATATGTCATGTATGTATGTGTGTGCGTGTGTGTTTGTGTTAAAAGGCGGTGGTGGTTTACCCTAAGGGAGCGCTCTCTGTCTACCTTTATATCAGAATCGTGCGCCCATGTTTACTCTCTACCAATTAGAATTCCAGGATCGACTGTTTTACTCTCTGGGGAGCAAATTATTACTTTATAGCCATGCACCTCCGTCAGGCTGCAGTTTCAGTAGAAAGAAAAAGAGAGGCATGAAGAAGGGAAAGGACTTTCTCTTCTACTTTCCCTTCAAGTTTATTGTATATTTATCATGGAGGAGAGGAATTTAACATCGAAACTAAGATTTTTTGATTTTTCTTCCTAATCCTCATCATTGCATGTGTGTGTGTGTGTGTGTGTGTGAGTGTGTGTGTGTGTGTGTTGGAGTGAGCATGGTGGTAGCTGGCAACCCACACTGCCTGTGAGTCAGCTGAATCATTAAACTTGGCACAGCATGTCATTTGAGAGCAAGAGAGAGAGAGAGAGTGAGAGGGAGAGAGAGAGAGAGGAGTGGGGGGGCAACGGCCGAGCGGGGGAGGTGTTGCTCCCAAAATCTGATGGCGAAAAAGATTGATGTGGCAGCAGGTGCGATGCCACCGAGTCCCACGCCACACTAACTGGAGAAACTAGGTTATTGGGAGAAATGAATGTCAAAGGAGACTTAACGCAGTCATCTGTGGAGCAGAGCTGAATGTATTCACAGACACTGTTTGTTATGCAGCCTGTGAGCTGAGCCTTTGATTGAAACGGGAAATATTAGCGCCGGCCTTTTGAAAAGCTACCGTTTAGCATTAAAGTGTGTCAAACCCACTCCGTCCTCCACCCTCTATGGAGACGCTGTCAACTCTCCCCATACTCACACAATATGATTAGACTTTAAATACTCAACTCTTTATTCACTTTTCATTAAACGTGCTATTGTGTGGCCGTAATGAGAAACGGGAAGGAAGAGCCCACAGTGTCATGCAGCACAGCTGTTTACCAGCAGTGGCAGTTATGGCTCTGTATCCAAGACAGTCAGACTGACGGTCAGACTGACGGTCAGACTGACGGTCAGACTGACGGTCAGACTGACGGTCACACTGACAGTCAGACTGACAGTCAGACTGACAGTCAGATGGCGTGCACAAACAGCACAATGAGAGAGTGAGAAAGAGAAATGCTGTTCAAAAGGGAAATGCTCCTTATGATTGTTTGCGTTTGTGTATTGTGTCAGGCCCTCATGATTTATACCCCGCCCCAGTGTTTCACCCTTTACTCACAATAGGATTGCTGTTGATTTGTGTGTTGCTATATTTAGGCGCTTGCTGATCAGTGGATGAAAAAGGAGAGTTGAACTGGGGGGAGACAAGGTGGGTGTGGTGAGGCTTGGCCTGGTTTTGGGGGCAATGTTACGCAATGCCGCGTGAAGTCTACTCCAAACAGAGAGGCTGCATTCAGCCCACCTCAGGCTTTTAAAGTAGCTCCGGAAGGAGGCGAGTGGCTAAAATATCACGTGACACGCTTGTGGCTTCTTCTGTAATGAGAGTTGCTTTTTTGGCAAAAGCAAACAAAGTCAACAAATGGAAATCGGGTGTCAGGGATCGTGTCACTGGGACATTACACTATAAAACACTAACGTACAAACACGCTAAACATACACTATGATGAGTAGGTAGATTACTGAGCGACACACAGGCGTTTGACCAAATTTGATCTCTTCTCCAGTGAAATGTGTCCATGCCAGAGGCTTGTCCCCTTAAATTAGGACCCGCGCTGTAGACTCATGTCCTTATTCTTAGCACACTGCATCAGATGTCCTCTTAGTATAGTTGGGCTGGTGCATCATCTATTTCAGTCCTCCTCTATGGACAAACATACTGTTAGTGGGAAGGAGGTGAGGGGCGAGGGAGAAGAAAAAAAGAGAGCGACAGAGGGAGGGTTTGAACGCTGCAATCCGACCACATTGGGAAACCACACAGTGGCTTTCAAATGGCTTTACACTTTATGGCCACTCCTGCTGGTGTGGATTTTGCTCCCACTGTTAGCACATAAAGACAAGAGATATGTAGTTAACTTGAATGGGACAGAAGTAGAGACTTATATATGTATCTGACAATACTGTAACGCAGGAACCGGAAAATAACAAGTAAGTCGGGAAGATCCACTCCACATCCTGCAGCAAAATATTGACCCAGGATATTAAAAAGTGAAGGAGCAGCCGTGGATTGTTCCTTAAATGAAACAGGCTGCACAAACGGAAAAGGCATCTCGGTCCAAATATCCACAAAAATCACAGGCAACCTGTCTTTGTTGGCAGGATCCAAAACTAGAATACAACCACGAGAGATTGCAAGTCTAGTGTCTTTGCCAGTTGGCTGCCGCAACATTTATTGTCAGGATTGATATTCTCAAGTGAGACTCTGACTCCATATCGACTCAAATCGATGGCCCTCTGTGAGTGGGGCCCGAGGCTCTGGAACTTCATTACAACACACAGATCTGCATTTTATCAGGAAGCCTCACACAGGGGGAAAAAAAAAACACACCAACGTGTGGCTGTGTTTGTTGTTTTGTCTTCAGTGGGTCAAGTGGACAATCACCATTGATTCATTCCCTTCAAATGTGCAGTATTACAGTAACAGGGGAGTTTAACGGGCCGAGCTCTGATTGGCTGTGATAGAGACTAGATACCCAGGCTGATGCACTGAATGAACCCATGTCAGCAAGCGAGGGGAGAGAGCTGGAAAACTAATTAACTGACATAACAAACAAACATAATGGCAAATCTCTGTACTGACAACAGAAAAGGAGTGAGTCCTGTTTTTAGCAGGGTTACATGCATTTATTAAAACCCATGCACCATAGGACATCAGATCACATTAGTAAGGAGACTGCAGAGACATTAGATTTTTTGGGTTTAGTATCAGCTGACATGATAATGAAACAATGACATCAATATACCGTAACTGAAGATACACATGGATGTTTTTTTTCCTGCCATCATTCATGAGCTGTGATTCGGGAAAATCGGATTCCCATCAACAGGGCTATCACAGCACGGCACGGAAACGCTACAGCCGCCCGATGGGCTACGTGAAGAGCTGAACATGTCAACAGCCCTCATCGGGTGTCATCTGTAAATATCAGGCGGCCACTGAGATGAAGAGTTTGAACATGTGACGGAACAGTGAGCAGCTTCTATTTGGAAACAGGAGCTAGACATTAGTGCAAGCGATGGTAATATTTTTCTCTTGTATGATGCGTCTGCATATGTTGGTGTCATTCCAACACTCACGCGCTGATGTTTGACATAATACACATATGATCCTTATATTGACACCTCGGTATGGATCATCTGTCTCTTTCAACAGATTAACCCATTTAACAGAGTTTTTCATTACAACGTATCACGTCAGCGTTCGTTATTTATATTTGGCAAAGTCCTCACCATGACTGTATTTCAAGCGTATCGCTTTCTGCACATGCTTTTTGGGAGAGATTCACACTGCTCGTAATTTATGAGCACTCTTTCTCTTTCTCTACGAGCCTCTGCCAGAGAATGTGCATGTTTCTCAGGAGAGCCATCTTGAATTGGCAGCGTTATCACAGCTGGGGACGTAAACAGAGGGTTCAACCTTCAGTCGTTTCTTCTAATAGAACTGGTCAGTACAATAGGACAGAGGCCCAATAATGAAGGTTAACACAGATCCTTCATTGGAAAACCTATTTGTGCTGATTGTTTATTTCAAATGTAAACAGGGCTACTTATTGAACCATTTTATTTGGTTAGGAGCCACTGATTGGACTGATTATATTTAGAAATGAAAGGAAGCTGGTCCATGCTATGACATAATCGTACATTAAATCAATCTAATGGGGTTATAAAAATGTTTTGATATAATTTTCTTTTAATTTTTCCATCTCTAATTTCGTCTCCGACTCGCTCTCTCTCGCACACAGACACACAAAGCACACGCACAAACAAACAGTATATAATCAGTGTCTGCAGCTTCCTGTGGAGGGGAAGGCAAAAGTCTAAATGATGCTCTTTATGTTGTGGTTCACTGAAAGCCTGTGGTCTCGGCGTAAGTCTGTATACGTTTCTATTTTGTGAGTGCATGTGTGTGTCAGTATGTACCCATCCATTACAATGTCTGTTGTGTGTGGGTATCAAGCCACCATGAATGCGACGAGGGCTTCAATTGCAGAGTGGGAGGAAAAAAACCCAGCAGCATATGGCTTGAGGACAACGTTATATTTTCATCTCTGGCTTGACAGGAGCATTTACATTCTTAGTCTGAAAACAAGATGAGAGAGAGAGAGAGAGAGAGAGAGAACATGCTTCTCTGATACCACAGTGCCTACATTGATTTATACATCAGCTACTCTTCTATTAATCACGCTCGTGTGCGCTGCCATTCAAACGTCGTCAGTGCTGACGTCACTGCTGCTGCTTAAAATCCCATTGCCACCATTATAATTACGACTGCTATGTAGTGACACCATAGTCGTCCAAACAATTACTGTGAACATCACTGTCATCTGTAACGTCGCCATTATCACAGTCACTATCATCAGCAGCACTGACGTGCAGAGACCTTTGGAGAGGCAGGGGCACCCCACCCCCCCATGATGTACAGTATATCAACAAACAATGATTTATTTTAACAATTTATTATTGATACTACTACTTCTACTACTACTACTACTACTACCACTAATAATAATAATAATAATAATAATAATAATAATAATGATGCAATGTTGAAAATTTTAATGGCCACCCAAAAGGGCACTTTGGACTGACAGGGGCGAGGGAGCAGGGGCCCCTAAAGCACCCCCCTCTGCATGTGTATGATCATCAGTATCTGATGTAGAGTTCTTTTCTTCCTCCTTCCTCTCTTTCCCCTTGAGCTACCTGTAGCAGAGAACCCGCAGAGTTATGCTAATAACAGCCTTTCTCCTGAGACAGCACAACTATTGCCTTCAATAAAGAGCAGCTCCCTGCTGGGGACCGGGGATCATTGCTGTCTTCTGTCACATGGGGTGACAGCGCTGCGCTGTCAGCTGTCAGCCCACAGATAACTGTTTCCCTGTGGATGACACACATGCATTACATCACAGATTCATGTTATTAAAGGCTTGTGTGAGGCTGTTGTTTGGCAGTGGCTGCTCAGGACTAGGCTGCGCTGTTGTGGAGGTAATGGATGTGGATTATGATGGTGATCAGAAAATAACCTCCCGACAACCAGATCTCATTTCCATTAAAGGAGCCAATTCAAATTTTGGAAAATAATTATTTTGCTGTCTTGCCTGGAGTTAGATAAGAGGCCAAATACTTCTCAGAGAGACATCCAGCACAGCCCACCTCTCATAAAAACTACAAAACAATACTACAAATTGATTTTGATTCTTTCTTTGTCTGGCTGCTATCCCCGTTTCCAGACACTATGCTAAGTCAAACAAACTAGTTGTTGGCGAAAGATACATATTTACTGTAGCAAGCAGCATTAATCCTCTCATGTAATACTCAGCAACAAAACAAGCACATTTTGCAAAGTGTCAACAATCTAAAGCTACTAAATAGCTACATAATGAAACCACAGATAACTGTGGTTTTATATATACAGAATACATACATACATATATATACACACACACACACACACACA